>CM067374.1:129524900-130007119 GCA_034401795.1 Chaetoderma sp. LZ-2023a
AATGAATGGAGTGAACTTTCATGCCTTGCGCATACAAAGGCCCTTATCAGGGCCATTCATGTCTTCGAATTAGATCTCTTATCTGTTATCAAATAACAACAGCGTGTTTTAAAATTCCACATAAATTTCCAAAATCACATTGTTTCCATATGGTCCTCATAGCAGTAATTTTAGCTGGACAAACACCCGCATAAACAACACACAACACATCAGCCGAACAAACATAAAATATGAACAATCAGTTCGGTATCAAAGGACCTCCGAAGAGAACTATGTCTCCAAAGAGTCCTTTGGATTTTAATGCATATAATATTGTCAACAATTGTCTCCCATACACAGGAAAAATCACAAATCTCATTTGAATGGGTACATAAAGAGATACTCACATATCACTATCAATTACTCAATATGTACTCAGGCTAACAATGCAATAGATTAATCATCAGCTCATTCAAGCTGTTATTGTTCAAATCCTAATCTATAATTACTTAACGCAAATTGTATTCTTTTTATTCTTGAAGATCTACACACAGATCTTTATTCCTCTGGGAGACACGTAATTGTTAGATAAGTAGTACACTATTCTGTCCATGGATGGATGGATGGATGGATGGATGGATGGATGGATGGATGGATGGATGGATGCAGGCATGCATGGATGGATGGATGGATGGATGGATGGATGGATGGATGGATGGATGGATGGATGGATGGATAGATGGATTGATGGATCCATGGGTGGATCCATGGATGCATGGATCGATCGATGGATCGATCGATCGATGGATGGATGGATGGATGGATGGATGGATGGATGGATGGATGGATGGATGCATGTATGCATGGATGGATGGATGGATGGATGCATGGATGCATGGATGCATGGATGCATGGATGCATGGATGAATGGATGCATTGATGGATGGATGGATGGATGGATGGATGGATGGATGGATGGATGGATGGATGGATGGATGGATGGATGGATGGATGGATGGATGGATGGATGGATGGATGGATGGATGGATGGATGGATGGATGGATGGATGGATGGATGGATGGATGGACGGATGGAGGGATACATGGATGCATGGATGCATGGATGCATGCATGGAAGGCATATTGGATGAATACGTGGATGGAGCAAGCAAGACACTGGTGATCTTAATTTTTTGCATGCCAGTGTTAAAACTGCAATAGCGAAATGTTTGTGGCATGGGTAATGAAGCAATACACAGAGTTAATTTGCCAAAGATGACGTCGTTCGGAGAACTGTGTCATGAGTTACTCTTGTGTGGTGACAGATTTGTGACAGGTCATTTTTCTTTATATACTGTACCAAACCAATAGGCTGATATACACTTGAAATATCCAAGAATATGGAAACTGACAGGTTAGAAGCTACCTTGAAGGAGGCGGAATTCCAGTTGCATCGATCCTGTGAACAGATTGTTTTCCTGAACAAGAGAGTGGAAGAGTTTCAAAGAAGATACAAACGATCTAACCAGGCTGGTCTTCGCCGATTCTGTTATAACTCCCGTCTACGCCTCGCAGTCCTGGAAGGAGTCCGGAACACGTACTACGAATATGCCAGTAGTAAAGCTGATCTCGTAGTGTCCATTCAACAACAGATTGGGCGTGTAACAGAATGAATGGAGTGAACTTTCATGCCTTGCGCATACAAAGGCCCTTATCAGGGCCATTCATGTCTTCGAATGAGATCTCTTATCTGTTATCAAATAATAACAGCGTGTTTTAAAATTCCACATAATTTCCCAAATCACATTGTTTCCATATGGTCCTCATACCGGTAATTTTAGCTGGACAAACACCCGCATAAACACCCCACAACACAGCAGCCGAACAAACATAAAATATGAACAATCAGCTCGCTATCAAAGGACCTCCGAAGAGAACTATGTCTCCAACGAGTCCTTTGGATTTTAATGCATATAATATTGTCAACAATTGTCTCCCATACACAGGAAAAATCACAAATCTCATTTGAATGGGTACATAAAGAGATACTCAAATATCATTATCAATTACTCAATATGTACTCAGGCTAACAATGCAATAGATCAATCATCAGCTCATTCAAGCTGTTATTGTTCAAATCCTAATCTATAATTACTTAACGCAAATTGTATTCTTTTTATTCTTGAAGATCTACACACAGATCTATAATTCCTCGGGGAGACTGTAATTGTTAGATAAGTAGTACACTATTCTGTCCATGGATGGATGGATGGATGGATGGATGGATGGATGGGTGGGTGGGTGGATGGATGGATGGATGGATGGATGGATGGATGGATGGATGGATGGATGGATGGATGGATGGATGGATGGATGGATGGATGGATGGATGGATGGATGGATGGATGGATGGATGGATGGATGGATGGATGGATGGATGGATGGATGGCAGATTGGATGAATACGTGGATGGAGTAAGCAAGATAATTATTTTAATTTTTTGCATGTCAGTGTTATAACTACAATAGCGAAATGTTTGCGGCATGGATAATGAAGCAATACATAAAGTTAATCGGGCACACATGACGTCGTTTTGAGAACTCTGGCATGAGTTACTCTTGTGTGGTGACAGATTTGTGACAGGTCATTTTTCTTTGTATACTGTCGTAGTAGTGTTGGAATTAAAATGATACCACCTCCCTCAACTGGCCGCCATTCGGAGATCCGTGGCCCCCACCGTCCTCTCAATCCGTGAGGGATAGGTTGTTGAGACAGAGTCCACCACGGATTGCCGAACGGCTGCCTGGTAGTATAGGGTCTGGACGCCCATTTAGAGACAAGGTCTTGACGTGCTCGGTAATGGGTAAAGAGTAATACTGTCATGAAACAAAAAAAAATCAAAATAAAAAGAACTCCCACGCCCCACCTCTTCAGGAGAACCTGTCTGGCCAGTCTCTCTCTCTCTCTCTCTCTATCTCTCTATCTCTCTCTGCATGGGTTTTTAAGTGGCTCTCTGTTGCTCCTATTTTTCGTACCGTTTTTCGACTTGGAACAGCTTTTGACTTTTGACTTTTGACTTTTCACTTTTGAGAGATTTGAACCATGGTTTTTTTAATTAGAATTCCGCGCTGTTATCAACTGAGCCAACGGAGAACCGATAATTAGATTACAAATAATGATACTAATTGTTGTGCAATAATAGCAAACAGATCAATTGGACTGATAACACACTGTTAAGTACAAAATTACAGTCTATAATATATACGTTATCTCGAAGTGACGTCAAGATCTAGAGGGACTGATAAGCGCAGCAATACAGCAATGAGAACACATAACTTATCAGCTATAATTACTAATGCATACATGGTCGAGGTAGTTAAGGCGTTGTATCCGCGTTTTGTGTTATTAGCAAACTTAAAATCACAGGTTCAAATCTCACTATTGGCATTTGTGGATAACTCGGCCATTTCTGGTCCGATTTTAAAATGTTAAACAGTTTTGAAATTCTCGCTTCATTCCGGTCCTGATCGGTACCAAGAACGATGAGAATGAAGTCATTTCTCGGTACAATATAAGCATACACTCTCTCACAATACTGAAACGTGGATCTGACGCATGCGCATGTGTGCTACACGTTCTTACGGACTTAGCCATACCTCTCTCATGGGGCACGCATACCATTCTATCCAGGGGGCATGCATGCTCGCACCCGGAGTGGTCATCCCATAGCCAGCCTAGCTGGGATGGCCCGTACCCGTCTGGCCGATTGGTGCTACATGATCACGTGATTCCATGTCTACAATTACTCTTTACCCGCACAGTCACATAAAACCCATGATTGCAGACCCCAGACCCTCGACTGGGCCAAAGTCAAGAATTGTAGTTTAGCCCACCTGCAATGCGTTAACACCCAATTAGACACAGCATCGATAATGGTATACCACGTGTGAACGCACAACCATACATTACGTTTAAACACTCAACTACGTGTAAACGCTCATCTACAAACAATATACACACAATGCGCCTGAGCGTCCCCACCCCCCCCCCCCCCCCACCACACATCTGAACGCCCATTTAGAGACAAGCATCCACTATCACATCGACACGACGGACCCCCCACAGGTACTGATGGCCAGCACCACACATAATAGGGACTGAACGCCCATTTAGAGACAGGCATCCACAGGGATATAGACCACCCACAGGTTCCAGGTACTGATCGCCAGCACCACACATAATAGGGTCTGAACGCCCATTTAGAGACAGGCATCCACAGGGATATAGACCACCCACAGGTTCCAGGTACTGATCGCCAGCACCACACATAATAGGGTCTAAGCGCCCATTTAGAGACAGGCATCCACAGGGATATACACCATGATTACTGTTGCACAGCTTCGCGCCATTGCAAAGCAATTCGGCCTTAGAGGCTACTCTAAGGTCAAGAAAGCCGGTCTGCTCCAGATGACCAGACAGGTCCATGCCGAGGAGTGGCAGAAGCGACTCTCCAAAGCAATGAAAACGGGAAGATTTTCAGCGCCTACCAAAGATGATCCTTGGAATCCCCACAAGAAAGCGCAGCAGATGCGTGAGATTCATCAGTTGGACGAGGAGGTGACTGCTAGCTTGCGGGCCAAGACTGTAGCGAGGCGGATGGCGGACAATCCACTGGAGCGCTTACCTCCCCTATGCAGGATCACTAAGCGAGTGATGAGGGGGCCGAGGGGTGCACCCTTAGCCCGGAGCATGAGGCGAGAAGGCGAACACATTCTCGACCAGCGTCTTGGCGAACGGGAGACAGAGGATAGAGGACGCCGGTCAGTATACTGGACATTCTTCAGAGGTCTAGAAGGAGACGTCACAGGCCAGATCATGCAAAAGATCCAGCAGACTGTCCAGAATGCCTTCTACCTCCGCTACACCCATACCTATCGCATCCGTCACATCAAAGATGGTAGGGTGATGCTTTTCCACAAGAATGTTCTAGGGAGCCCGTGGCTGAACACGAGAGGAGCAGCTCAGGACTTGGTGGCAGCAAGAGAGCACGCCTCGACACGGAGAATATCGATCGACCCAACACCAAGTGGGCTTTCATTCGATCAATCAACATTGAGGTCAGGGCTGTCATCGACCGCCAACCACTGCTTGGGACAGGCACCCTCCCAGACTGGCTATGACAGAAGAAGAGTATGACTGCCCTCGACACCTACAGGGACAACATGTGTCTCTGGAGATGTCTAGCAGTCCACCAAGGAGCGAGAGCTGATAGAAGTACAGCTCCTGCATGAGAGCTTGTCACACAGTTCTACGGCAAGACAGTGGCAGTACTTGATGTCCGCAAGACCTCACTTGAGCAGCTGGACAAGGTAGAGTTCTTCGCCACGATCGGGATTCGCGTGTATGAACCAACCGAAGAGGGCAACTGGCACTTGATCAGGCAAGCAGCTCACTACCATGACACCATGACCATTGGAGTGTGGGACCACCACACCTTCTACATCAAGAACACCTCCAAGCTGGAATATACACTAGTCTGCAGTCACTGTCAGCAGAGGGTTACACAGGCATGCAATCTTCAATGCCACACTGATCACTGTACCGGCGGCAAAACAACAATCATGTGTCCTGGCGAGAAGGCTGAGGCGCCACAGTCTACATATGAGAAAGCCTTCTATCCGCCCCAACCATCCAGTTCAGTGGCTACTCGTTGGATCGAGTATGAGTCGAGAAACAGAGGCATATACATACACCATGTAGAGTGAGGGCACGGTGGCGAGCATTGGATCGAGGGTGCTCCCGTAGATGGTTATGATCCGAGCACCAACACCGTTTACCAGTTCCATGGCTGTCACTGGCACGGGTGTCCACAACACCAGCGAGGTGAGGATGCCAAACAAAGATACCGCAAGACAGTCCTGAGAGAGGAGAAGCTGAGAGCATCTGGATGCACGCTTGTGGTACAGTGGGGGTGCTGTATAAAACGCTGTCCAAGTGTCCCTAAACGATTTCGGCCTGTCCCATATTCACACTTCATAGTTTATGACTTCGAAGCACTCCTAGATGGTATCAAGACTCATCCAACGGAGACTCTCAAGATCGAGAGTACTCACAAACCTATCTCTGTGTCAGTTGGCTGCTCCTTAGATGGCACCACGAGTGAGCCCACTCACCTCTGCAATCCTAACCCCATAGAACTGATCAGAGAGTTCATGCTGGTGATCCGACGGCGAGCATATCTAATCCGGACAAGGGTTAGGGCACAGTACATACTGACAGACTTGGACAAGCTCCCAAAGCGACAGCAGCGACTGATCAACGAGTGGTGTGACCAAGTGCCTGTACTTGGGTTCAACTCTTGGCGTTATGACCTGAACCTCATCAAGAAGTATTTTGTCGATGAGCTGACTGACAGTACACATACAGCGAAAGTCGCCAAGAAGGCTCGTCAGACCATGTTCCTCATAACACCTGAGCTATTCTCGATGTGCTGAACTACCTCGGCCCAGCAGTCTCGTACGAGGTATGGGTCAAAGCGTATGGGTGTACACAGCAGAACCTCATCAAGAAGTATTTTGTCGATGAGCTGACTGACAGTACACATACAGCGAAAGTCGCCAAGAAGGCTCGTCAGACCATGTTCCTCATAACACCTGAGCTATTCTCGATATGCTGAACTACCTCGGCCCAGCAGTCTCGTACGAGGTATGGGTCAAAGCGTATGGGTGTACACAGCAGAAGAGATGGTTCCAATATGAATGGTTTGACACACATGAGAAGCTCAACGATCCAGGGCTTCCTGACCACTCAGCATGGACATCTAAGCTCAAGGGTGGCTACCTCTTGACGCGATCAGAGTGGGAACAGTGTAACCCGACATTCAGCGAGCATGGAATGCGGACATTCACTGACTGGCTGCGATACTACAACAACCTGGACGTCAGTCCATTCATCGAAGCCCTAGAGCGGATGCGGGAGTTCCACACAGAACGAGAAATAGACATCCTCAAAGATGCAGTGTCTCTCCCAGGTGTGTCAATGCAGTATCTCTTACGTGGAATGGCTCAGCACATGCCAGATGTTAGCCTCTATTCACAGGGCAAGGAAGCTGACGGGTACTGTTGTTGGAGGTCCCCGCATCGTGTTCACCAGATACCACGAGGCCAGTGTGACTCGAATCCGCCAGAGTGAGTGTGTCTGCAAACGTCTACTCGGCTACGACACAAATGCTCTGCACCTGTCAACGATGGCCAAAGAGATGCCATGTGGTAAGGAGACAGTGCGACATTGGTCCGCTGCCAGTGGTGTAGCTAGCTTTAAGGAGGCTCGCCTAGCAGGCAGCTGGTTTGGGTTTGCTGAGGTGGATATAGAGGTCCCCAAGGCTCTGTGGGCAAAGTTCGAGGAAATGTCTCCTCTCTTCCATAACCGCGAGATCCCGGTAGAGACAAACAGTGAGGAAGCGGCCCACCACCCAGAAGCTGGTCAGTGCCCTTTCTGGCAAGAAGCGGCTGCTGTACGCCCTGACACTCAAGTGGTATATAACCCATGACCTGGAGATCACTGCTGTATACCGCATCATAGACTATGAGGGCAAGCACCCATTCGAGTGGTTCATGGAAAATATTATGGAGGCCCGCCGCTCTGGAGATGTAGATAAGAGCAAAGTGCTCTTGGCAGATCTCTTCAAACTCCTCGGCAACAGTGCCTACGGGAAACTCATTGAGGACCTAGAACACCATAGCAACACCAGCTTCACGAAGGATGAACGCGTGGTAGACAAGGCCCTGCATAGTGCATGGTTCGAAGATCTCGAGGAGATCGGTGAGTCATACAAGCTCGCAAGCCGAGAATCACAATTCGAAGGCCCTTCCAGGTGGGGACAGCCGTTTATGAGCTCGCGAAACTGCGAATGCTGGAGTTCTACTACGACTTCCTCGATGACTATGTAGCTCATGACAGCTTTAAGTACCTGCAGATGGACACTGACCCCACGTATATCGCTATAGCAGGCTCCAACCTCGACGACGTCATTCGCCCTGAGATGCGAACACAGTACCAGGCTCATAAGCGGGACTGGCTAGCTTGGGACAAATGGTCTGGACGGACTCCGGGACTGTTCAAGCTCGAGTTGGAAGGCTCTCGTGGCATCGCTCTCTGCTCCAAATGCTACTACATGGAGAGCGCAGTGGCAAGTAAGTGCTCGGCTAAGGGAATGTCAAAGTGGCAGAATGAGGTCTCTTGGCAGAGGTTCTACAGCGCCATACATGATGGCGTGGACAGAGCTAAAAACAGGAGGCCTATGCATGCGCAACCAGGCGTATGAGCAGGAAAAACGTGGACTCTCCGCTTACTATGATAAGCGCCATGTGCTGCCAGATGGTGTCCATACCGAGCCCATCGAGTATCATGTTAGCACCCTAGGGGGGTAGTAGCTGTGTGTCTGCAGGGACTAGCTGAAGCTCTTCTACGACAAATGGTCGCCTAGGCACTCCGTGCTGGCGTGCCAGGTAGTACAGTGTAGGCCGCTCCTCGGCCTCCACATACCTGTCAAGCCTGTGAACATCTATCGACCAGTTAGGATCTGTTGCACGCCGTCGACCACCTTCCAGCTCACCAGAATCATACAGGTACCGAACCAGAGCATCAGGTGGTAGGCACTCCTCTCCCTTGTTCGCTCCTCTAGAGCCGTGACCAGCAAAGTGTCTGATAGCCTCCACCGGCTTCTTCCCGATTAGCCTAGTAACCTCGGCATTGGATCTCTCCACCACAGTAGGCAGCCCTCTCACCCATACGCTAGAACGTTCACTCGGCGCAGCCATTTCCTGGGAGTATTGGTGTGGGAACAGTCTCTCTGCCAGTGTCTGATTCCACCGCTCAATAATAGCCTGGGCACAGTAATGCCCTACCGCGCCTCGCCTGGCTGCCACACAATGTTTCCGCATGAGGGCTGCAGTCATCCCTCTGAACTCCTTACCCTCATCCACCTGCAACTATTCCGGCCACAGGAGGGGATTTTCTGAAGCCTCGGAGACACCCTGGAATGCCTGGGCCACCTGGCCAGCTGACTTGTCTGTGAGCGGTACTGCCGCCTTATACCTGTTGGTGACATCGACGATGGTGAGGGCATACTTGTAGGTGGGGAAGGAATAGAACAGTTGCCTGGTGAACTCTGTTCGGAACAGTTTCCTCGAAATGGGCATGCCTGATGTGCCATGGACGAGGTCTGTATATCTGCCACATCGCCTTGTGGCTGAGCCACTGACTAACTGTCTCAAATGTGATGTTGCAGCCCTTGCGATGTGCAGCCTCGAGTAGTTGAGGGGGCTCATGGTAATATTCACCAGGCTGATAGTAGAGTTCCTCAAGAAAGACGGAACTCACGGATTTCATCACTGACGTCCACTTCCGTCCTGTCACGCATGGCCTGGGTGGTTTTATCACTGATGTCCACTCCACGGCCTTGGCGAACGCTAAACAGATGAACAGACGACCATCATTCATTTGACTATCACTGAAGACCTCCTCAAACACCTCCGTACACCAGTGTATAGTCTCTGCTGGATCCCCACTGAATGGTAGTTTATTGACCAACCCTCGGAAGTTAATGGACTTGACCATGTCGTACAGACGCCATCTTTACATAGTATGGATTAAATGTTCGGTGGCCCAGATGGCCGTGAGCGCTATGGCAATGTACGGTAGCCAAGGGCCTGCGACTCCGAAGAACATACCTACTCCTGAGGCGATGGCTGGTACGGCTTCAGAAATCTTCTCCACCCCACGGAGAGCATTGTTGGCGATCTTGCGGACCATCTCGCCAGCCTTCGGTGTGAACAGAGCGATCAGAGCCCCAACTTCTGCCAGCAGACTGATAGAACCTTTTATGTAAGTGCGATAGATTCCTTTCACTCTGTGTACTAGCTTGCGGGATTCATGCTCTACATCATCATACTCAGCACCGACATCGTACTCATCTGCATCATAATCCTCCTCATCATAGTCCTCGCCATCTATATCCTAGACTGGATCAGCCTCTGGTTCCTACATCGCTCTGGGGATCCGTCGCTGGTGCAGCTATATAGTAGCTTTAAACTGTAGTCTATAGTATGGCATCGGCAATGTTGAATGCGGGCGTGTTTGCCTTAGCGAACTGGAGACTCAGCTTCGCTGACAAGAGGGCGACAGAGGTCGAGCGTGAGCATCATAACCAGGCGATGGAGAAGCTGTCTAAGGAGAAGTTTGAGTACAGCAAAGCACTCGAGCATATGCGCCAGAGGGAGGCACGCCGACGACAACTCCGTGTTCAGGCCAACCAGAGCATCAAAGAGGCAGATGAGAGTCTCAATGAGTACTACAAGGCTGTAAAGATTTCTGAGCCAACGCTCGACTATGAAGCATCGACAGGTCAGAAGACAGCAGAGCTTATAGTAGTGGTGGTAGCTGCAGCTGTGATGACAGGAGTCGTGCTCTACGCATGCTCAAGCTGAATACCTGATGTGTTCGACACGCATACCTTAGCATAGCCAAAGTAAAGTACCGTCACACCTAATGAGTGAGTCCCAGCTATGAGGTTTCCGATGTTGAAGCTGAGCCGGTTGCCCTCATTAGTTTGGATGTCCCTGCCCCCGAGGTGGTGACGGCCCTCGAGTGCCGACTCGAGGTCGTCGCTTCCACTGGTTAGGCGCAGAAGTGCATATGACTTAGTTTTCCGTCTGTAGAGTTTGCAATCAGCCGGCTCACGTACCTCAGCAAGAACATTGGTCCCAGCAACCACAAGCTTCAAGTCATCTAGCTTATCCACCTGCTGGATGGCTCCTCCATTCTGAACCAGAACAGCAACAGCGACACAGTCCAATGCACCACAATGCAATGTCAGCTCTACCCGTTGGTGAGCTCTGCCTTGGACCTGCTGGTGTTCTCGCTCCACATGCACGATCCGCTGTTTGGAACCCGTTTGCTTCAGCTCCTGGTCATTCTCGTCATGCCAGACATGAAGTCTTGGAGCATTCATCATCGCATCTGCGAGTTTCTCAGTGTACACCTGGAGGAACAGCCTATCCTGCATGGCAGCCGGATTCATGTGTGTGTTCTCGAGGAGGGTTAAGAGTGGAACTGCCACAGGCTTCTCGACACCTGCCTGCAGTTCTAATTCCATGAACCCCTCAATGCACCCCACAGCGTAGTATCCCTTTCCCTTCACATAGAAGGTTGGGTCACAAGCCAGCTGACCTAGGACTCGGTACTCATTATTTACATGGGTGGTGTCCACGGTGCTGTTGCTCTGCATGATCTCCCGCCTGTTGAGAACCTGCGGGAGCTATACTCTCTGTTCTATTGTGCTCTGAAGCTTGAACTCGAGTGTCATGCTCTTGATCTCGTGGATCTGTGCCGAGATTGCAAAGTCAATGTACTTCCCAGCAGCGGACAATGGGTTGTCATCGTGTATACTGGGTCGAATGACCATCAGGCAGTCCTTCCGAGGAACAGTGCGGTGCGATGTCGTGGGTTCAATGGCCCCATTTGGATGTTGCACATACTGCAGCATGTTTAAGGTCTGGGTATATAGAGCTTTTAAACGGCTGCCATGTTTGGTAAAGTTCTACAGCAGATTGTTTATAGGCAGCAGGACAAGTCGGCATGACAGTAACAGCCATGGCGTGCACTGTCCCACTGTGACAGGGTCCGAGGACTGCTTTGTGACATCAACATTATCCACGAGCGAGCCAAGGTCACACCTCCGTCTGATGCAGAGATACTGGCCACCATAGAGGAAGGAGCGCCAGCTCATAGTACAAAAGAACTTCTGACTCGGATACTCTACCAGAAGTTTGACAGCCCCCATGGCAAGGTATTATCTGACCTACCTGTGGCCCCGAACCAACAGTCCTGTTATTCTAGCTCTCCAAAGGGCGAGGGTCGCACCCAAAGATCTACTAACGGTCAGGAATGGGCTGACGTATTTAGACTCCATAGCCAGAAAGAGCGAGAGAGGCTGGAGAGACTCCAGTCTAAAGCATATAAGGACCTCGGGGTCAGGGCTTTTGAGCACATCTTCACTGCAGGGTGGGGGGCGAGAAATTGTCCAGTGATCTGGAAGCATTTCTGGTATTCCCAGCAGAAGAGGACTACCAAAAATACCTCATCAAACCCCCCGCTCGCAAGTACGTTGCTAGTCACAGGCTCACTGTCAGCGAACATGCGTAGAGTCAGCTTGTAGGTGAAGGTCTGCCCCTTTTCCAGAGATGGCTTGAAGTGTGACAGCTCACTTGTCTCCTTGTTGCTGAAGATGAAGCGGTGCAGCTCAGCTGCCCTCTGTACACCTGTGATAAAGTCCCCTTTGGTCTCCTTGAGGTTTAGGCTGTCGTATATGGTCTCGAGCAGGGCATGTCCACACTTGGACCTGAAGTATAGCAACCTGGCATTGTGGCGGATGTCCGGTGAGATCTCGCGGGTGTACTTCTGAAAGAGGATGAAGACAGTTATCTTTGTGTGCCAGAGGCACCTGGTGATGTTGCTGAGGTAGGTGACTGTCTTCTGGTCCATTGCATGGTCATCGATAACTAGAACAAGTTGTTCTGTCAGTCGGGCTGCCAGCAGCTTCTCCATCAGTGCTTGCAGGTGCTGCGTCTTGGTGATTGGGCCATTGTACCATTGATCATTACTGTCAGACACCAGAAGGATGTATTGAGAGTGTAGATGTTTGGCCAGGGGAGCCCGCAGCAAGATGCTTTTCCCATGTCCTGATGGGGCAATGATCAGCACAACCTGGCCAGCATCAGCCGACCTACTGTCGAATGGTACAGACATGCGTGCGGAGGATGGTTAGCACTTGGTCGGCTGTAGCCTCGTCTATATCAGGGAGACTAAACGGCAGTACTTCCTGCACCAGCTCTTTCGCCCACAGAGCAGGGAATCCTGCACCTCCGGCGGATATGAAGGATGCGATGGAGGCGTCAAGCATGAAATCCCAGCAGCAGCTGAGAAGATAGTGTAGATGGCCTGTGTCAGCACCCACAGTGTCTAGTACATCCAGTATCTGTATGATACATGCACGGGAAGCCATGACTATCCTGTGGTCCTAAACGGCAAACCAAATAACCCTGACTTCTTCATCTCTGGTAGCCGGAGGCTGTCGATAGCACCTGCACCTGTTTGGCCGTCGACAGTGATACTGTTCAGGCTGAGGGTGCCTATCCTGAGATTCTCTCCATCCTGTCGGAATGAGCTCCGTGGTTTCAGGAGATCGTAAACCAGGTCCTGTGCATAGGACTCAGCCATAACCTTGATGGCTCCAGCCACATCGACTCGGAGCATACCTCGCATCGTCGCCCTCTCCTTGATGCCCATCCTCTTGTATACAGTCTTGGCCTTGTTAATGGCCGATTGTCCTACCGTATCAGTGTTCCCGATGAGATCTTAGGCTGGGATGGTACCTCGGATCTCCCGCAGGTCTCCCTTCTCATCGAAGTCTAGGAAGGAGATAGGGGCAACAGTATCATCTGAACCGAGGCGTGCCTCACTCAAGTGAGCAAGATCCGCTAGCTCTTTGCTTTCTAGGTCTGTGAGTGACAGAGTCATAGGGCTATATACAGACGGCTTAAACCTACTAGTCATACCCCCCCCCCTAAAATAGTTGGGCATAGGAGGACCACGCCGTCGGCCTAGGGAATAGGTAGCAGTGCTCAGGGTACTGGCCCTCTCTGCAGGGGCACACCTTATGGGCGGTCCACCATTCCCGGGCATTGGCAATCCTCAGTCCGCGTGATCGACTATGGGCTACACACTGCCCTCTGGCACGCCATGCCTCATATGCTGCTAGGGTCTCATGATCCATCTCTCACTATTCAGAGGTTTTAAACGTAGGCGACGATGATCTCAGCCATTGCACTCATTGCTAGCCCTAGAACCGCGGCCTCCATTAGTGTAACACGTTCACCCATGATCTTGGCGGCAACAGTGTATGAGGCACCACTGAGGGTGATCTTTGGGATGGGGTGAGTGATTCCAAGACAGTGCCCGGCCATCCCACTCACCACTGTAGCGAGGACAGCCACAGTGGCGGTAGGAAGAACCTCATTTCCCCCTGTCATCTTCACCACTGCCACATTCGCCGCCACATTACTGGTGACATGGACTGCCAGAGGTTTTGCTTTAGTCAGTATCTTCTGTGTCTTGGTTCGCAGCAGGTTCTCCACCTTCTGAAGACTCGCCTGACTCTCGGGCAGTTGCTTCACGATCTGTACCGTTGACATCACTGTTTAAGCACCGAGTATACAACACGGTTAAACGTCTGCATCCCCTGTCGAGAGAGCTAATAAGATCCTCCCAGTCTGCGTCTGCCAGGTGGCTGGGTTGGTACTCAGGAATATTCATCTCTCTATTGAGACATCTTAAACATGTCCGGGCTCATGCTATGTGAGAAGTACTATGATATCTTCCGGAGGGAGTTGAAGGACTACAAGAAGAAGACACCAGATGAGCTCGCTCAACCCTCTGGTGCTGAGCTGACAGAGTAGCTGACAGCTGTGAAGCTCTATCTAGGATTTGGCAAGGGACAGATCTGCTTCCTCGAATACCTTACCATGGGTGGGAGTATCGTCGAGCAGCTCCTGCGAGCTAAAGGTTTGTACAAGGATCGGGAGTATCTGTCAGATGTGTTCCATCAGTTGCAGACCACCATGGCCTCACCGGACTCAGAGCTGAACAAGGCTCTGTGATACTACAAGCTGGAAAAAGGATGTGCTGCAGAACCCTCCAGCCCTTGGATGTGCATGTTGGCAGCGGGCATAGGGGCTGTAGGGCATGCCAAGCTGGTTCCGTGTCTCACCGTGGTCCCCACTGCTACTGTAGAGAGTCAGGATAGTCTTATAGCAGATTTGCTAGTGGCGGAGAAGGCTGATCCCGAGCGCCACAATAGCTAGGTCTGACAACACTCGTAGAGCTACCACGGGAAGCAGTGTCGTGTCGACTGGCTGCAGTGTCGGGGTCAGAATGCCTGGAGCTGCCGTGTCGACTGGCTGCAGTGTCAGGGTCGGAACGACTGTATGGCCTGTACTACGCATAGGTGCGTTGATGTCAGTGTTGAAGCCGAAGTTGACACCGGGGGAACTCTCCTCAACTATCATGTTGTTATAGCCCCTGACTTGGAGGTCTTCGATGTTCACGATAATGTTGCTCGGAATCAACCATAGGTGGCGAAATAGCAATGTCAAGTTTGCGATGGGCCTTCTGCAACCCCTGCTGGAACTTAGCAATAAGACTACTGGGGTCTGCCACGATAATCATATCCTCAACGAGACTGACGAACATGGCCAGGACGTCTGCTCCGCTGACACCATCTATGGAATGCCGCAGCTGGGTCTGTGCCATAAGGAGGCAGTAGCACAGTGCTTCCAGTGACTGGTTGATCCGAATGATCCCTGCTGGTGAGGCCTGAGGTGGTGTGTGGGACAAAGTACTTCCACACATCTGGATAGTCCTGCCACAAGCCAGTGACGCGCATATTTTTCACCAGTGCCCCAGCATCGGAGTCTGGATCGAACAAGAATGTCGCTGTCTTCTGACGGCCTACTCGTCAGGGTGTTCGATAGGGGAATCCTGAGGAGTCACGTCTCGGGTCACCGTACATAACCCCTAGACTGCTGTTGTCACCACCATGCCACCGATAGTCTGGGTGAGCGCTGAACTCTCTGTAGTCTGCTGGCCACTGAGACGCTATGACTGTTGAGCTGTGGGTCGAAGTCGTTTGTATCAGGGAGGCTTGCACCCAGCTCATGGAGGATTTGTCGCACCGTGAAGTACACGTGGAATCTGAGACAGCTGGTGATGAGCACAGCTTCAGGAGTACCAGAATAGGAGTGAAGCAGGGTGGAACATACTCCTCATCCTGCCGTGGCACACCACACGGCAAAGTTCAGCTGCTGATTCCAGTATGAGAGGTTTGGAGCAGCCATCCACGTATGAGCTTGCTTCGCATCCTTGACGGTGATGGTCAGCGGTCGTGGGTTGACGGAGAAGCTGGTTCGGGACTATCCATCCACTATCATGGAGAACGGTGTTAGCTCTGGTATATCATCCACTAGACCTCTCAGGCCAGTCAAGGGTGTACCCAGAAGGGGCGGTTGGCTCCAGATGACTGTCGTGAGGTTCAGTGGGAAGGCCATCTATACTGGTGTTCTTAAAGCTATCGTACAGGTAGCACACTCTTTGTAGTCATCTCGAATCGAGAGACTAGCGAGCGGACCTCGCCGTAACATCTCGTTTTTTAACTCCTCCATATCAACCCTCCCGCTGGAGCCTTTGAGGTATTGCTGTCGCACTTTAGGTTTCTCCATGCGGTACAGGGCTTGGACCTTCAATATATGGTGGTACTCTTCATCGGTGACCTGGCCATCCTCGAGAGCTTTGCTGACAGACTCGTCGATAGTCCGTAGCATACTCTGTGCCAGTGCCACGCACTTAGCATGCTTCTCCAGCCGCCTTGTGATCTGCCGCTGCCCCACCCCCAAGCCTGTGGCCAAGACAGTGGTGGCTAATGTCATGCCACCCAGCGGGATGGCGACGATGGCACCCACCCCTGTAGCGAGAGTGGCCACAGCTGCTACCCCAGCACTGGCTCCAATCACCCTCGCAGCAGTGGTTGTATGCGTGAGGACGTTGTAGTCTGTCTTATATCGCCTGCATGTTCTGCTGTACTTTTCTGCCTCATGGATGAGATTCTGCCTAATGGTATCTATCTGCCGGAGTTGCCAGCCGTGGATGGTACCGCCCTCGTCAGCCATCAGGGAGGGGTATAATTCTGGTTGCTTCCGCCACTCTGATTTGCCATAGTATACCTGGAGATTAAACCTGCATCACCTGCAGAATCTGCTCATGGGTCATAGAAGGGTTCATTTTGGAGAGCCTGGCGAACCGTGCCAGCTTGCTGGTGTCGAGACAAACATCTCTTAGACATGGGTCATCCAGCACTATGTTGAGTGCCAGTAGCTTTCTGAGACGTGACATCTAGAACGTCACCTTATGCCCAAGATAGTAGGTCCGCCGCGGGATGGCTTTCTTGGTCTTACACTTCTGCGCCATCTCCTCTTCTCACTGTATGGCTTCTGGCTCATCCTCGTCTGTGACATCTGGCTCATCATCGTCTATCAAGACTCATGCGTCCCGCTTACTCTCCTCCAGGAGGGCCTGCCAGCATCGGGAACGTTCACTGTTCCTTCGCCTCCTTGCAATGCTTGCATTCTGATACCAGCTCTCCCGCTGTAGTCGCTCTCCTTCTTGTTGCAGTGTGAGAATCTGGGCCTTTATCTGTGCAGGGGTCATGAAGGGGCAACCCTGTAGCTGGCTCTTCATCATCTCGGCAAAGGTCAGATATTCCTGGTGTGATATCATGTCAGGTCAATGAGCAAAAAGAGTGTAAACTCTAAATGGGCATCCGATATCCTATCCATGCTGGCATATATGTTAATGGAGGGGCTGTCAAACAGGTGATTTACAGGTGTGAACAGGCTAGGACTGATTGCTGTTGGCACCTGGGAGATACTCTATCACGTCCCGGCCGACTTCTACCAGTGAGCTGCTGTGTGCACTGCCCGGAGGTTGATGTAGCACATCGGCGTGTATGTATGTTGTTCCCCGCTGGGGCACCTCGAAGAGGACCCATTCTACATGGTACTGTACCACCCGCCTCCCCTCTAGAGAGGGTGAGATTACGTTCTCACCACCGGAGAGCAGCAGTCGGACAATCGGCATGATTATATCTCCTGCTTAAACCCCTCCTATAGCGTGCTATGGAACCCATATTTGCTCACTCGACTGGTCTTGCTGAGCTGGCAGATGTGTATGCAGTTGATGCTACTAAGGTAGAAGAGAGTGATGGCAAGTCATTCGCCCTACAGTACGAAGCAAGCGCAAAGGCATTCTCCCTCCACCCCATTGGTGGTGATGGGGTGGAGCTGCTCACAGACATCAAGGATGTGTTGAAGGAGCGCCTGGGTCACAACATAGATGGCCACATGATCATGTTTCGGTACGATTTCCCAGAGGAAGTACATCCTCGAGCCGTTGATCAAGGTCTCGGATACAGAGGTGGCAGACATCAACACCATAAATAACGACCTCAGCTTTCATCTGATCAAACCCTATTCGAGCGGTGCCCCGCCGATGACCCATGATGGCCTGCTATTGAACCTGACAAAAAACCTGCAGTTCATATTTGAGAAGAATGAAGTGTGGTACCGCGCTGGACCTGGGGGTGACTGGCAAACATGGTTGCCCCTATATAGGCTTCCCGCAGTCATTGACATAGAGGTTACTCCCCTCTCCACTGTTGTGAAAAAGGACGGGACAGTTCTTAAGCTCTACAATCGGGGATCATCCTTCCTCACCTACATAGGTGAAGGTGTCTCCCTGACAAGGGTGGGTCACCGGATCGGGGTTACAGGTGGAAAGCTCCTGCTGCGTCGTCCATTAGATGGACCATAAGACGCTGTTAACCTCCAGGAGGGCATCCTACGGGTAGATGGTGTGTCACATGTCTCCAAAGTCAAGAGTGCTGTTAAACTGCTTCGGCGAGTCGGCCTCACTAGCCTGCAAATGACTCATAGTCCTAGAGCTCCGTTTCTTGCCCCTGCCCCTGAGGGGATGAAGATCACTATCGATCCAGATGGAACAGGGCTCGATCTGGCACAAATATTTCTCGAGGGGTTCACTCTGTTCAGTTTAACTCTTCATATATAGCCATGATTCTCATCATACTGATCGTGCTATTGGATGCCAAGTGGGCCCACTTCCGGGATGACCCCGAGTACAATCCTTGGGTCGACCCCTTGCGGAGAAACATTTACGACCACTTTCACCCACATAAAGAGATCGAGTCCGTCTGCCACTTCTATGGGGTGGAGAGAGGACGTGGTTGTCTGCTGGAGACCCCTGCTCAGCACCAGATTCTCTGCATAACATGTGAACATGCCAGTCTGCCGTGGTTCAAATGCTAATCACTTTAGCATCCTCCCAGGTGAGCGTTGTCAAGGTAGATGGAAGCCACTATGGGTGGTCCCATCATGCCGATGTGACTCTGGCAGAGACTATGTGTTTGCCTGAGCCTACACAGAATAGAGGCCAGCCCTTCTGGTGTGGTTGATGGCAATCAGTGGTGTATATCACTGTAGAGGCTTGTCTCTAAATGGGCGTTCAGCCCCTGGTAGTAGTAGTGTTGGGATGATACTACCCCACTGGCAGCCATTCGACGCACCATGGTGGCCCCCGTTACAACAACCTATGCCCCAGGGATTGAGAGGGCAGTGGGAGGAGGGGAGGGGGGCCACGGATCTCCGAATGGCGGCCAGTTGATGGAGGTGGTATCATTTTAATTCCACCACTACTACTACTGTACCAAACTAATAGACTGATATACACTGAAAAATCCAAGAATATGGAAATCGACAGGTTAGAAGGTACCTTGATGGAGGCGGAATTCCAGTTGCATCGATCCTGTGAACAGATTGTTTTCCTGAACAGGAGAGTGGAAGAGTTTCAAGAAGATACAAATGATCTAACCAGGCTGGTCTTCGCCGATTCTGTTATAACTCCTGACTACGCCTAGCAGTCCTGGAAGGAGTCCGGAACATGTACTACGAATATGCCAGGAGTAAATCCGATCTCGTAGTGTCCATTCGACAGCAGATTGGGTGTAAAAGAATGAATGGAGTGAACTTTCATGCCTTGCGCATACAAAGGCCCTTATCAGGGCCATTCATGTCTTCGAATGAGATCTCTTATCTGCTATGCAATAACAACAGTGTGTTTTAAAATTCCGCATAAATTTCCCAAATCACACCGTTTCCACTTCGTTCTCATAACGGTAATTTTAGCTGGACAATCACCCGCATAGACATCACACAACACATCAGCGGAACAAACATACAATATGAACAATCAGCTTGCTATCAAAGGACCACCGAAGAGAACTATGTCTCCAAAGAGTCCTATGGATTTTAATGCATATAATATTGTCAACAATTGTCTCCCATACACAGGATAAAGCACAATTGTCATTTGAATGGGTACATAAAGAAATACTCACATATCATTATCAATTAATCAATATGTACTACGAATATGCCAGTAGTAAATCTGACCTCGTCGTATCCATTTAACAACAGATTGGGCGTGTAACAGAATGAATGGAGTGAACTTTCATGCCTTGCGCATACAAAGGCCCTTATCTGATAATATCAGGGCCATTCATGTCTTCGAAAGAGATCTCTTATTTGCTATCAAATAACAACAGCGTGTTTTAAAATTCCACATTAATTTGCAAGATCACACTGTTTCCACTTGGTCCTCATAATGGTAATTGTGGCTGGACAGTCACCCGCCTAAACAACATACAACACATCAGTGGAACACACATATAATATGAACAATCAGCTCGCTATCAAGGGACCACCGAAGAGAACTGTCTCCAAAGAGTCCTATGGATTTTAATGCATATAATATTGTCAACAATTGTCTCCCATACACAGGATAAAGCACACTTGTCATTTGAATGGGTACATAAAGAAATACTCACATATCATTATAAATTAATCAATATGTACTCAGGCTAACAATGCAATAGATCAATCATCAGCTCATTCAAGCTGTTATTGTTCAAATCCTAATCTATAATTACTTAACGCAAATTGTATTCTTTTTATTCTTGAAGATCTACACACAGGTCTATAATTCCTCTGGGAGACACATAATTGTTAGATAAGTAGTTCTGTAATCTGTCCATGGATGGATGGGTGGGTGGGTGGTTGATGGATGGATGGGTGGATGACTGGGTGTGTAAATGGATGGATGGGAGAGTGGGTGTGTAAATGGATGGGTTGTATATGAGTGGGTGGGGTGGGATGGATTGTGGGTGAATGGGTCGTATGTGCGTGGGTGGGATGGATAGATAGTGGGTGGGTGGTGAGTGGATGGGGGGTGGATGGATGGGATTGTCGGGTGGATGGATGGATGGATGGATGGTTGGTGGGTGGGTATGGATGGATGGATGAGAGAGTGGGTGTGTAAAAGGATGGATGGACGGATGAGTGGATGTGTAAATGGATGGATGGGAGTGGGTGTGTAAATGGATGGGTTGTGAAAGTGGGTGGGTGGATGGTTGATGGGGTGGGCTGGATGAATGGATGGATGTGGTGGGCGTGGATGGATGGGTGGGTCGTGGGTGGGTGGTTGCTTGGGTCGTATGTGGGTGAGTGGGATGGATGGATGGATGGTGGTGGATGGATGGATAGATGGGTGGAAGCATGGTGGGTGGGTGGGTGTGGATGGGATGGATGGATGGGTGGATTAATGGATGGATGATGGAGTGGGTGAATGGATGGATGGATGAATGGTGGGTGGTGGGTGGATGTATGTATGGTGGGTGTGGGTGGGATGCGGTGGGTGGGTGGATGGATGGATGGGAGTGGGTGTGTAAATGAATGGATGGATGGATGAGTGGGTGGGTGAGCTCTCGAAAACAAGACATTTTAACTTTCCTATTGCTTTAGTATATGGGATAATGTGGCTATTAAACTGTTTATCTGACGGTTTAGAAAGCGGAAATTTCAAATCAGAATCCACAAGAACCTATATAAAAACAATTTCAGCTTCAAAATCCATCAAATACAAACATACAATATCGCTGCACACTACATTTTGATTGGTGCACAATTGTTTTTTCTTGGAAACTAGCTTATCCAAGATGGCCACTGAACCATTTAACCAATCACGTTGCTTCGAACAAACCTGGTTCAGATCTTTCCCTAGATGATGTTTCATGAGTTTCAATCCCACCAAAAGTATTCAGAGAGGACTATAGACATTTCTAAGAATCCAAGATGGCTGCCAGCCAGATTGGACGATCGGCTTCCTTTGAACAAACTTGGATCTCTATGACTAAATATAATTGTAATCGGCTCATTGGTTCTCGAGAAGACATTTAAAATTTCATATTGCTTTAGTATGGGAGTTTTTTTTAGAAAATATCCAACATGGCCACCAAATCATTCATTGGACACTTTCAAATGTGGAAATTTGAAATCAGCATACACAAAAACCTATACAAAATCCATTTTCGTCTCCAAAACCCATCAAATAAAAAAATCCAACATGGCCACCAAACATGCTACACATTGATTCACGGCGGCCATGTTTTTCCATGTATCAACTTCTCTTAACAGCCTTTAATGACCCTTAGTACCTAATCATATCTAACAAATTTAGGCCTGATCCGTTCAGCAGTTCTGGAGGTTTAAAAAAAAAAAAAAAGGTCATCCAAGATGGCTGCCAAAGCATTTGGCCAATCACGTTCACTTGAGCAAACCTGGTTCACCTCTCTGCCTAGATGATATTTCATGCATTTTAATCAATCCACCCAGCTGTTTCAAAGAAGATTCTAAGATGTTTCTAAATATAGGTCAAAATCCAACATGGCTGCCGGCCAAATTGGCCGATCCACTTTGTTTGAACAAAACTTGGATTTCTATGTCCTAAGGATGCTTCCTACCACAATTAATTGAAATTGGCCTTGTGGTTCTTGAGAAGTCATTTAAAGAAAAAGTTGACGGACGATGGACAGTCGCCATGGCATAAGCTCACTTGGCCATGCGGACCAAGTGAGATAAAAACAACACATTCAGTATAGGATATCAAACAATATTTATTTTGTTTAGGAAGTTGTGGCTATAAGGTGTCTAGCATGCTATACAATAGTTATGTAATGTGTATGAGGGCCAATAATACAAATTAATACAGCGTTTCATCATCGCGAAACCGTGGGTGGGGGAGGGGGGGGGGAATGGCGGGAGGAGGTAATAGAAAGTACAAGACACATCGTTTAATAATCACACTCAGAAATAATGTGGTGGCACTTTGTTACTGTAGTGGCTATAATGAAAGTAGCTATAAATATTATACACAGAATGGACCTTTCCAGTTTATCCATCATTCATATGATATCATAATCAACTAACTACATGACGTGTAGGATGACGTCATAATCAACAATGTCATGAATGACATAGATAAGTGCATCATGAACGCATAATTGGTGACGGACTAAGCGTTGTTGTACAAATTGTATGTCTACTATTTATCAAACATGCTGTTGAATAGTTTGAAACTAAATTTGATTGGGTGCTGTTGCTGCCATTGGCAGCAACAGCAACCAGTCAAATTAGATTCAAAATATTTAACAATTTACCTGTATAGTTTTCTGGATAGTGATAGTCAGAGTTCAGGGATCGATCGATCCCAACACAAGTGAGATGTGGGTGGAGCTTAGCTAGAGATGGGCGGGGCATAGCTAAAACTGGAAAAGTCCATTAATTAACAATTAACAAATTCAATCCATCAACACAAGCAGTATCCTTGTTTTCAGATTAAAATACTTAACTCTCTGACTGCTGCAAGCCACCAGACAATAATTTCAATGGGCAATAACTCTGCTGAATATTTTGAAAACAATTGGACTGACAGAATTGTTTTCAAAATATCCAGCATATCCAGAGTTAAACCCCATGGAAAATGTAGTCTGCAGAAACTGACAAGGCAGACAGTTATTTCAAATGCTTCAGCGGTCAAGATTGGTTAACAAAATCTAAATCTAGGCCTAATAAATACACATTTGCATGACGAGTGAAGACTATTTTTGAAATTTCATCACTGTAATGACTGGCCTGCTTATCGAGCCAGACATTCATGCGGTAAATTTTTTTAAATTATTCTTTTTTTGTCCTACAAATGGACATTTCTCGAGACCATTTATGAGGCTGATTTTGGTCTACTTGACCAGTAAAGGCTTAAATATGTTGCTGCCTAAGCAATGTCATAGTAAAATTTAATATTATTAACATCAGTATTCCTTTGAAAATAATCTGACTTAAAGCTGTTGGAGCAAACAGTTTTTAAACAGATTGGTTTCTCAATGCAATGAAATTATGGTGAAACGATTCTCGGATAACATCTAACGCGAAACTATCTTACAAATCTTAAGTCGAAAATATATAACATAATTAATTAATTAATTATTTAATTATTATTTACGTAAAATCTAAAATAGATATTTAGCAGAACTACATTGAAATACAAAGCTGAGTACAAATACAGCGGTGCTGCGCTAGAAAAATGAAAAATATCTATTTATCCAAATACAAATCATTGGCGGCAATCATATACAAGTGTCAGCGATTCTGCGTAGAAAATTATGAATCATCACCATGCACAAGTTAACCTTTTAACACTCAAACTTATTAATAAAAAAAGTTGCAATTTCCTCAAAGAAAATGCCCATTTTCAGACCAAGAGAGGATTATTTTTGAAGATTTATCATTGAAATGACTGGCTCAATTATCGGGCCAGTTATTCCAGCAGCAAAGTTTTAAAGATAGTCATCTCTTGGTCTGCAAAGGAACATTTCTCAAGACCAGTGAACAATCGGCTTTTGGCTGGTTTTAATATAAAAGGGTTAATATATATATATATATGTGGTGTTTTTCTTAACCCTTGAAGCTCCAGTCTCTCAATTTCAACACACCAATACAGGAAAGGTGTTGAATATCTTGAAACTAATTTTACTGAGGGCATGCTGCTGCCAGTCAAATTAGTTTCAATAAATTCAACACAATAGTCCCTACATCATAAAGAAATTGTTCTTTCTGGCCTTTAAGTGTTAAAGAGATAATTACACTATCAAAAAATGGTATTTTGCATATATTTCTAAGCGAAAAACTCATAACTGTTATATCGGGAAAGATGATAATATAACTAAGAATCTAATGTATTAATATATTATCCCGAAAAAACTGATACATGTATTAACAATGTTATAAATTGTTACATTTCATCGCAAATACCCACTCGCTATAACATTTATCGAAACAACGGACTATATACAATATGACTTGTAGTAGATTCAATTTCTTGATTTCTCCACACATTAAAATATACATATAATACAATACGCACATGAAATGTAATCTATTTTATGGGTTTACGGTAATTGACTATAAGACAATTTGTACAGAGTGTGTATATTCTGACAATATGATAACTTTATTTAACATAATTATAATAGCAGTTCTATAAAACAATTAATAAAACAATTAATACATATGAACAGTAACTTTAAATCATATCCTACTAACCAGAAGCAAACACAGATATATTGACAAACCAAGGGTGGTAATCAAGGCAGACAATGGCGAAAATGGCATAATAATTTAACGTTATTACATTCCCTGAATGCATCCTCGCTTATCCATTTCAGAGCATTGTTTATTTTGTAAAATATATCATGTCGCTGCAGATTTTCATTTTAATAATCTTCCAATCACAGAATCAATTCGAAACAAACAACTGATATCACTGTCAAAATGGGACATTCCACAACAAGAACTTTTCCAATCATGTCATACATTCAAGGATCTACTTGACCATTCAATGCTGGTATTTTAATATGGTGAACGCGTTAGACTTCAATATAAATACTTTTTCTGTATTGCTCTTAGATGCAATATTTCATTAGGCCAAAAAATAAGGTTAAAAAAAATTTCATCGTGCAGATCACAAATGATAAAGTTTAAATTATGCTGATTATTTTATTTCACTTTCTAAAACGCTTAGACAGCTTTAGACAGGAACACAATTGAGTCAATTTGTGTTATAACAATCAATAGGTCTTATCTTCATTTCTGCTGAAAGTACTTATACTTCATATAATACTGCAAGGGTTCCAATAAAAGCCGAAACACACTCATGAATGTAGCTACTTAGCGAAGTGCTGAAGATTTCAGATGCAAAAAGTCAGCTTATGTTTAGCTATACCGTATGTAACCTTTCTCCATTGATATGCAAATGATCCTTTTGCCAGATATCCAATTAAATTGCAGCCATCAAACTTGTCTGAAAATTCTGAAACTAGGAAGATCTCCGATCCATAGCGACTGATACTTACAATGCCAAATGTATGTAGTGACATTCATCCTTTATTAGATATAATGCAATATATAGCAATAATGCTTACAAAACGATTAACGACCAAAACATTATCCGGGAAAAATGACATTTGTCTCCGGACACTGGCGGAACACACATAGTCTCGGAGAACACACCGAAAAGAACACAAATGATATTTGTAACGCGTATTTCAAGCGACAACAGAGCCAGCCAGGACAGGAGACAAAGCCCAGACTACAAAATAATACCAAACGAGGAACTGAAATGGACAAACGAAATACAATAACACAAGGCACAGATGAGGATAAACAAAGTCTGAATACAAGCCTTAGGTCCAGCGTGTCACCTAAGGAAGCTAGACGGCACAGGTATGCAGGAATATAGAGAAAGCAATTCACTAGCTTATTTCCATAAGTGAATAACTCAGTTAATCATTAAAACATCGAGTGGAATTTTGTTTTATTCCTAATTTCTGTTCACTTTCATTTGCCAACGTGTTAATTTTTTGGAACAATCTTGCCGAAACCTGTTGCGGTAAGACAGCAAAAAGATTCAGCAAAATTGTTTTCAAAATATACACAAGCCTTTCTTCTACTGCAGTAATTACATTGTCTTTTCGCATTCCGTGTAATGAGGGTTAAATATAATTGATGTTAGTATTACGGATAGATGCATGGAAACAGCTTAAAGTAAACGCACACAATATTAGCAAAATAAACATGCTAAATAGGTAGTTAACCCTTTAATGTCTAAACATTCTCAAGGATATCAAAATATTTGCTTACCTAATGTCCATCTGCAGACAAAACGAAGACTATTTTTGAAAATTTACCACTGAAATGACTGGCTCGATTATCGAGCCAGTCATTCCTGTGGTACAATTTCAAAAGTAGTCTTCTCTTTGCCTTTAAATGGACATTCCTTGAGACTACTGCCCAGGTCGGTTTTAGCCGGCTTAGCCATTTAAGGGTTAATCAAAAGATCAGAATAGTCGAGTCAGCATAAATTTAGATTTGTCACAAAATACGTCAAAGACAAAAGCTTTCCTTATCAATAACCTGCATCCAGGCCTACGCTGCCTGCCGTTGACTAAGCAACTGGGATCTTCAGTACCGTCGTGGCGATACAGCCAAGCTGCTCGGGCAATGTCAGGCAGAAGCAACTGATGTACACAGACTTAAGCTTATCATCAAATGCTAAAACTGCAATGCCACAGATCTGTGACATCGCAATAAAGGATCGCTTTAGACATCTGTTCATGACTCGCCCGGCCATACAATATAGCTGTTATACAGACCCAACTCCAGCATGTCAGTCAGGAGGCCAATATCTCCGAATCAAGGGAGGGTAACTGTGTCAATGTAGCGATGAATGAGTACACACACAGATACCCTCTAAATAACCCTGATACGGAGAGGGGCATCTAATGTACAACAAGCTATACATATTCCAGATCCCAACCGTGTCCAGACACTAAAGATCGACCAACATAAGAGGGGTATAATAAACATAAACTTTGAAAATAAAACTCAACAAAATTAATTACTATCAGGTTATAACAAAATAATAAAAATGCATGAAAAAAACCCAAAAACAATATCAATAGTATAAAAAACTGTATGTATATAAGACAGAAAACGGTCGACGAAAATGACTGACATGGAGAACGCCATTAACAAACTGATGTACATCTGCATATGGGGCTACAAAAAAGATTCGTGTAAAACCCACTCAAGCAAAATGCAACCATGAGACACCACATGACTCCACAAGAACGAACAAAAAAAGACATCGACGCTGACATACATGATATACGATTAAACAAACCTTCATGCGATAAAGGCCAACTCATGAATATCATCCATAGGTAATGCTTTAAGCCAAGGGAGATTACTCTGATGCCATCGAATTTGTCAGAAACACGAATGGAAAATGTATTATTGAAAAATTCTACTGATATGACTGGCTCTTAAGAGCCAGTCATATCAGTGGAAAATCTTTAAAAACACCTCCTTGCAAGAATTCTTGATAAGAGCTCAATGGAGGTTACTCTGTAAACAAGTTATCTCCCTTTCTGGAAATGACTACCGTAATAAGTAGTCAAATAGACATATTCTAGAGCCTTATGGCTTTCATAGTGAGACGAGGTTTGTCGAACCGTTTACTTGTACTATATAGATGTTGACCCAGTGTCCGACGCATGTCAATATCAGTGCAGGCCCTAGGTCCTGCGTGTCACCTAGGGTTTCCACTCTATTCCGATCACCGTGAACTTTGGGCCATGGTTGGTGCGTTAGTACACATGAAACAACAGCATCGACGCAAAGTCCATGATGATGGGCAAAGGGGCTATGGCATGCACCGATATGATCACATGTTGCAAGAATTCAACAAAATGCATGGAAAGCACTGGAAGTTAAGCATGATTTTTTTTAAATCATGCACAAATTTAACTAGAGCTAGCAATGTTGGGGAAATTACCAGAAAGCCGCAAACACCAACAACCACATGCAAGCTTTAGGTCCAGCGTGTCACTTAAAGGGGCTGACAGTCCAGCTTCACGATGTAGCTAAAGGTCAAAGTTCACAGAGGAAATCAATGACCCATAGTGATGGATAAAACAAGATGCAGCCGCTCATGCAACGGGTTGACAAGTGTTAGGACAATGCAAGAAATTTCCAAAACGGAGCGCTCAATAACAAGAGTATTATATTGGTGTTACAAAATGTAAATTTCACGATATGCATAAGGGAAAACCTGTTGAATGTCTTGAAACAATTTTGACTGAAATCTGTTGCTTCCATATGCAGCAGCAGCTTTCACTCAAATTAGCTTCAAAGTAATCAACAGACCATTCCCTACATTGTGAATATGCTTTTCCGGGTTAAGTGTAAATATTAAATTATGCCGTTGAGCCGTCTCTAAGGCAGACAACATGAGTATATTATCAAGCTTAGCAGACTACCAGTGGTGCTGATTATGTATTTGATTTTAAAAAACCCGAAATAATATTAAAGCTAGCTGCTGCAATAAAATACATATAACATTGACACATATTATCACATTTAAATAGAGCAACGGCCAATAAAGCCCAAGCCCAAAACGAGAAACATGTGGATTGCCAGATTATGACAAAATCCTCTTTGGAAAGACATTTTGCAAAAGGGGTCTTTTTAATTAATTTATAAATAAATTATAAATACGAAATCTTTTCATGGAAAAAAAGATATCCCCATATAAAAATGTACAGACTATTTACACTGGCATCAATTACCACTATGTATACACAGGTATTTACAGAACAGTTTCATAGCATATTTACAAATAATTGCTTGCAAATTTTTGTATTAATGTAATGTTAAGATAGAATAGGGACTTCATGACCAGTAATGTTGTGCTCGTGAGATCATCGATATCTGGAACTGCAACCCAGCAGTATTTCGACAGTTTATGTTGACACTATTTAACCATCCATCTATTCATATGCAAAGTAGTACTTGGAAATATACACCTCATTTGCATAACAATTGCAAAGCTGACTTTTTTGGAACTATACACACCTCATTTGCATAACAATTGCAAAGCCGATTTTTTTTTTTTGTAAATGTGCATTTCCCTGCGTATTTTACTCATTATTAACTCAATATACAGTGAAAAATTAGTTATTGATTACATTAAAGGTTTTGTTAATTTCTTAACATGCAAATTGCTCTTTCGAAAATGTACTTCATTTGCATAATAATATACCAATGGCCATATTCCGTTGGCTCAAATTAAAAAATACAGCTTAAAAGTTGAATGAAGATGAATTGTTATTAGCAATGTATTACATGACTCAATTATTATGAATACAAACATTTTCCCCATATGACTAGTACTTTAAAAAATTGTAACATTATGAAATATAATTAAATATTTAAATGTATATATATTATATAATTATCAATTACACATGTAATTTAACTGTCTGCCTGCTCAAGTTCTGCAAACTACATTTTCCACAGGCTTTACCGCTGCATATGCTGAATATTTTGAAAACAATTTGACTGAAAGTTGTTGGTGGCTACGCGACCAACAATTTTCAGTCAAACTGTTTGCAAAATATTGAACAGGTCAAGAGTTATTGCCCATTGACATTATTGTCTGCTGACTTGTGGCAGTCAAACAGTAACACAATATAAACAAACAGGAATGAAACATAAGCCACAATCCAATTACACACTCGTCTGCCATAACTCAACATGAGTCTGAAAAAATACCAACCCTTGGTTTAAAATATTCTGTGTTTGCCATTAACATTTTGTGCTTTCGATCTGGATAAGTAATAGCCATCATTATAAGTTGCTATATTACAGACATATACATGCAAAAACAAAGAAAAAATAACGCAATAATTAGTACGATTGCTTTACCAACGCATTACATATTTTAACTATACAATGGCTAGCTGCTAGTCTACAGGCAAATATTATACGGTTATATATATGAAATGATATTGTCATAGCACTATTGGCTGATTGAGTGAAGGACTTTCAGCTACTGTACATATTTTACATTACAAATACAAGTTAATGGACAGGAAAAACAATAACAGATGTTTAAAAACGCATGCACATTCAAACCTGCTTGAGAAGGCGAGTCGACCACCGGCCTGTCAGGATAGTAAGATGAGGGAAGAAACAAGTGCTGTCAAATAGAGCCGCATAACATTTCCTCTGTCCATTGATCCATACAGTATACATTAGAAATTTTTTTTTCAAAACAAAATAAAATATACTCTGATGTTTTGAGCATATAATAGGATTAGAAGATATGTTAATTTATTTATTGTTCAGTTGGTCATTTTGTGACCCGTTTCTGACTTTCAGTGAAGTATTGCTTAAAAAGTGTGAATACTCTGTATTTATGACATAGACAGCTTTAATGCCAAAAATTGTCAAGAATTCGGTCAACCAACCGACTGAGCGAGAGACTGGCCTTCTCGTAATTAAAAAAGCAGGATGATTGTACACGCGAGCAAATAATACATTGTGTGCATGGTAACAATTCCAAACTATAATATGCCGACCAATGAAATGCTAGGAGAAAATATTAATATTATTACAATTACCTAATAGCAATCTGCAGTTTTATGTTAGAAGGATATATATATACGATTATGTATTACACCGTAGTAACTATTTAAAACCAAAAGACCAAACACTAAATTTCCTTTAAGGTGTAATAATTATTTTCTTGAATTTTTTAAACTAATTTGACTGCTTCCAGTCAAATTAGTTTCAAAATATTCAACTACTTGTAAACCTGTATAGCTATTTTGAAATTAAGAACCTGGACATTCAGTGTCAAAAGGGTTAAAATAATTACAACTTATGAGGGATATCTAGATATATAATATTCTATAGTACTAACTAGCATGCAAGCGTAATCGTGTCCGTTTATAAGTAACTTTCAAGATAGTATGTCCTTTACAGCGGGAAAACAAAAATCCATTACATATGTGTCATATCTGAATGCACATCATAAAACCGTTTAGGATCATTGGTACGAAACCTTTAACATATCACCAGTCAATGGTAGCAACTGTTCAACTATTTTCTATTGTCAAACCAAACAATTCACGATACCAACTACAGCGAAACATTGAATCCGAACCGTAAATAGAAGTAATGTCGAATAAATTATTGTTATTTCGCTTTAAAATAATTCACCAATATTCACGTTAACTAAATAAAACCTTGGTTAAATAAGAAATTATAATTTCTTATACTTTGGATATTAATAACGGTCTGACCTATTCCGAAAAAAGGATATTATAACGTAGGTTTCAATAGTAGTGTTAATAATAATTATAATAGTTATAATAGTAATACTATGTCAATAATAAACATATTTATATTATCAACATATATCGTCAACCTGTCTATAAGGACTACATATTTTAACCCCTTAATGGTCAAGCTGGTCAAAATCGGCTTCTGCAGTGGTCGCGAGGAATGTCCATTTATAGGACAAGAGAATATTTTTAAAAATTTACCACTGGAATGCCTAGTTTGATAAACAAACCAATTATTCGTGGGAAATTTTTTTTAAATATAGTCATCTCTTTGCCGTAAATTGAACTTTCACTCAACAATTCAATTTTCTTGACAAATCTTGGCCATTAAAGGGGTACAAAAACACCATCAAAGAATTTTGAAAATGTGGTGCTTCAAGACAGATTTCACTGTAGTAGTGAACGCTCTAACATATTTTAGTACAGAAATTAACAAGAATTTTAACATTTAAAGACTACATTGTAATAAAACTTAATTTTAAAGAACCAATGATCAATTAATTAATTAATCATATTCAAATTTACAGTTAAGATAACGCTCCATAGTTGCTACCATTACTGTATTGAACAGAAACAAAGTAACCTGACATTACCATAGTAACCGTAAATAACATGCAACTGAACACGTTTAGTAATCACGACCCACATACTGTAGTAATAATAATAGTAAAATACAATTAGGATATAGTATATTAACACCGAATAATAGTAGGGGGTGGGAGTATTCCAATAAATATTGTAAAAATTTGATTTAAATATTATTAAAATTTTTATTTATTTAAACAGTAAACAAATTTTTTTTGTATTTTTAAATTTTTTTCAGTTATTTAAAGGGCAATTTAGTTATTTTTAATATATAATTATAAATATTCAAGAATAAATGGTGTTTATTTTGAGAAGTGCAGTTGAAAACGTTTTTTACTGTCGTAAACAGCAGCAGCTTTTCACCAACAGTTCTCAAAAATAAACATCAGCTAACCATTTCACGGTCAAAGCGGGAAAAACTCCGCCTCAGCACTGGTCTTGGGAAATGTCAATTTGCAGATCAAAACTTTTTGAAAACTTACCACTGGAATGACTGGCTCGGTAACCGAGCGAGTAATTTCTAGTGGCAATTTCAAAATTATAGTCTTCTTTTGGTTTGCAAATGGACAATGACCAAGCAAATATTTTGCTTTCTCGCCCAATCTTGACCATTACAGGTTAACCCTTACTACTGTGATGTTAAAATATTAAATTTTCAAATTAAATTAAAAGATGATCCGATGTCAATTTTTTCAACAATTTTGATGGACGATGTTGCTGGCTATGACAGCAACATCTTTCATCAAATTTGTTGAAAAATATACAACAGATCATCTTTTAATTTAATTTAATTTGAAAATTGAATATGTTGACATTAGAGTGGCAAGTGTTAAATACTGAGGACTAGGCAATAACACCGATTATTACAGCGAGGGTAGGTGTAAATAATAAACATGCTCAGTTGCTCGTAACCTAAACAGGTCCCGCATTAGAAACTTTGTTCTCGGAGAAAACCTATTTGCAAACCTTGAGCATGGACTGTGAGATGAACAAGTCAAAGATTAAAGGTTATATATTAACCCTTTAATGGTCAATATTTGTCAAGAAAATTGATTACTGATTGACCATTTGCAGGTCTAAGAGAAGTCTTGTTGAAAATTTGAGACTGGAATGGCTGGCTCTGGTATCGAGCCAGTCATTCTTGTGGTAGATTTTCAGAGTCTTCTCTTAGCCTGTAAATGGCCATTCCGCAAGTCCACTGCAATCGCCGGTTTTGACCATTAAATGGTTAATATAATTAGGTCATCACAAAACAGACAATGATTATAATGATATCCAGGAAACCTGTAAATACAAACCAAATGTCAACATATACTTATGGTCTCGTAATGCTTAACCTTCCTGATTATCTAATACGCAAGAATTAACGTCAACTTATTCAACATGAAATATCGACAGATAATTTACCATTTTGTTTTCATGATATCATCTATTATTTTGTTGTCTAAGTATATATTTAATGATGAAAATTTTGTAAATTAGTCACGATTAACGGTAAAACTTATGAGACATATGAAGAAAATCTCATTAATAATAATCACTGCAAATAACTGTATCCAAAGCTAGTAGTGGGGTTACACATATGGAACCTAACAGTATATTTTGCAGAAATATGTTTGAAGGTGATTTTCTGGCAGCTCGAGACACTTATTTTAAACTGAACAAGAGATATACCGAGCAAAATAAGGTAGGACACCAATTAGCTCTATTCAACATCGTCCCGCATATTAACACTGCGTTGCTATAATTTCTATGGAATTCACCTACTTGATTATTTAAGATATCTATACTGGAATCATTTGATAAGTTGAATTGATTTTTCACACAAACTTCATAACTGAACATACAAATGCTGCGATAATTAGCCATCCTCTGCTGAAGACGGGAATATAATAATTAATTCCCACAAAGATTCTCAGTTATTTATCTTTTTATAAATTACCACTGCTATTGGCCACACAAGAGCAAACAACTAGTCTTAATATAAATAAAGAAACACGATTCTATCAGTCTCAGTCCAGTATCCCAATCTCAAAGAAACAATATTAAGGTAATTTGTTGAATATTTTGAAACTAAATCAGACTGAAAGCTGTTGCTGCCTTAGGTAGCAACAGTTTCCAGTTAAATTAATTTCAAAATATTCAACAGAATATTTCTTACTTCATAATCAATTTGTCATAGATGCTCTGTAGGATTGAGCGGGTCAAATCACTGATTACTAAATAGAAGAGATCAAACGAGGTCAAATTTATTATAAAATTCATCACACAAGCTAGTGAATTTTACTCTGAAATGCATTTTAGCCAGGTTCAAATCAAATTTAATAACGATTGTTTTAAATTTAAAATGAAATTGAAACAAGTTTGATGTTCTATTTGTCGTATAAGTTATAATTTCTCCCATTCTAAGTATAATTATGGCTGGTCACATACAGATTTCATGCATATTTTACATTCTCTTGCAATATGCCGTAACCAAAGTACAAAGAAATATTGTATGGTACTGTGACACTATTTTGTTAGTACACAGTACTACATGCAAACCTCAAAACATTGCTGGAAATTAAGCCTACTTTGACCATCCGCATATTGCCACATAATTACACAATACACAGTAATACACTATGTATGGCGTTATACACATCAACCTCGCGCGGAACCATTATGTAATTCTTAACTAATGAGATTAAAATGACATCACATGGAATATCAACATTATTGTGTGATAGAAGATATCTTCCATTTCCCTGTTTCTAGAGTGAACGGATGAATCAAACGCTGTATGAAACTCAAGAAATGATTTATGTTGTCTCTAATAAGAGAAAGAATCTGGCATCATTTGTGAGAGATAATATATTGGACACAGAAATTGGTTTTCCAATCTGAAACCATAGCTGCTAGTGAAATTAGTTAAAAGATATGTAACGGTATGATTCTCTTTATACAGATATGCTCAAACTTCATGGTTCAAATGAGTAAGTTTCCATAACTTAATATAACAAAACATCGCTTAGTTTCCAGGATTTCCTGGCCTTTCTACATTATCCGATTCCATGACGATGGGAAAAAAATCATCTGCCATCATACGCTTGGAATGGACAGCAGTAAAATCTATATCTTTCATACAAGTATTATCCAATAGTGACAGAAGTGTCTGGCCTTCTGTATGTGTCAGGATCGCACACATGATCAACCACAGTTCTGACTATGGTAATTCATTCAAGGACTTTTCAAGGACTATGTCTATCATTTTAATGGAATCTAAACCTGCACTTTACGCTTGGATGGTTGGTGTCTGTTCCTGTAATTATCAATGGTAAATTTTGCAAATTAAGATGCTCTGAGAACCCATCTGCTGCCGTTTGTCTGATAAGCAACAGCCTTATTATATCTTATCTATATTGAGAAAAAACACATTTTCAAGTACTTTTCCATGCCTTAGCAGTACTTCAATTTTCAAATACCTTTCGTTGAAAATTTAAAATTCAAGCACATTCAAGGACACATATCAAAATTAAACTAGTTTTCAAATTTGTACAAACCCTCCTAACTGCCCCATTAATAAGGAGAACAGGCTTAATATTAGAAAATGTTGGAATAATTTATGTAACAATTTTCTTCACATAAGATTCTATTTCCGCACAAATACTTGGCCAATAGATTGGGAACGATAATGAAAATCCCTTGTACTGTAACTTCTGTAAACTTAAATTTATGACTCTGGGTGCATCCCTTCTTCGATCTGTGATTAAGCACGGGACAATGATGATGAATAACTGGTTTCTTCGGCTGGAAGGAATGGAAAATACTTTCAGCTGCAATCAGCTTTCTTCACCTTTCTCCAGTGTGTTGTCTGTCTGCTACGAGCATCCTAAAGATCTATAAGTGCTTCCTCGTGTTTAGTGATCGTAGATTACGTTGCTTGAGGTTTGGTCCGCAAACACTTAAAATTGGTGTTATGGCATCCTGTGTGTAACTTACACCTGTTGGCACCCAGCTCCGAAAACGTAACTGTTTTCTGAGCGGGTGTATTCGCTGGCAATCGAAGAACATGTCCAAACATTGACCATCACAGATAACGGATCTCGTGTTGCCCAGTTTATATAGAGCTGCGCTTAACCCTTTAATGGTCAAGTTTGGTAAATTTTCTAATATTTTCTTATTGAATGTCCATTTACAGGTCAAGATAGAATTTTTCAAAATTTATCACAGGAGTGACTGGCTCTGTTATCGAGCCAGTCATTCCAGTGGTAAATTTTCCCAAAATTCTATTCTTTTGGCATGTAAATGGACATATCCACAAGATCATAGCAGCGGGTGGTGCTGGCCGGAATGACAATTAAAGGGATAAGATTAGGATGTGTGGCCCGCGATGATTAGTGATTAGCTCAAAACTGTTTGCGATGCCATGCATCGTGTCAGTTCAAGGGGGCCTTTGGAGCTGTCCAGCTGTCAGAGTTCCATACCATTATTGAGACACATGCAGCATCTTGGCTTTCATCGGAATTTTATCGCCTTGAACCCGCAGTTCCAGGACTGGAAAACAATGTTTCCTATTACGCAATGATTTACAATGCCAATTGAGCTGCAGAGAATTGAATACAGGATTCTTCTCATTCTCCACTTCTCTCACAGAAGCAAGGTATCTCCTGTGTCTCGAACAAGCGTACATGTGGTTTCAGTGTCATTCATAGACGTTTATGGATTTGTGCTATTTTGCAGCTATTTGAAGCCGTTCATCAAGGGGACCCTTTATTCACCGAAGAAATCACCTGTCAACTGCATATGCTATCTCTAATGGCATGAACAACCATAGCCTAACAACTTATAAATATTATTACATCGTGGTCACATTCGACTGGTAAACATTAACTAACTACGAAGCCATGGAATTTGATAATTTCGAGTCAAGGTCTGGAAAGCTGGAAGAACCAGATTATTTTATCATATTACGTCATGGAAAAGTAACAGTCTAAAACTACTGAAACCTTTTCAATACTGACATGCGAGCAAACCTCTTTAAAAGACAAACATGTTATAACAGGTAAACTTTTGAATTTGAATATTTTTAACCTAATTTAACTGGAAGCTATATTTGAAAGAAATAGCGACCAGTCAAAATAGTTTCAAGTGCTTAGTTGACTATGTCATGCATGTAAATACGTCATTGTCAACTCATAGAAACAGTCAGAAATTCAAATTCATTTATCAAGAGAATGAACAATATATAATTTAAGATTTGAAAATCATAAAGCATAGTACACTATCATTAATAGTAAACTGATAAAACATGATAACTCATGATGCTGATGTTTACCTAACACTTGTCCTCTGCTGGAGGATGAAGGTCAGATGCGTGACGCATCTGACCTTCATCCTCCAACAGAGGACATGCATCAGGTATACGTCATTGTCGTGGGTTATCATGTTTTACCAGTTTAAATTAATCGGCAAAATATGGTAGGAGCCAATACAGACAATCACCAACCACAGATTATCCTGCGTTCCATTTCAACAATAATTCTTCTCACAGAAGTAGCATGAGAATGCGACGGTAGGTATCTCAACCCATTCCCACCCCACCCACCCCACCCCCAACAACATATGTGTACGGGAAACAGACTTCAAACTGAGTAGTTAAGAGAACTACAGGGATGTCCAAAAAGACTCACCTACAGCTCAGCAATTTACTTTCCCAAGACGTATGTAGGAGACACAAAAGGACTCTTCAAACTGAGGATTCAAGTGCAATACAGCCCCACCCACCCTTAGGACGGAGCATGCGCCTTACTGCATTGGCCAGGTTCTAAGAGGGGACCCATATGCAAACATAAACATGCCAATCAGATGAAAAAGGAATCGCCACACCATGGAGTCTCTAGACACCAGCCATATGGTTAAAGATCCCGTGGCCAGTATGCTGTCCTGCTACCCCTCTGTGAAAAACCCCTCCCCACCTCGATGTTATAAACGCTATCATTAATAGTAAGTGGGTATATAAGCTTGCTTGCAGTAATCAGGAAATGAAATGACAGATCAGACTTGTGCAATGTGTAAACACACACACCTATCAACCACCACAACACTTGACTTTCTACTAAATTTGAAGATTGCTCGAGTGCAACAATTTTATTTCACAGCATGTAACAGAAAAAAAATTTCCCCCATAGTATACAAATATTAGTTATTTTATGATAGTATAGTAACTGGCTGACCGCTGAAAGGACATGACAAAATTTCAAAGAACATTAACTCTGGACATGCTGAATATTTTGAAAATGAGTTCATCTGCAATTCACCTTTACAGAGTACCCACCCATCATATGACATCATAATGAACTGTGTGATGTGTACAATGACATCATAATGAATGACTTCATGAATGACGTTGATAAGTACGTCATGAACGCATATTTGAAGACGGTCTATGCGTTGTTGTACATATTGTTTGCTTTTACTATTTAATAAATATTCTGTTGAATATTTTGAAACTAATTTGACTGGGCTCTGTTGCTACCATAGGCAGCAACAGCACCCAGTCAAATTAGTTACAAAATATTCAACAGCTTCCCTGTATAGTTTTCAGGAAATTTACAGCTATGGCATTTGGGGATCGATCAATCCCAACATGGCGAGGTGTGAGTGGAGCTTAGCTAGTGATGGGCGGGGCATAGCTAAAAATGGAAAGGTCCATTACAGATTATTATTGTGATGGAACAATTTCAGGGATCTTGTTCTTAAGAAAAACACAATCTATATCCTTCAACAGAAAAATGACTGCATATACATTTCAAGGCATAGACAGATTGCCATTCTATATTCAAGAGCTAGATCAGATGAAAAATAATTTTCAAAATATTAAAGCAAAATTTCTGAAATTGTCCCCAGTGTTGAAAGTAATAAAACCTCTGGATCAATCCTTGATGTCACCATCACTAGTTGAGAATGAGTGCATGGAAGACTTTTGGAAATAATCCTAGCCATGCTGGGTATACTTTATGCGTCAACGTTGCCAGGCTTCGCTAGCCACCACACGCAAGCAATGTCAATAATTTCTGTCAATGGTCTAGTACACACCTTGTAGATCACCCGGACAGCAAATTTGTATTGAAACTGCTTTTAAAATCATCATCATCATTATTCTAACCATGTGGAAGCTAGCTAGCGGCATCTCCATCAAACAGTCCTGGGTCGACTGTGATCGGTTATAATTGCAAGTATTGGTGGCAATGTTAGTCCTTTGCACCTTAGGGTCCAAGTATGACAATTTCAAAGCAACCATACAGGTAAGCTGTTAAATATTTTGAAACAAATTTAACAGGAGACTGGTGCTGCCATAGACAGCAACAGCTTCCAGTCAAATTTGTTTCAAACTATTCAACAAATTTCATACATTGTAAATGATTTATCAAATTTGATCTTTTGAGTTCCAAGGGGTAATTAAACTTCAAACGTCATTTTCCGATATCAGAGTTCCCTTTCAACACAATATCACAATGTGGTTGGCTGTCTAGTCATGAGCATTAGTCATTGATCAATTTTCTGTCAATTTCCTGCAGAAAACAGTTGTTCTGTCCTCTTACTTCCCTTGTTGGTTGTACATTATTTTCTTGATCTGTAGGATGGTCTGAAAGAAAGAAACATTGTCCTGCATTCTTATCTGTCAAACCGTCATCATTTATCAACATTCTCCGATAGTGTCAGGGACAAGATTCTAAGAGCAAACCTTTTACCTACATTTATTTTCCTGTCATTTCCAAGATGCTGACATAAGCCTCAGACATTGAAAGATGTTAATAAAAGCCTTGGCAATTGACAGATGCTCACAAAAATATTGAAAGATATTGATAAAAGGATCAAATATTGAAAGATACTGATACAAGAATTGGACAATGCCCAATACGACATTAGTAATTCAAAATCAATTATAGTGAAGACTTTAAAGATGAAGACCATCAGTGCTGAATTACTTCATCAACAACACACCTTTCCCACACTAGTGTATTTTGGGAAAATACTTTCCCGGAATGCATCGCGCATGCCACTTCCGGCTAAAACTATGTTCGTAATATTTTTGAAGTCATACATCATTGGAAAGCTAAGCCAATTTTCTATACATTTCTGTATTAGTTTTTATAGTTTTGTAAAACTTAATAGAGTTGAGCGCAATTTTAAAATATCCCCTATTGTCCGCTTGATTTAACGAATCTAGGTTGAATGGTGTATTTTATATATGCAGATAACTCAGTGAAAACGTTACAAAAATATAAAAATGCATTAATGTTTTGGCAATTGAATGCACTTTCCACTAACATATGATTAAAAATAATATAATGATCTTAGTGTATCATAGGAATGGTTTATATTGCGGTGTATTTTAGTGCAAAAGTAATTCAACGTGGGTCAGCTGCTTGTTGGCGGCGGTACCAGCCAGCAGTTTTGCTCTGAGCATTGAGTTAGGGGAATCCCGGTGTAATGACGTCAATGTGGGAAAGGTGTATAGCGACAAACTTCTAAAAATCTAAAAAGAATGAATTTTGAATTCCAGTTAGTAGTAAATAGTACTAGACCCTAGTGATTATCTACCAGTAGATCATGCTATTACTTTTAACCCTTATAATAAAGAATTATTCAAAGGCATGAGAATAGACTCTTGAGAGTCTGAAAACTTCAGTTAAGGTCTCAAATTAGCTCCCCTTAGGAGAAATACAGCCGCTTTGAGAATTTGATACAAAATTGTTATAACCTCATTATAGGTGCAGATTACAGTGCAAATCGTGTGCTATTGTAGGCTGTACAATGAAGGCGTAATGCTACATTGGTGCCAGAAATTATTGTAGAGAAACAAGAGCTATATGCCATAGTTAGGCAGCTTAGTCAGAAAGGTAAAACATTTGACGGACAGATTGACTGCCCGACCGACTGACCATACTATTTGCAAGTCGCAACTAAAAACAGTAGAGCTGATTTAACATATAAGAGTATCAAATGGTATTTTAGTTCGGAAGGCTTTCTATGTATTATTACTGTTAAAGGTGAATAATTGAGCGTCAGTAACTACTTGTTTTATACGCATTTAACTTAAGTTAGTTTTTCCATTTGTTTCCTTACAAACAGTCACAACACAGCCTGTCTCCACAAACGAGCACAACACACACTGATCCAAACATTGGCTATTCCCTGCCACCCACACCATCCTTAGATCTTTGGCATACATTTGACACAGCTAATCCGTCGTTCATCCCATTAACATCGGGCTAAGAATTCTCTACACCATATCTTATCTCCACCAGTGATACCACTCAATTCAACATTTTGAACTTCACCACTCCAGTGACCACAACACAAGCCGCTAGAGACAATCAACACACCAGTTGGTCTCGATCAACAGCAACATGCTTTCCCTGTAACAACATTTCCGGGTTTTCCAGTCAGACACTACTGACCCATTTAACTTTGATTTCCCATTCGAGTCCAAACTTCCAACATATGAAGAATTCGATGCAGAATTAAACAAGTTCATAGCAGCCAACCCGCCAGCAACCCCGAACTACTGTGATTTGAAGAATCTATCCACGATTACTTGGGGTTCTATTCACCTCACAGTGGCGTCTCGGGCCAACTATCACCTACACCAGCACCGATAACACAACTTGACACACCGCACAACACACCACCAGATTCACCCATTGTCTATAACCTAGCCTGGAATCATCAAACTATCCTGACATCAAGTTTGTTCCAATTGGCATACCCTTCTTCCAATTAGCTCTGGGCACAAGACAGTGTGTGAAACATACCACACAGATGGATGCATGAAGGTAAGCCACACACACCAATCTATACATTCATACATTTACATAACTTTTAAATAATCTAATCTGTGAAAAATCTTCACAGACTGGTACTAATGTATGGCCTCTGAAACTTCACCAGAATAAGACTTCTAATGAATAGTCCTTACTGGGCCACAAAACGTTAACTGGAAGGCAGTACGCATGTCTCTGTCATTGCTCAAGTGAATATATGCACCAGTTTTTTTGCCCACCCTGAGTGCTCCCTCAATTGACCAACTAATCCCTATTGGACAACATAACTTCACTGTCGTATAAAAAAACATGATCCCCAACACTTTGCCTTTTCCCGCTATCTGCTGGTAATGGCAGCTAACGACGATTAACCTCTATTACCCACATCCAGACAGCGCCGGCAATGCAGTTAAAATGCGGGATACCACGGGATAATGTGCTTAATGGTGGTTAATGTGGCTAACTAACTGTTAACCACTTACCCGGGAGTTAACCGGCACCAGTTAACTTAACCGTACCAGGAGCGTATATAAGCTGATCTCAAAACCAGGAACAGCATCCAGACTCTACTGAAAATCAGTAAGCCTCAGGCATTGACCAGAGTTGAAGTTTTACAAATAAGCTTCCATCAATGTTTGAAGATCCCTCCAGATTTATTGGAAAATGGTTTAAACGGAAGCTAATCTCATCTCAAATGTTGCATTGTATCGATAGATTATGTTTTATAGATTCCAGATCATTCATATCTTGTCACATTCCTTATCTGTATCACAATTATCTGCTTTCTAATATTGCGTAAATGTTGAACATGATCACCACCATTCTGTCTCCTCAAGCGATAGCGTATGATATCATGGGAGTGCCAATGTATTACATTCTTTATTATGTAATGATCATCTTGTTGAATATTCTGAAACTAATTTGACTGAAAATTGTTGCTGCCTATGGCAACAAGTCCTTGTAGTGACTAACTATTATGTGTTCCATAAAGTGGTTGCTTCGTCAGCAGTTTCTAACAGCATATGAAATAATGTAGAAAACTAAAACAAGAGGCCCAAGGGCCTGTATTGTTCACCTGGAACATATGTATTTCAACTAGAAAGGCCATTAACTATAAGTAGAACCCTAAGGAGTTGGCCAGAATTATAACAACACAGCGGCCATGTTTCTTTACATATTTTAAGTTCGCTTGAGTAAATTTTAATGGCACTTAGTCACTAATCACATCTCCCAAATTTCAGCCCGATCTGTTCAGCAATTCTGTAGAAGTCGCTTTCACGAAAACTAGGTCATTCATGATACCAGCTAAAGCATAAGGCCAATCAACTTCCCTTGAAGAAACTTGGTTCAGCTGTTGCCCTAAATGTTCATGAGTTTTAAATCAATACCCCAAGCAGATTCTGAAAAATTTTAAAGCCGTTTCAACAAGTCAGCCAAAATCTACAATGGCCGCTGAGCAAATTGGCCTATTGGCTTTATTTGAACAACTTTGGATCTCTATGGCCTAAGGATGATTTCTGTCAAATTTACTTAAACTATCCCTCTCTTTAACTGCCTTCATTCTATGTGCGTCTTTAGGATGTCAAAAGTTTCTTTGCCCAGGTGCTGCTGACCATATGAGTGCTATTTTGGTATTACCAGCCAGATTTCTGCCCAACATATGCCCTATCCACACTCTGATGCAGTGTCTGCTATGAGAGTAACTGTTAATCTGAATTAAGTCCCTTATTCTTTATTATCTTCAGCCAAAATATCTTGCATTTGTTACAGAATACACATATTTGATTTCCATCCTACGTATTTACCTTCCAGCACTTATCACAGGCAAAATGCAAAATATATCACGACATTTATATACAGATTCTGATTCACTGGCTCATTGTAGAAACAGGGAAAACGGAAACATGTTCTATCACATAATCACGTTGATATTCCATGTGGTCATTTTAATATCTCACTCGCTGGGTATCACGCAATAATTACGCATGACAGTTATATGTATAATACTGAGCATAGTGTATTACTGTGCATTACAGAATTTTGGGGCAATAAACGAACGATAAGCAGGGTTAAAAGCTGGAAATAATTTTCAATTTTCAAGCAGTATGATGTACTAACAAATTCGGGTCACAGCACATCACTATATTTCTGCATGCTTTGGTGATAGTGCACTCCAACACAATGTAAAATATGTACAAAATCGTACGAAACCACCATAATTACGTTTTGAATGTGAGAAATTATAGCTTATGTGATACATAGCATATCAAACACATTTCAATTCAGTTTCAACTTTAAAACATTCCTTACTAAACTTGATCTGAAGCTCACTAAAATGGATTTTAAAATTGAATTCCCTTCTTTGTGTGATAAATTTAATAGTAAATCTTACCTCTTTTGAAATTCTATATATAGTAATCAGTAATTTAACCGCCTCAGCACTATACATCATCTATGACATATTGATGAAGCAAGAAATATCCTGTTTAAATTTTTGGAAATGACTGGAAGCTGTTGCTGCCTAAGACAGGAACAGCTTCCAGTCTAAGAAATTTCAAAATATTCAACAGCTTACTTGTATGGTTGCTTTGAAAGTGAGATAGTGTCCTAAGTGAGTGTTGAAGGAGTCAATCAAAAACATGGATAAAACTATTTTACCGAAATATTTCTGGTAACCTCCTGATACAAAGTTGAAGAGCATGCGTGTGCTCGTACGTATGTACTTGTGTATTTTTCTTTCGTTCGTACACTTAGAACACAAACCGGAATTTAAATTTTTGCATTTAAAATAGGTTTTTAACAATCAGTATCAAGATATACCTAAAATCATTCGAGCATTAACATGATTAAGTAGAAATGTATTTTTTTAAATAAAATATTTGCTTACTATTTCAAAACTCACCGCTTAGTAGGTTATTCACCCTAAACATTCTTCCAATTGTCCGCATGTAAATCAACATTTTTTTTAAGCGATGAATTATCTCCGAAGCACAACTTGAACAAAGGATGGCCAATCACGCAACTTGTATATCTTTGTAATGGAAGCATTTTCTAATGTAAAAGAAATCAGCAAAGCAAATATACCCAGTGTAGATACACCCTAGACGCTTAAGTCTGCAGTCCAAATTATAGTCCCAGTGTCTATCTCCAGACATTTTCATGAGCTCTTTCTCCTGCCCTCCACGATACATCTGTTCATTTTAACATAAATGCCTCAAACTCACTACCATAAATCAATCCTCAGACTTAATTCTCGGAAAAAAATATTGATAGTATCCCAGAATGCTACCTCACTATGTTAATTAATAGGAATAGTGTCTTATGGGTAAGCATTACGAGACCGAGTAGTGTGCGTGTGTGTGCGTGCATGTGCGTGATTATGCATATACATGTATGTGTTATAATGTCATATAGTACACACAGTTCTATATACAGTATACGTTAATATATTATAAATAAACTTTTAACCCTTTAACACTCAAACTGATCACAAAACTGCTTCTACAGTTGTCTTGAGAAATGTCCATTTGTAGACCAAGAAGACAATTTAAAAACATTTACAACTGTAATGGCTGGCTCGGATAACAGAACCAGTCATTCCAGTGGTATGTTTTTAAAAGTACTCTTCTCTCGGTCAACAAATAGACATTTTCTATGAGAATCAAAAAAATAGATTTGAGAGTTAAAGGGTTAATACATGATAACGATGATTATGCAATCATCAGAGGTTACGACGAAGTGAACAGACAATTGCACTTAGGAGGAATTTACATATATAATATATCAATGGCAGGACTGGTGTGTTGGACGATGAGGAAGGCAATAGGATATATACACGGCCTCTTCATTAACCCCCTAACCCTCTAACACTCAATTTTATTCAGAAAGATTTCAATTCTCTCATAGAAATAGCCCACTCGCAGACCGAGAATAAGTTTAGAAAATTTACGACTGGAATGAATGGCTCGGTTATCCGAGCCAGTCATTCCAGTTGTAAATTTTCAAAAATACTCTTCTCTTGGTCTGTAAATGGACATTACTCAAGACAACTGTAGAAACCACATTTTGTCAACTTGAGTGTTAACGGGTTAATGTTAATGAATGGTCAAGAAAATTTTAATTTCTCACAAAAAACTGACCAACAATAAGAATAATTTTTTTTTAATTTACCACCTGAATCAGTCATTCAAGCGGTAAGTTTTTAAAATATCATTACAGAAGACATGTCTGCAAATGGACATTTCAGCAGACTTGACCGTTAAATGGCTAATTCTGTGAAGATGTTTTTCACAATTTTATTAGTAAATTAAATTCATTGAACAAAAATTACCAATTAAATACTGAGGTTTTTTCTAAACAAGGATACTGAAGACCAAAACAATAGGGCCGTAGATTACATATGTAGGTGCATATCCAATTACACCTGTACAAATTATGTAGCATAATCAATGATACTTGTGGTTTATAATATATATTTTTATATAATTATATAGATTTATATATAATATAATTTTTGCGAAATAAAATGCGAAGAAGTGGTAATTTCGGTTTTTGAAGGAATCATCGCGAAAGACGACTAATGACTCGAATTAATGCTTGGTTCTCCTGCTTCACTCGATCATTGTCCTCTTTTATTTTCTGCCGAATATAAAACAATAATAGAAATAATCATTAATTTATCCTACGGTGGTATTACAAGACATCCCTTCTCTCCACACACCCACTCAATCACTAATTAACCCTTTAATGGTCAAGCTGACCAAAACTGGCCACCACGGTGGGCTTGATAAATGAACATTTGCAGGCCAAGAGAAGAGAATTTTTGAAAATTTACAACTGGAATGACTGGCTCGATAATCGAGCCAGTCATTCCAATTGTAAATTTTCAAAAAGTCAAACTTTCTTAGCAAATCTTGACCGTTAACGGGTTAAAGGATTAGGCAATACCAGCAATTAAGTGTGATTCGGTGGTCCATAGTACATCTCATGAATAAGGTAACCTGATCCCAAACCAAAAACATGAACATGTTACTTAGTAAATTGGTTCAATTTTGAAAACGATGTATGAAACATTCTGTTCAATATTTTTACTTAACCCTTTAACCCTTGAATTTGTTCAAGAAAATCAATTTTCTCATAGAAAATGTCCATTTGCAGGACAAGAAAATACAATTTTTGAAAATTTACCAGGAGCTCAGTTATCGAGCCAGTCATTCCAGTGATAAATTTTTTTTAATAGTATTCTCGTGGTCTGCAAATGGACATTTCTCAAGACCACTGCAGAAGTCGTCTTTGGCTGATATGAGTGTTAAAGGGTTAATTAGATTGGAAGCCACTGCTGCCAGAGTTTCCAATCAAATTAACTCAAAAATATTCAACGAGATTTCTTACATTGTGTTCAAACTTGTGTTCAACAGTATGTTTTATCTTGTTTTGGAAACAATACGGCTATTTCTGGCCTGTACTGCAGTCTTGTTGAACATACAATATGAACAGAATTTAGTAAGTACATGTAAGAGTCTGACTGTATTGTGACATTATTGTGACATGTCCCAGGACATGCAGGATGGTTACCTCTAATAAACAAATTCTCATTCTTTTATATTACAAATCATTATCCCTTTAATGCAAAAAATTGTTGAAGAAAATTTCTCGTCCATTCATTTTTCCGACCAAGAGATTATTTTAAAATTTTTACGATTAGAACGACTCGCTGTGGTAAATTTTTTGAAAATATTGGCTTGGCCTGCAAATGGACATTCCTGAATGTAAACATCGCCTCTCAGTCTGCAATCATATGTGTAACTTTCTGCCACCATCACACCTTGTCCCCAAACCAAATGTACTGCAATCATATGGGTAACTCATATAGCCAACTTGATTGAATTCTACCAGACCGGTTAAGAGGAGATAGCCAAATGGACACACAGATGGCGGATGTACAGACAGATGAATGTACAGAGGCGATTGATTGCAATATCATCTCAGGTTTTTTTAAACGTGTGATGATAAATTATGGATTTAAGCTTCAAGATATTAAAACTACCCCACAAAGGAAAGCATTGCGGCGCACGCACGCACACAGGCAGGCAGGCAAGCAGGCAGGCACACATGCACACCCATATGACTGGAGTGTTAAACAAGGAGCACAAGCTAATAGTGTTTACATGTTTTACAAGGTGACGCACACACACAAACATGTACACGTGTGCAGACACGCGCGCGCGCTCACACACACACACACACACACACACACACACACAATAGTGATTAATAGTACTAGTATAAAGATAGAATGTTCATCACATCTTTTATAAGGTGATGGACACACACAAACACTCATGTACATATGCGTGCGCACATGCATGCACTCACACACACACACGCAAAAAGATGCAGCAGCAGTGTTTATTTAAACACTTTGTCAAATGCTTGTAGAAAGCTCAAATGCTGAGAAGAAAATCAGACAACTAGAAAATAATTAGAGCACCTATGTAGTAGGGATAAACTAATATAATGTTATGTTATAAAAGGGTGTGGCTAGGGATGATGGATTATGATATAGCCTAGATACACGCTAATGAGTCATTTAGTGGAAAATCTGTATTAACCTTTTGATGGTCAAATTTGCTCAAGAAGATTTAAATAGCTGCCTACTGAATGTTCATTTACAGGCAAGAGTATAAAATCTATCACTGGAATGACTGGCTCGGTTATCGAGCCAGTCATTCCAGTAGTAAATATTCAAAAATTGTATTCTATTTTACTTATAAATGGACATTTCTCAAGACCGCTGCAGAGGCAGGTTTGGGCCAGCCTGTCCATTAAAGGCCTAACAGGGCCTAGAAATAAAGGCTTAACTCTTTCACCTCTCACAAACCAGAGATGACAAATGCAGTATGATGTATGGAATATTCGGTTGATCATTTTGAGATTAACTTGACAGGGAGCTGTTGAAATTAGTTTCAAAATATTTAACAGCTTTCTAGCCATCTTGAAATTGAGACATTGGAATTTCAAGGGTTCAATCAAAAAATCATTTAAAACTTTAAAATGTGGAGACTGTGGTTTGGAGATGAAAGCGGGTAGGATGAAGGACTTTCATCTGAATTGGTTAATGTGGGTCAGGTGTATGTAGCTGGACGGTGGGTCCAGTAGAACCTTTTCTTTCTCCTGGTTGGAGTGCTTAAATTTGCATTAGGCGCTCATCTCGAGTCGCATAATGAGGCATGAGACATGGCTATTGGCATAGTTTCAATGGTTGAAATGCTTGTGTGCCATTATTTGTTGCCAATATCGCGGATTAAGTTGAACCTTTTCCACTAAAATAGAAATCCACCTCTTCTGGACAGGGTTGTAGGCAGAAAGGTCATCATGGGCAACAGCATTTTGTGGTCTTGCTGTTTTCCTGTCTAGCATGTCCCGGCAGTATTTGGCGGCAAGCGGCAATTGTCCATTATCAGTACACTGAAAGGAGTGTTGTTGGAATCTGTGCCCTCTGGCCTGAGGGGGGGGGGGGGGTGTCTGTTTCTCACAGGAGTGGCAAGTTTCTTCTTATTAGTAGGCATTTCTTCTTCCCTCTGATCTCTGTGCCTATCTGGATCTATGGTGTTGGGAGCAGAAGGCGGCTCGTCTGCTTCCACAAACTCGTCCACCCCCCTCCCAGCCTCCTCTGTAATGAGAGTGAGTTTGGATATGGAGGGTAAAGGGTCCTCTGAGTCTGGAACTTTTTGTACCTCCCCCAACACCAGAAAATCTGATGAAAGAAGATATGGGCTCCCTAGCCTGTTTCTAGAATCTTAAAACAAAAAGCAGCGTCAGCAGCAAGCTCTTGAGGAATGTCCCTTTCGAGGCCAACAGATAACTGTTTTTGAAAATTCATCACTAGAATAACTGGCTCTGTTGTTCCAGTGGTAAATTTTCAGTCTTCTCCTGGAAATTGACATCTCACTAAACAAAAACGTAAATTTTCTTGACTTTCTTTTCTTTTCTTTGGTCTACCGTAGAACATACCCAGACATGCCAAATACACACTCATATACATATTTTTCGTAAATAGTCATAATATATCAAAATGTGAAACACCGGATAATTTATTTACTTATATTCCTAAATCTGACTAAGATAATTAATACCATTGTTATAAGTAACTAGTCAACACAATACCTCAACAACCAACAGCATCATTAATACAAAACGTCAAAAAACATGCTTTTATTATTACCCACATTTTAAAATGATTTAATTGAAATAAATCCATGCTTGCAACAACTAACTCTGCTAGTGTTATGATATTAACTGAGTACCACACGAAACAATGTTAAAATCCAGCCAGCAATTGAATTATATATACAGGGTATGTACATGGCGCTAAGAAAACTGGGCATTAACGCGCTTCACTAAGTGTCGCTGAGAGTGTTAAAGTCAATACAGCGAAAAAATGTCTCGAGAAAAAAATCTACAAAATCATTATAAAATGTATTATTCTATCGGAATGTGATGCTTTGACCCATTTAATCCTAAATTTTTCTTTTTTAATTTCCTATTTTCGCATAGAAAATGTCCATTTGCATAAAAAGAACTATTTTTGAAAACTTACCACTGGAATGACTGCCTCATTATTGAGTCAGTAATTCCAGTGATAAAATTTGAAAACCGGTGTTGTCTTGGCTTGCAAATGGACATTTCTCGGGACCACTGCAGAATCTTGGTCAGCTTAAATGTTAAAGGATTAAAACAAAATTAAGCTTTCAGAAAAAAAAAATTCTGTTTCCAGACATTTTTTTGGTAATATTGTGTACATACTTATCAACCCTCAGATAAGCTTAATGAAGGAAACTCTGTCCTTTCAAACCTGCATACCTGCCTAAATACATTCCTTACAATATAAAAAAAATGTTATTGAATATTTCAAAACTAATCCAACTGAAAATTATTGCCGTGAACAGCAAATTAGTTTTAAAACATTCAACATCTTTCCTGTATGACTCTCATGAAACCTGTGATAGAAGAATGTCAGGGTTGAGCGGGTTAAACAACTAGCCAATCAATCAACGAACCAACCAAGTAATGAACATGACCGACTCACGGTTACCTATCGTGAGAGTTTGGCCACTACTCGCGTGAGAGCCCTATTCTCATCTTTAAGCTTTTCATTGTCTCCTTTAATCCTATCCATAAGCTGAAAAGAAATTCATATTAAAGCAGAATATTTTGCTATCCAAATTAAAGCGCTGGTTTCTATCATGTCTATAGACTATCATTATTTATCTGTGTAATATTACAGGTATGTGATCGATCTCGAAGAAAAAAACCCCCAGGAGATGGCTCGATGCGAAGTGTCAGTCCTTCTTGACGTAGAACTTGTCACGATCTCCTAAACCAATTAACCGTTTAATTGGCAGGCGAGTCAAAAAGCCTATGTAATTGTCCTGAGGAATATCCATTTGCAGGAAAAGGGTATGGATTTTTTGAAAATTTACCGCTGGAATAACTGGCTCGGTTACCGATCCAGTCATTCCAGTGATAAATTTTCAAAATTTGTCTTCACAGCCTGCAAATGAATATCCATTAAGCACAAATTTAAATTTTCCTTACCAATCATGACCATTAACGGGAAAATAATCCACTACGTGTAGTTCTGCAATTCAAAATTATAGATTTCCTATAAATCTGGTTAGCAAAAAATAGGAATTCCTATAAATCTAGTTAGCAAAAAATAGGATTTCCTATAAATCTGGTTAGCAAAAAATAGGATTTCCTATTAAAAATAGGCAAAACTCATCTCTGATATATTATAAACAAATGCTTTTAGCCCATTCCATAGTAACAATATGAACCCGAAGTATTTTCATTGGTTGTTAGCATGAGAAGGTAATTTTATATTGACCAATCAGAATAGTCAGCATTGTGGCCTTGCATATCACTACGCCGAAGTGAAGCACTACTGACACACATTGTGACGCAACAACAATATAGCTTGTGATGTGCCGTAGTATATGTGATATTTTTGTCAACATATATTGCTTAGTTTCAAAATATTCAACAGAATGTTTCTCAAGTAGTAAAGACATACAATTCATACAACAACGCTTAATCCGTCTTTAATTATGCGTTTGTGACGTACTTATCTACATAATTCATGTCGTGAGTGATTATGACGCCATCATACACATCATGTAGTTGATTATGACGTCGTTTTATGGATGGATAAACTGGAAAGGTTGATTGTGTCATCACCTCTCATTAGCGTGTGTCCACGTTAGGGTGCAGCATGATAAACCCAACATGAGATATGAAATAAATTTTATCATTTCAATCCCTCTGTGTAATTTTCGATCATACTGTACCTTTAATTCTTCTTCCAGTTCTGAGACTTTCCTCTCTAATGATCGCTTCTCTTGCTGAAAAAGAAAATTCTAAATATTATAAGAGATTCTTCTCATCACATTTTGATCCAAGGTCTGTGAGGCGTGTATCCATAGCAGATTTGCTTTGGCTAACACACACACACACACACACACACACACACACACACACACACACACACCACACCACACCACACCACACACACACACACACACACACACACACACACCACACACACACCTACAGTACAGACCAGAAATAACTTATCATGTTTCCAAAACAAAATAAAACATATTGGTGAATAATTTGGATTTAATTTGATAAGAAACCATTGTTGCCTTAGGGAAGCAATGGCTTACAATCAAATTACATTCAAACTATTCAACTGACATGACAGAACACTTTATTACAATGTGTTCAATTGTACTAAACAGTATGTTTCTGTTTTCGAACCATTTTATGAGCTGTACTGTATGCATATGTGCACGCATCCAAACAGGAAACAAACTGAGAAGTTGGAGACAGCATGATGGCATTGTAATTGACAATACAGGACACTACAAACACAAATGTAGATTTAAGAAGTGTATAATTTTTAAATGATCAAGCAACACCAATCCCCAACCACAGTCATGCCAGTAACAGTTGCTGGCCACACATGTTGGTAAGTTCATCACATGTTTTACAATGGCATATAACATCCTAACTATATTTAGGGTTATATTTCTTATACATACAGTTTGTCCGGCGTTCATTCAGTGGAATTCTGTGACACGATTTCATGATCTTTAACCCAAATTATGGTAAAGCAGGTAAAAAATAGCCTCTGAGAAAAGTCAAATTGCAGGCCAAGAGGAGTATTTTTGAAAATTTACCACTGTCATGACTGGAATGATAATTAAGCCAGTCATTAAAACATGATATTTCACGGGTTCCGGTAGTATGTCGGTACAGTGTGAGTTATATGACGGAATTCAAAATGTGTTCATCATTTTTGCATTTTTGTGTGTAAGTTATTAGCATGGTTTATTCACGGAACTGAGATTCAGTTTCCAGTAGGTTCTCATCAACACAGACCACGGAACCAAAAATGGATTCCGATAAATTCTTAAATATCGAGGCCTGAGTAACATTTTCAAGAAATACTCTCCTCTCCGTCGACCAAAGAAAATGTTTTATGAGAATTACTTTCAGTTTCATCCTTATAGACAAGAAACAACAAATTCATTGATCTAAGGAATATTTCTATTGCCCTAATTTGACTGGGAGCTAAATTACTTTAAAAATGGCTTCTGCAGTGGTCTTGAGAAATGTCCGTTTGCAGACCAAAAGAAGAGTATTTTTGAATATTTACTACTGGAATGACTGGCTCGATAACCGAGCTAGTCATTCCAGTGGTAAATTTTCAAAAACAATCGTCTCGTGGTCTGCAAATTGACATTTTCTATGAGAAAACAGAAATTTTTTTGAATAAATTTCAGGGTTAAACATATCTGAAATATACAAACAACAATTCCGCAGAATTAAATGTCTCCCCTGTCTCCTGTTTGTCAGTGGCATTGACCTTTGACCTTGTGACCTCCATGTTACCATACTGCTTCCTAACATTATAGGTAACCATGTATTCAAGTTTAGTTCCAATAGGATTAACCAATTCTGAAAGATAAGGCGAGAAGTTTTGCAAAAACAGAGTTTTGTATCAAGGTCAGTGACCGTGACCTTGTGACCTCAGTATCATCCTGCCGCATCCTAACAGTAAAGACAACCACATAGCCAAGTTTAGTTGCAATAGTATTAACTGATCCTGAAATATAAGCTGAGAAGTCTTGCTAGTAACGCAAAAACTTAACATTGTTGACGCCGTCGGAAAAGTGACACATGTCTCACTCTCTGCTTCGCGGGCAAGACAAAAATTAGTTTTTAATTTCCAATGATATTACAAATGCTTTAACGTGAATTCTGTACAAAGATAACGGTGGCCTTGACCTTTAAACTTACACCCACATGATTAAGTACCATTGGCTGCCTTTACCTTGGAATCAGATTCTTTTTTCCTCATTGCTCTATCAATTTCCCTTTGTGCTTGTTCCAACTCACGCTTTGTCTGTTCTAGGTCTTTTCTTAGCCGATCACTCTCGGTTCTCTCATCCTCATATAACTAAAACACAAACATTATTAAACTGCATATCCCTCAAATTTTTTCAAAAGTGGAGTATTTGCATTTGCATTTAAATACTTTTGAAAGTATGAATGACTCGATTTAATCCACCTTAAATGCTTACATGTAGTTAATAGACCGACCCGTTGTACAAATTGTATGTCTTTGCTATTTAATAAAGGTGCTGTTGAACATGCAGCAACAGCACCCAGGCAAATTAGTTTCAAAATATTCAACAGCTTACCAGCAGTTTTCTGGAAATTGATAGTCAGGGAGTTCAGAGATCGATCGAACCCAACACGAGCGAGGTGTGGGTGGAGCTTAGCTAAAACTGGACAGGTCCATTCTCTTGAGAAATGGTCCACTTGCACAACATAAGGAGAATATTTAGAAAACTTATTACTGGAATGACTAATGACATATGAACGGATTCAAAAAGTCAATGAAGAAAAAAATTCAACTTTTTCCGGAATCAAGAGTAGTAAAAAGGCATCATATTTAATATTTTCCAATAGAAAAAACCAGATCTTCTTGTAAATCTAATCTAATAATCTTATTCCGTGCAAATTTTTTTTGCCTGCCTTGTTTACACCCAAATCCCCCCCCACCCCCCATTCATGATAAACGGTATAAACATTGAGTCATGAAAATTGTACTCAGTTTATATGGCAACTAGAAATGCAGTATATTGTTGGCGATGGTAGTCATAATGCAGTATGATATTATACGCATAAGAATACAATACTCATTGTAAAATTGGAAATATGGGTCACAAAATAAAAACATTATTTCCCATTACTTGACTTAATTGCAATGTCCAATGTTAACAAGAGAGCCAAGGGCCTGTGATGCTCACCTGGAGCATTAGCATTTGAACCATTTGCATTTAAATAAACATGGTGGATAATTTTTGGAAAATCCAATATGGCCACCAGAAAGGTCGACCAATCAAAATTCTCGTGATATGAGAAGTGTTGAAGCGTACCATCACATGATTATTTCACCCAAGTTTCGTCAAAATCGGGCCAGATTGATCCATGAACAATGGAAGCAACTCCCCTTGTTACTGATAGTTATCTCCCTTTACTTATTTACCCTGGAGCTATTTACACCGCCGAAAATGCTTCAATTTGACTACCTTAATCCTTTAATTCTCAAAATTGGTCTAGAAATTCACAAATTTATCTTATAAATGCCTATTTGCAGGTTAAGAAGAGAAATTTTCAAAATTTACTACTGTCATTCCAGTGATAAAAGTTCAAAAGTTGTAGTGGCCTGCAAATGGCCATTTCTCAAAAGTACTACAGAGGCCTGATCGACTTGATCTTTACAACTTTATGACTCAGGCTGACCAAAAACAGCTACTGCAGTGCGCTTGAGAAATATCCATTTGCAGACCAACCGAGACAGCCATTTTACTGATAAATTTTCAAAAATAATCTCATTGTCTGTAAATGGATGTTTTCAATGAGAAAGTCAAAATTTTCTTGAACAATTCGAGGATTAAAGGTTTTTAAAAATGGTTAATATAAGTTATTTACTTTGGGGGTGGGGTGGGGGTGGGGGTTGGGGGGAAGCGACAAGATTGTGATTAACTGTCTGCTGCTGAATTTCTGCAGAATACATTTTCATGTGGTTTAATTCTATATTTACTTTTGAAAACATGACTGAAAGTTGTTGGTGGCTTAGCCACCAACAACTTTCGGTCAAATTGTTTTCAAAATATTCAACAAGTCCAGAGTTAATGCACATTGACATTATTGTCTGGTGGCTTGCAGCCAGATAGATAATTAAGACGAGTGATTATAAACCACCCAAAAAAGAAGTCCGTTATAGACAGGTTTGTAGTATAAAACAGAGACTCACCTTTTTGTAGTCAACATCTAACGAAGAAGTCGATTTTGACAACTCTGTAAATGAGGAAGGACGATAGCGACTCTGAAATGACAAGAATAAATAATTTATGAACTTTGTTTATTGTAATATATTGTACACTGAATCGTTTTAAGTAGCTTATGGCCAAAGGTACTCACTCACCAGTGCTTTCATTAGTGGAAGCCCGGTAGTACTATACTCCAAAGATCATGCTTGAACTCCCAAAACAAATACTAAGGACGTCCTAGAATTCCTGGGTTTTTTATAGCCCTGACAACATCTACACACACATAAGTATTTCAGATGATTTCAATCTAAGGGACATTTCCAGTTTTAGCTATGCCCCACCCATCTCTAGCTAATCTCCACAATTTCAAGAAAACTATACAGATAAGCTGTTGAATATTTTGAAACTAATTGAACTTGATGCTGTTGCTGCCATCACATCATGTTTATTAAATATTAAGGACATCCAATTCATACAAGCTGATGGACTATTAAGTGTTTAAGACGGACTAAATCAAGTCATTCATGTCGTAATAATTATGACTTCCTCCTACACGTCACTTAGTTGATTACAATGCCATATGACTGACTGAGGAAATGGATTCATGAATTACTAATACATGAACTATTTTTAGTAGGTGTATCATCCACCTAATCACAAGTCAACCGCTCTAAATATGATGACCTGTGACAGCAAAGAAATCATATCGCCAATTGGTTAATTGTTAACGGTTTTAAGAAAGGACTAAAAACGCATCTTTTTAAACTTCAGTATAATAGTTAATTTTTTAACTATATTCCTATAGCACTATTTTACACGCTGACCTTCCATTTTAATCATATAGAATCTAGTTTTATTTTTTAACCTTTTGCCCATAGCGTTCTTTTACTAATTATATTGTTTTTTACCAATGACTGATTGTTTACTTACAGAGTTTAATAATAATAATTGGTTCACAAGCTTCAGAAAATTTCCAAGGTGGATAACTCATCAGTGAGCGTCATTTTTGCAACGCAGATAGACATTTTGACCAGTGTTGGTGTCAATCCGTCTGTTCGGACAGGAGGTCATATAAGGCTGCAACGATTCATCAACACACCACGTATCGCATTACTTTTCCCCGTATCGCGACACATGATACACTTTTACAAGAATCGTGATACATGTAAAAAGAATTTCATAGTTTGATTTGTGTCTAAAATTTAGTAAAAGAGTAGAGCTGCATAATTTTAATGTGCAAATTTCCCATTACTGAGACCACCAATTCTAACTAATCCATTACTATGTGCTCTAAATGGCACAACATTAGAATACACGCAATTAGGGATGAAATACTTGTTTATTTATTTAAATCGCATACATCATTCATGTACATAGTGTGGTATTGTGACTTGCGATCCGTATCGTATCGTGAAACAAATATTGCGATGCATATCGCATCGTGGCTTAGTGTATCATTGCAGCCCTTACATCACCTCTACATAGCTCAGCTGATTGATTGACAAGTCAACTGAGCTAAATACATGCACGTTTCTCTTGGCCTGCAAATTGACAATTTTATCGATAAACTCAATATTTACTTGATCAATTTTAACGACTAAAGGGTTAACTAAACGAAGAATAGCATACTGGCGGCTGTAATCTATTACAGTCAAGACAGATGAAGCTCCTCAGCCTCCTCTCACTCTTTCCTATATTCAATCAGTCATTAATCAATCTTACAAACATCTGAATCTGCCAAAACTCATGACTAGAGATGCAATTCATTTGCCAGGTGGTTTAGCAAAATGTACAGGTACAGATCATTCCCTAGAACCAAGTCCACATTATTACCTGTCCGCCTGCTGAATTTCTAGACTAAATATCCCATGAGGGTTTAACTCTGGGAATGCTGAATATTTGGAAAACAATTTGACTGAGAGTTGTTGGTGGCTAAGCCACCAACAAGTTTCCGTCAAGTTGTTTTCGAAATATTTAACAGTTCCAGACTTATTGGCCATTGAAATTATCTTCTGTTGGCTTGAAGTAGTCAGACAATTAAAAGCGTCTGCTTGATGATTCACCTTACATCTGGGTGCAGGTGAATATAATAGAGCACTCTAACTAAGCCCCACCCACTTTTTACACGTGTTAATGGAATCGATTTGAAACTCTGAAATGTGAATTTCCAGAATACAAAACAGAATGTTTATTAAGTTGTACATTCATTAAAAAGCGTAAAATTCATACTCTAGTGATGGAGTTTTAGATTTTCATTACGGAGCTATACATCATTATAAATCTGATGTCAGCTATCTAGTGACATAATGGATCTTTCCAGTTTATCCATCCATCATATGATGTCATATTAATCAACTACGTGATGTGTAGGATGACGTCATAATCATTGACATCATGAATTATGTAGATAAGTATGTCATGAATGCATAATTGAAGACAGACTAAGCATTGTTGTAGGAATTGTATGGCTTTACTACTTAACAAACTTTCTGTTGAATATTTTGAAGCTAATTTGACTGGGCGTTGTTGCTGCCATACAGCACCAGGTCAAATAAGTTTCGACATATTCAACAGCTTACCTGTATAGTTTTCTGGAAATTGATAATCAGGGCATTCAGCGATCGATCGATTCCAAAATGGCCGAAACGTGGGTGGAGCTTAACTAGAGATGTGCGAAATAATAGCTAAAACTGGAACGGTTCATTGATTATTATGATATCAGATACTTGAGTGACAGATAGCATCCCTCCACTGACCCTTTAATGGTTACGATTGGTCAGAAAAATGGAATCGTTTGCTGAATGAAATTCTATTCGCGGGCCAAGAGATTATTTTTTTAATTTATCAGTGGAATGACTGGCTCGATTACAATTTCTTCTGTTAGTCTGCCAACGGACATTTCACAAAAACAAGAAGCCATTTTTGTCTAGCTTGAGATGTCCCTGAACTCAGCCATTCTAAAGCCAAGAACTTATTACCATTTCTTATCTCTTTCGGGAGATAACTCTGGCAGATATGAATGGTTTTAGATGATATACCATCACAAACAATGCCTTGTTAGATCACAAAATGTGATGAGACATAGTTTCTCCTCTCCTCACGCCTAGAAAATAATCTCATTTCAGCTATTGTAGATCATGTAGATACTAGCTGGTAATCAGTGTTTCTCATGGCATCTAAATTGTGGTCTCAGGGACCCCACATCCTGAAATCTCAGGCGCCAAAGCTGAAATCTTGGGGTCGTAAACTGAAAATTAGGGGCCCTAATTGCAGTTCCTGATAGGCTTGCGCGATTACGCGATTAAATCGAAAATCACGATTATTTTTTAAATCGTGAATTTATATGATTAAAAATTAAATAATCGAATAATCGTGAATAATTAGACAGCATAAAATATTTCAAAACCTACCTTTTAATTATTCTTTATTGCGATCGGTCACAGAAATTTACATTTTGCTCAGCGAATGCAAGCCCATTTGCAGGCCAAGAAGGCTTTTTTTGAAAATGTATCACTGGAATGACTGGCTCGAGATTCGAGCCAGTCATTCCAGTGATACATTTTCAAAAATAATCTCTTGGCCCACAAATCGACCTTTCTCAACATCATTGCAGCTTTCGTCATTGATATGCTTTTTTGCTGTTATAACTGGGTAATTTGTACTCAAGCTGATTAATCGAGTAATCGCGATTATTATTAAATAATCGATCGTGATTACTGAAAGCAATAATCGCCCCAGCCTAGTTCCTGATCCATGCTAATGTTAGAAGGTAAAAGTACCATGGACTCAAAGCCATGAATTATGGAGGGTTCATGCTAGACATTGTGTATTTTTGTGCATAAATCTAGATATCTAATTAATATTTAATAATCATACAAGGTTTTCAGGGGTCACATGGGACCCAGTGTCACTACATTTGGAGGTCCCAGGTTGCATTTTGGGGGTATATGAGAACCCCTGCTCTAATAGAGGGATCCGATCTGTTAATCAAATAATGTATGTCATAATAAATTATGTCACTAGTTATCCGACGTCACAATCATAATGCTGTATAACTATGTTATGAATAGTGAAGTCTGTCACTAGCTAGTGTACGAATTGTATGTCTACGATAAATTCACAACATAATAGATAATTTGTTAAATATTTTGAAACTAGTTTGATCTGTGAACTGTTGCTGTCATGGTCGGCTAGCAACAGCCATCAGTCAAATTAGTCTCAATATATTCAACAGTTACCATGGAATTTAGATTCTGGGAATTCAGCAGGTTTCAAAGTTTCAACATGCGTAAAAAGGCGCGCAGAGGCTGCTGCGGAGGTTAGCTTGAAATTGTTGGAGCGTAGCTAGAAATAGATCCCTCTATACTGACTATCTTCAAGTATCTGGACCTTTAGGGTACATAGGATTAACCCTTTAATGGTCAAATTTGGTCAAGAAAATAAGAATATTTCCCTATTGAATGTCCATCTGCAAGTGAACAGATGAGTAATTTTGAAAATTTACCCATGGAATGACTGGCTCGATTATCACTATTAAAGCGTTAATACACTCTTCTATCGTTGAGCAATGAAGAATGATTCGCAGCGTTATCGAGCCAGTCATTCCAGTGGTAAATTTTCAATTAAATGAACATTTCTCAAGAGCATTATTTTTTCACTGGCTTGAGTGCTACATGTAAAGCGTTAATGTATAGAAGTATACGGCTATGCTTGTAATCTATTTTTGGTCCTAATTACTGTAACCACAATTACCCCCCTTAAACCTCATGGTCTATTATTGTAATTAATATCAAAGCATAATAATGCGTTGCTCTAGATTTACTGCTACCTATATCTGTCATAAATATACATACACTGCGTGGCTCATTTTTCCCCTCCTTAGACAACAACCTCACAGCAACCAGTTAACTTATGATACATGTAGATAGCGAGTAATTACATGTATACTGACTATACCACTCAAGTTGATTAGACTGAAAATTTCTACTGCCCTGGGCTACTTTCTGGGCCAATACAGTGATCCATTTCTAGCTACAAAGCTTAACGTACCACCCACACACACACACACACACACACACACACACACACACACACACACACCACACCACACCACACCACACCACACCACACCACACCACACCACACCACACCACACCACACACACACACACACACACACCATTTCTAGCTACTGTAAGATCTGCCGTGTTGGAATCGATTTATATACTTTGAACCATACCCTGAATTTTCAGAATCCCAATTTCAAGGTAATTATACATGTAAGTTGTTGAACATTTTTGACAGCTTGGATACCGCCATTAACCCGTCACACACACAAGACTCAGAGTGCTAAATTCACTTTAACCCTTTAATGCCCAGGATGGTCAAAGTCATCTTATGGAATGTCTATTTGCAGGCCAAAACCTGACTGTTCCAGAAAATCTTCCACAGGAATGACTGGCTCTCACTGAGCCAGTTATTCACAGTAAATTTTAAAGAATAGTCTTCTCTCAGCATGGAAATGTATATAACTTATAAATAAGTCCAGAGATCCTGAAACATGTCTTCTGCAAAAACTCAGATGGCTGCTGAACCATTTGGCCAATCAAGTTCTTTTGAAAAACTTGGTTCAGATCTTGCTCTAGATGATATTTCATGAGTTTTGAATCGATCCACAAAGTGGTTTTGGAGATTTTTTAAAGATGTTTCTAAAAAAGGCTAAAATCCAACATGGCCTCCGGCCAAATTGACTGATCTGCTTCCTTTGAATAAGCTTGGATCTCTATGTCCTAAGGATGCTTCCTGCCAAATATAATTGAAATTGGCCCAGTGGGTCTTGAGAAGAAGTTGTTTAAAGAAAAAGTTGAGGGCTGGACGCCGGACGGACGGTTACCATGACATAAGCCCACCTGTCCATTCTGGCCTGGTGAGCTGATAATATATCTGTGATGCAACATAGACACAACTCTCTAATATCCTAAAGCCTCGCTTATGCCACCTTTGTGCTGCGATTCAACTAGATTGTTCTTCAGCAACGCACTGAAACTCCAGATGACTGATCCTGCTACTGATTCACATGACATGATTGCACTTGCGAACATTTTCATGTCAATCATCGATGTGAAAATTGCTGGCCACAGGAGCTGAACAGCTTTTACGACTTGATTTGAAGTGATTTTTGAGATCCTAGTTTAGTTACCAGTGACTATCGCGCCATGAGTGTATCTGCCATGTCTGCAATCAGCTTAAGACACAATGTTACACAATCCAACCTATCGACTGTGCAGCGCCATTTTGTCCATGTCACATGATCACCATACTCAGGCAACATTCAGGCCTCTTATGTACTTGACATAAGCGTATGCAAGACTTGAACCTACTAAATAGTGTATTATTTATTCCAAATGGGTAACTAATCCTAATCTTCAGCCCATATTCCACAGACAGACACAGGATGGGATGGGGGTGGGGGTGGGTGGTAATCATGGAACTGAGCTAAAAGAACATTTTGTGGCCCCTAAACCAAATGATAGTTTTGACTTTATCTGAGATAATATTTATATAAATAATAAGTCGAGACAGGAAGAGTAAAATAATATTTACCGATTAAAATCAACAGCCATCATAGCCGGGTTACAGGGCCTTTTAAAAATATATCCTGGGATAAATAATATATACAGTATATATATATTATAATCCCTGAAACCGTTCTCTTGACAGGTACAGTGATGAAGTCTATCTGAGCTATCTTCGTCCTTTAATGTGATTTTCTTGACCAATCTTGACCATTAACCCTCTAATGGTCAAGATTGCTTACTTAATCTATTTCCATTTACAAGACAGACACACGTTTTTTTAAAAGCTGCCACTGGAATGACTGCTACACAAGCCAGTTATTTCAGCGAAAAACTTTCCAAAAAAAATCTCAAATTGTCTTGCAAATGGGCAATCCTGAAAAGTATAATCTGCTTTTGCCCAGCTTGACCCGTAACCTTTTAACAAGTGAATTTTGTTCAAGAAACTCAATTTTCTCATAGAAAATGTCCATTTGCAGACCAAGATTATTTTTTAACGGTTACCACTGGAATGACTGGTTCAGTTATTGAGCACAAGTCATTCCAGTGGTAAATTAAAACAGATAGTGTTCTGTTGGTGAGCAAATGTGCATCTCCCAGGACCACTGCAGAAGCTGTTTGGGGGAGACTTGAGTGTTAAAGGGTTAAACAAGAGATTTCTGTTTTTAATCCAGCAAACACAGCAACTTAGCATGACTTTTTCACAATAACAAACAATAACAAGCAGTTCCATGTATTAGGATACACACTGTTTAAACAAAGTTATATTTATTAAGGTGTCCAATTAAAGGAAAGGCTTTGTGAATTCTGTCCTAGTACATGGATAATAGTAGGTCAAAACCAGAGCGAAAGGGGCTTGATTATCGAGCCAGTCATATTCAAATGGTAATTTTCAAAAATAGTCTTCTCTTGATCCACAAATGGACGTTTCTCAAGACCATCGCAAATTCACCTTGAGCCGCTTGACCATTAAAGGGTTACTAAGCTATGGAAAACAAAGTTACAGAAAATTCTGGTGAATTCTGGGTAACAAGGACTTGGCTACGAAATACATGGTCCATTAACAATTTGTCTTTAACATCCCTTCACCAATAATTAATCCTACATGTAGGTCATAAGCAGAGCAGGAAGGAAGAGATACTCCATTTATCTCAGCGTGTAGATATTTTTACTGATCCCTTCCTCTTGGTATTATTAGTGCATATATACAGCTAGCTACGGGTAACATAGGACGGGATGATAGCGCACACAGGAGTTCTATCTCAAATAGTTATTAACCCTTTTATACAAATATTTATTCAAGAAAGTTTAAATTTTCTCATATATAGACAGTGTCCATTGAACCCTTTAATCCAACCCACCAGCCAAAACCAGCCTCTGTAGTTGTCCTAATGAATGTCCATTTGCATGCCAGAAGACTATTTTTGACGATTTACCACTGGAATGACTGGGTCGCTTATCAAGTCAGTCATTCAAGTGGTAAATTGTCAAAAATAGTCTTCTCCTGGTGTGCAAATGGAAATTCACTGAGGAAAAACTTTAATTTTCTTGACAAATCTTGACCATTAAAGGGTTAACAGAACAAGAGATGAGTTTTAGAAAATTTACCACTGGAATGACTGGCTCGATTATCGAGCCAGTCATTTCAGTGGTAAATTTTCTAAAATAGTCTTTCCTTGGTCTGCAAATGGATATTTCTCAAGACTACTGCAGAAGCAAATTTCTATCCAGGTTGAGCGTCAAAGGGTTAAGAATATTAGAATCATAACTCTATTTAACCACAAGTCTCAGAATGTACTACAATGTGTGCCAATATAACTACAGGATTAACATTTACAGCACTGAAATGTCAAAAGTAATAGGACTAACGTACATTTTAGAAACAACAATGTTGCTAAATCCAGTTGTTGCTGCCGTAAGAAAGCAACAATGTGCCGTAACAGGGTTCCTACAGCTGTCATTTAAGGACTTTTCAGGCTGTAATTTCTAAATTTTCAAGGGCTTGATACCCGGCTGGAGAATGGAAATAATGGGGTGAGAAATGAAGGGGTAGAGGGCTGGGATGAGGAAACCACTGACAATACAACTTATAAGGGGACCCAAGTCTGCCAATGCAAGAATACAAGGAAGAACGCAATTCCTTCATTTTGACTGATGGTTCATCATAATACTTTTTTTGTACTCAATGAAAGGAATTTGCACTAAAATGTTAAACTCAAAGGATTTTCAAAGCATTAAAAGCAATTTTCAAGTACATTCCAAGGAAATTCTCGAATTCAGGGCTTTTCAAGTTAGTATGAACTGTGCGTAACGTTGTTCCTAAAATGAAGAACAGTTGAAATGGAATCCGGTTTCGAAAACATTAATTAAATTCCAATCATCTATGGGTTTATAAGCATAACTATAGTCAAAACAAAAAATGTCTGAAACTCGAACTTGCTCTGTAACTCCTTATAATAAAGCGATGCACCGAGTTTTGCTTAAATATCTTGAAAGAGTGCAAAAAAAAAGTGCGGAAAGCTAATATTTCTCGTATTTCTTAAGTCGAAATAGGGCATAACTCCATCAAAAATTGATGCATACGCCTGAAACTCGAACTTGGTCTGTAACTTCTAATACCAAAGCAATGTAGCAATTCTCAGTATAATATCTTGAAAGACTGCGAAAAAAGTGTGGAAAACTAATATTTTTCATATTTCATAAGTCGAAAGGGCGCATAACTCCATGAAAAATTTACGAAAATGTCTGAAACTCGAACTTGCTCAGTAAATCCTTATACGAAAGCGATGCACCGATTTTCGCATAAATATCTTGAAGGAGTGAGAAAAAGTGTGCAAAGCTGATATTTTACGTATTTCTTAACTTGAAAGGGGGCATAACTCCATCAAAAATTGATGCAGACGCCTGAAACTCCAACTTGGTCTGTAACTTCTCACAATAAAGCAACAAACCAATTCTCGGTTGAATACCTTGAAGGACTGCGAAAAGAAGTGCGCAAAAGAAACTGTGACAGATGGACAGATGGATGGACGGACAGACGGAGTGCAAACCTATAGTCCCCCCGGTTTTACCGGTAGGGGACTAATAAAACATCCCATATAGCAATATTGAAAATTCATCGCTGGAATAACTGGCTCACTTTATTGAGCCAGCTATTCCAGTGTTAAGCTTTCAAAAAATATTCTTTTCTTGAACTACAAATGGACATTCCTTATTAAGTGGCAAGGGGTTACGAAAAACTCTATTAGCAGGCCAAGAGAAGAGTTTTTAGCAGCTCAATAAATTTCATGTCCTTAGTCAGTCTGTCGGTCAGTTAGTCAGTCAGTCGGTCAATCAGTCACAGAAGTTTATTCCAGGCTGTCAGTTCAAGAGCCTTTCCCATACAGTAATCAAACCTGGTCAGGTGTCTGTGTGCATTGTAGGCTTAACCCTTTTAACTCTCAGAGCACACAAAAATGGCTCCTGCAACGGTCTTGCAATAGAAGAATAGTTTTGAAGATTTATCACTGGAATGGCTGGCTCGATAACCGAGCCAGTGACTCCATCGGGAAATTTTCAAAAGTAGTCATCTCTTGGTCTGCAAATGGACATTTTCTATGAGAAAATTGAAATTTTCTTGAATAAATTCGAGAGTTAAAGCATTAAAGAGCAAAGGAACGGCAGTATGAAGTCATGTGACCTACTGTTCATGATTCACCCGCAGTATGAAGTCATGTGACCTACTGTTCATGATTCACCCGCAGTATGAAGTCATGTGACCTACTGTTCATGATTCACCCGCAGTATGAAATCATGTGACCTACTGTTCATGATTCACCCGCATCTACCAAGATTCTATCCACCTCGTTTAACCCTTTAATGGCCATACCGGTCAAAACCGGCCCCTGCCAAGGCCTTGTGGAATGGCTAATTACAGGCCGAGAATACAATTTTTGAAAATTTACCACTGGAATGACTGGCTCGATAACCGAGCCAGCCATTCCAGTGAAAATTTTTCAAAAATTGTATTCTCTCGGCCTGTAAATGGACATTAAATAAGAATTTTTTTTTTTTTCTTGACCAAATTTGACCATTAAAGGGTTAAATCTTACAGTACAGGAATTAAACCATTAACCCTTTCATGACGAAGTCGGCCAAAACTGACCTCTGCAGTGGTCTTGAGGAATGTCCATTTGCAGGCCAAAAAAATAAATTTTTGAAATTTTACCACTGAAATGACTGCCTCGAAAGCCCTCGATACCCGAGTCCGCCATTCCGGTGGTAAATTTTCTAAAATACTCTTCTCTTGGGATGCAAATGGACATTCAATAAACAAATATTTTCGCTTATCTTGACCAAATTTTAGTCATTAAACGGGTTAAAGGGCTAAGACAGAGAATTATCGATATTAAATAAGTGACAATTTGCCAAGATTATTTCTGTGGATTTTGATAGCGTTTATAATTAATCTCTCAACAATATACAGTATACATATGTAAAATTGAATGTGTATATATCTGATTATTCAAGTTTAATCGATGACTTTAACTGTATTTAAGAGTCATATGATTATCTTAAACAAATACTGACACACAAATGTTTTAAAAACATGCTTAGCAACTTCAGATAATTTCTATGCAGTCAATTACCTGATAATTTTTCGCATCAACATAACAGGCCCGTAAATTGAGATTTAACCCGTAACACTCTGATGTCAACATTCTATCTTTTTGCAGTGCCAGTAGCAAAGAAACTGGTGTACATTTTAAAACAATTTTGGTGGACGATGTTGCTGTCTATGACAGCACTATCTTCCAACAAATTTGTTTAAAAATGAACACCAGCTCATCTTTTAATTTAATTTAAAAAATTAGAATTTTGACATCAGAGTGTTAGTTAGACTTTTTAAAGACTTCTTCTAGACTGTTCCAAATACACATGTTGGGATCCTAGTATCAAATGGGATGGGCCAGAGGCTTCTTGCACGAAAATATTTTGGAATCTAAGTTGTACATGCTTTTAAATGGCATCTCCTGCATTTTTAAGGTACTTATTGGCCATCCTAACATGTTGCCAGAAACGCCAGAGAAACCATTTTTTGGCATGTCCCTAAATATTGTTTAAGCTAAAATATGTATTCTCAAGTAATTTTCAAGGCAGTTCCAGGCCTGAGTTTCCAGATTTTCCATGCCCATAATTATTTTCTGGGACTTTAAATACTCTTTAGGTAGTGTATACCAACCCTGACATTCCGTCATTCGTAGATAAGTACGTCACGAATGCATAATTGGTGATGGACTAAACGGTGTTGTATGAATTGTATGTCTTTACTATTTAATAAAGATAATGTTGGATATTTTGAAACTAATTTGACTGGGCGCTGTTGCTGCTGCCAGACAGCAACAGCATCTAGTAAAATTAGTTTCAAAATCGAACGATCCTAGCGCAAGCGAGGTGTGAGAGGAGCTTAGCTAGAGATGGGCGGGGCATAGCTAAAACTGGAAAGGTCCATTCAATACAATTCATAAACATAATGCATAGATGCAACTCTCTTGTCAGCTTGCCTGTCAGCTTGCTCGTCAGCTTGCTCGTCAGCTTGCTTGTCAAAAGAACCTTCTTAAGTGTAGCATGACACCATTGCTTTTCATGCAAGGAATTTTTTCACAATTATTGGGGAACTTGAAACGATTCACATAAATTCTAGCAAAACACTGGGTCCTCTGTCAAGGCAACTACAGAAACCCTTACACTCACACAAAACCCCAGTCATGTCTGTTTGGACAACACACTGTCAAGTCCAGGGCTCAACATTTCACACCCACTCCACAACCTAGTTCAAGTACATTTCTCCAACCCCACTGTCAGTAGCCCTATACAAAGCTGTTCCAACAACACACTGTCAAGTCAATGCCACCTATATCCATTCCTCAATCACTACACAACCAGTCTGTACCAAGGAGCAACTCAATTCCATTGCACAATCTTAGTCAAGCTCACTCCCCTCTCACCCACCCCACACGCCGACTCAAATCAACTCCTGCAACCCCACTGTCAGGCCAACAATAAAACATAAAATTAACTCATGAATTTATTCAAGAATTTAAATTTTCTCATAAAAAATGTCCAGTTGCAGACCAAGAAGACTTTTTGAAAATTTACCACTGGAATGACTGGCTCGGTTAACGAGCCAGTCATTCCAGTGCTGAATTTTCAAAAATAGTTTTCTTTTGGTTTGCAAGTGGACATTTCTCAAGACCAGTGGTGAAGATGTTTTTGGCTGATATGAGTGTTAAAGGGTTAAATGCCCAGGTGTATGTTTTGTAAAAGGTGTGGTGTGGGGTGGGATGTATGGTGGGGTGGATGAGATAATCTCCCAGGATGCAAGTGTGTGTCTGAGTGTCTGTATCCTGTATTGTCACATGACAACATTAATCTAACTTGAAACAGTTTAAACTATGTCATCAAGATATGCCATAAATTTGTCTCTTGAAACCTTCAATCTTATAATGCACCTTCAAACACACTATGATATATAATGACTGTCATATCTGCCAATAGTAAAATTAATATACAGGTAAAAATCCTAAATACCTGAAACTAAATACTTGTGAAGATCATCTAGAGACTTGTCAACCTTTAACCCTCAAATATGTTCAACAAAATTTCAATTGTCTTATGGAAAATGTCCTTTTTCAGACCAAGAAGTCTATTTTAGAAATTTAACACTGGAATGACTGGCTCGGTTATTGAGCCAGTCATTCCAGTGGTAAATTTTCAAAAATAGTCTTCTCTTGGTCTGCAAATGGGCATTTCTAGACTACCGCAGAAGCCGTTTCTGGCTGATATGAGTGTTAAATGGTTAAACCTTTTCTACCCTAAAAATCTTCGCACAGGGCACCAAATTCTTTTAATGATTTAAGAATCATTATTCTGTTGAATATTTTAAAGTTAATTTGGATGGAAGCTGTTGATGCGGAAGGCAGCAACAGCTTCCCACTAAATTAGCTTCAAAATTTTCGAAAAGCATAAACACATCAGAGGTTTAAACCGAAGAACTTGGTACTTAACCCTTTAACACTCATATCAGCCATAAACATCTTCTGCAGTGGGCTTGAGAATTGTACACTTGCAGACTTTTTTTTTTTAAATTTACCACTGGAATGACTGGCTTGATAACCAAGCCAGTGATTTCAGTGTTAAATTCTTAAAAATAGGCTTCTCTTGGTCTGCAAATGGAGAAAATTGAATTTTTTAAAACAAATTCGAGGGTTAAAGGCGTAATTGTTAATTCAGCCAGAAGAAATAAATGTTTGTGAACGAGCAGATATGACATGTTTTACAATGGAAATTACAAAGCTCAGTTAAGTAAGACATTTTGATCTATGGTTAGACAACATTGACCTTTTCAAGTGATTGCCAAAAATTCTGTACATTTTATACTATATAAGATTCACATAGTACATCACACTTTGTTGTGACCACTGCCTGTATGACAGATGGAACATATTGCTATTATATTAAGCTGTGCCAGACAACCAGTTTGCTATCATGTCTATTATGAATTATGTATGTTCATAGACTAGGCTCTATCCCTTGGCACAAAGCATTACAGTGCATACATCAGCCCTCCCACCCCCACCACTCTAAATGGCTTCACTGATGATCTGGCTTCTGCATTAGGAGTCAGTTTGGTGAAGTAGCTGGCTCTCAGGAGCGCTTAACCGGAGAACCCGGTTCGTGCCTCTGTAGAGGACTATCTCGCCGTTGTTGGAAACATGGGCATTATCTCCTTCACTCCTTGCTTCTCTCCATCCAGGAAAATAAATGGGTACCAGTGTAAAAACTGGAGAAGTTAGTCGTAATGGTGTAATAGACTGAAAATATAAGAATTCTGCGGAATTAATTGTCCTGTCTGTCTCCTGTTTGTCAGTGTCCTTGACCTTTGACCTTGTGATCTCAATGTTATCACGCTGCTTCACATTATAGGTAACCATGTATCCAAGCTGAGTTCTAATAGGATAACAAGCAGAGGTCAAATAGCAATGCGATAATGACTTTGGCCTAGTGACCTCACAACCAGAGAATATCTCCCTTATGGGATAGGGAAGCATGTGTCGGGATAGGGAAGCATCCATCCAAGTTTAGTTCTGGTAGTATGAAGCAATTCTGAAATGTAAATGTAAATGATTTTCTAAACCCAACAATTTAACGTTGACGCTGCCGTCATATCACCGCCGTCATTGGAAAAGTTATACCTATGTCTTGCTTCCTGCGTCACACGCGAGACAAAACCAACATAGATATGGCCTTGGGGACCTAGACATTAGCGATTCGATATAGGACACCAGTAAATCATCAATTAGAGGCCTGGGCCTGGGCATTTAACATTCTAGCTAATTCTCAGACGCCGGATGCCATTCTGTTCACTAACTTGAGCCGCCCTCTATTTCATGTAGGGCTTGACAGAAATAGTCTTCTCTTGGCCTGCAAAAATAGTATCCCTCATGACCGCTGCAGAAGCCGTTTTTTGGGCGAGCTTGCCCATTAAGGGCTATAGGTTAACCCTTTAACACTCATATAAGCGAAAAACGGCTTCTGCAGTGGTGTTGAGAAACGTCCATTTGCAGACCAAGACCAGACTATTTTTGACAATTTTACCACTGGAATGACTGGCTCGATAACCGAGCCAGTCTCGATAACCGAGCCTTCATTCCAGTGGAAAATTGTTAAAAATAGGCTTTTCTTGGTCTGCAAAACGACATTTTATGAGAAAATTTAAATTTCTTGAACAAATTCGAGGTTTAAACGGTTAAAGAACGATTTAATTTGAAGGAAGTAAGTTCATTTTGTTGATCAAACAATACTCCAGGTACAAACACCAGACTTAGGCCCGCAACCCTTAAATTTGTCCAAGAAAATTTCAATCTTCTCAATAGAAAATGTCCATTTGCAGACCAAGAAGATTATTTTAGAAAATTTATCACTGGAATGACTGGCTCGGTTATTGAGCCAGTCATTCCAGTGAGAAATTTTCAAAACTTATCATCTCTTGGTCAGCAAATTGACATTTATCAAGACCACTGCAGAAGCTGTTAAAGGGTTAATGTCAAAGCAGATATATTGATCTTGGTCTCGTTCCTGACCAATTCTTACCAGTAACTCTTTCAATGACAAATCCCTGAAAAAGTACATTCTTTATGATGCATAGTATATTACGTTGAATATTTTGAAATCCAATGGCTTCCAGCTATATTAATTTCAAAATATTCAACAACTTCCTGTTTATTAATATTTACCCTGCGATTGAAATACACGGAATTTATCGGTGGAAGGTTAAACGCTAAATCTTAGAGGTAAGCAATATTTCTTCTGACCAAAGAATACTTACACTTGAGGATCCTGAGTATCCACTGGACGGAACATAACTACTTTCATATGATGGACTCCTTCCTACACTACCTACACTACCTATGCTGCTAGTGGATCCTGAGCGAGAACTGTACAATGAGCCTAATCCGGAAGAATAACTATTACTCCCTCCGAGTCCGCTACCGTATGATGATGTGCCGTATAAACTGGAATAGCTGGGCACACTCGTTAATCCGCCACCAGATAATCCTGATGAATAACTACCGGACAAATTGCTACTGCCCAGTCCGGAGTAGCGCCCGTATCCACCGTAACCAGAACCATACCCTCCACCGTGTCCACCTCCGTATGACATAGTGGAAATCAGATTCACTTCCCAGTTGTTGGTGCTATAATTTCAGGAGACACGGAATACTGTGTCTCGCTGGCACGATATCACAAATAGGCCATTTCCACGCAGAGAATATTATATCAACAGTATCTATAAGCTTTGTATCACCTATCTTCCGTTAAATACGCTCCAATAACAATAATTAGTGACAATGACACACTGTTCATGGCATTCCGTATTAAGGAAAGGAATATGAAAATTACTCTGCGCTTTTCAACATTTGTGTTTTCGAAACATTTTGTCACATCTAGCGGACATCGCTATGGAAACATTATACGTTCATGCACACAAACTCCCGAAAAATTATATATGCCTGCATAACGAATGATAATTATTTATCCAGTATTCTTTACATTGCTATCGTATTTAGAAAAGACATGAAAATGCTAATCAAAACATTGCCCATTTTTCATGTATCTAGATTATTTCAAGGAAGAAAATCCACATTAAGCAATAACTCATTTCAAAAAGGCTTGCACACAGAAATTCTCAAGAGCACTACAAAAGCCAGCTCAACAACTGAGGATTCCTGTTTTACCTGTGCCCCGCCCGTCTCTACCTACGCTTCACCGACACATCGCCTGTGTTCAAATTGACTGATCCCTCAAATTCCTGACTATCAATTCCAGAAATATATACAGTTAAGCTGTTGAATATTTTGAAACCAATTTGACTGGGCGCTGTTGCTGCAGAAACATCTTTCATTACAGAATGTTATAATCATTACATTAACCCCTTAACCATCAAGCTAACCAAATTCATCTTTTGCAGTACTCTTGATAAATATACATTTGCAAATCATGAGACGACTATTTTTTAGAATTTACCACTGGAATTACCCACTCGATAAACTTCTCTTGGCCGGCAAATGGACATTAACCCCTTCATGGTAAAATCTGGTCCAAAAAATTACATTTTCTCTTAGAAAATGTCAATTTTGGACGCGGAGACCATTTTTGAAAATTTACCACTAAAATGACTGGCTCGTCTATTGAGTCAGTCATTAGTGGTAAATTTTCAAAACGGTCTTCTCTTGGCCCGCAAAATTTCCCAGGACCACTGCTAAGGCCAGTTTTGGCCGGCTTGAACATTATATGTTTAAAGCAGGCACATATTTTGATCTTTTAACCAAATTTGACTACTCAAGGTCTAATATCCCCTTTAACCAAAATTTACCAGTCAAGGTCTAATATGCCGCTTTGGATTTTGGATAAGAACTTCAGCAACAAACTTTATAATATTTACCACTGTAGTGATGAAAGGTATAGACAAACAACTTAGACCTTTAATTAAATATGAATTTCAAACCCACAAACAGACAGCACACAATTCCACAAAGAATACCGCATTCAAAACATATGAGCAAGCCTAGATGAGATGATTCTCTCAGGGCAAATATCTTACAAGAATTCAGCTAAATAAAGACCTACACTCTTACATTACAGCACAAGCACATCTACTTAAAATATATATGCAATTTCGAGGAGTTCTGTTTTAGCTATGCCCCACCCGTCTCCAATAACACTTTGCCCGTGCTGGGATAAATCGATCCCTGAACTCCATGATAATCAATTTCTAGAAAACTATACAGGTAAGCTGTTGAATATTTTGAAATTAATTTGACTGGGTGCTATTACTGCGAATGGCGCTATTCCACACTTCGCCTGTATTGGGATCGATCGATCACTGAACTCCATCACTATCAATTTCTAGAAAACTATACAGGTAAGCTGTTGAATATTTTGAAACTAATTTGACTGGGCGCTGTTGCTGCCTATGGCAGCAACAGCGCCCACTCAAATGAGTTTTAACAATATTCAACAGCGTGTTTATTAATTATAGTAAAGGCATACAATTTGTACAACAACTGTTAATCCGTCATGAATTATGCATTTGTGATGACCTTAGCTCCATCATTCATGACATAATTGATTATTACATCATCTTACACAACATGACATCATATGATTGACAGAGAAACTGGAATCCTCCATTATATTCTACAAGAACAAGATGCCATTGCTAAAGACATAACGGCAACTTCCTATAAACAGTTCACGAAAACACAAACAAAAATTCACCCGGAAAGCGAGTTAATAATAGCATAATAGGTGCCAAGTTAAAGATCAGCCCAACACATACACTCCCTCCCTCCAATCTATCTCAGCGTTAGACTACATTTAGATCAGAGAGTCTAAGTGAAGTCATAAACTTATTTCGATTCCCTACTATAGATACACACACTCACACTTCTAGACATGTTAGAAAAATCACCAAATTCTAGTATACAGAACCCTAGATAAGAAACTATTCACTCCAACACTAATATTTAATACTAGAGGCACTGTTCTCCCTATGCATACACTCAATGTGTGTATATGTGTAGTGATTGAACCAGCTTGTTCTGGCAGTCAGTTGAAATTCAGGCTGAATACTACTGGCCAGAGGAGGCAAATGGAGCGCTGTAATTGAGGGCAGAATGATGCCATTGCTGCCACTGCTTCATGGATGAGGCAGAATGATTAACTGTATAGCATGCTTGGGAAGAACTACCATTACACATACATGTATACACAGGAATTACAGTACTTATTTATCTAACTTTCATCACTGCAGCTGTAAACTAAAACTGTCAAATATTTTGAATATAACTTGACTGGAAGATGTTACTGCCATAGGCAGCAACATCTTCCAGTCAAATGATTTTCAAAATCTTCGACATGATATTTGCTAAATTATACCAAATTTATCTTCTTGAGTTTTACTTCAAACTCAGCGCTGTCAGATTAACAAAGATGTTAAAGAGGCTGAACCCTCTATCCCAGGATTTGGAGTTGCCTGCAAACTTCTGTGACCAAAAAATACAATCAAAAACAACTAATAGTTTATATTTATCACCAACAATCTTCAGATGCCATCTGATAGTATATTGATTTCAAAATTTTCTGATAAGGCATAGAGGGGTGAGGACTGAGGATGAGGAGGACTTATTCTGTTAAGTATTTTGAAATTAATTGGACTGGAAGCCGTTGCTGCATAAGGCAGCAATGCCTTTCAGTCAAATTAACTTCAAAATATTCAAGTTTTCCTGTATCGTGTAGCGCTCAAAACGAAATATGGGGAATTTATCGGTAAAATGGTTTCCCACTAGCTCTGTGGTCAATATTCTATCTTTTACTGCACCGATAGCGAAGAAACTGGTTGACATTTTTCAACAATTTGGGTGGAAAATATTTCTGTCAAGGACACCAACATCTTCCAGCAAATTTATTAAAAAGGATACGCAATAATTGTTGAGTAAAATCAGGATGTATACTCACGTAAAAAAAAAGAATTAATTTATTTATCCAATTATTAGGTTTTTTGAACTGTGATGTACAAAATCCTGAACTGCTGCTTTAAGGAGAATTTGATAGCTCAATATCATATTTTCACAAGGATGTAGGTATTAGAGTGTGTATGTATCAGTCATGTCAGTTATCTGACAATTTTCCCAAGTTATGGGATTAAAAAATAAACAGTTTACTTTAGACTATACTAGACCAATTGGTCAACATTTAACAGCTGTTAGTCACTAGTCAACCACACCCACACACCTGCCTTTAACCAATGGAGGAAAGCCATCAGTTTATCCATCAATCATATTACGTCATAGCCAACTATGTGGAGTGTAGTCATAATCAAGTATGTCATGAATGACGTAGCTAAGTTTGTCACGAACGATTAATTGATGATGGACTAAGCGTTGTATGTCTTTAATATTTAAGAAACATGCTGAACATTGAATATTTTGAAACCAATTTGACAGGGCGCTGTTGATGCCTAGCTCCCAGACAAATCAGTTTCAAAATATTCAACAGCTTACTTGTAGTTCTCTGGAAATTGAAATTGAAGGAGTGTAGATATTGATTGATCCCAACATGGGTGAAACATGGATGGAGCTTTGCTAGAAATGGGCGGGGCATAGCTAAAACTGGATTTATCCAATAAACACTCATGCCGGCCCAAAACAGCTTGTGCAGAAATGTTCATTTGCAAACCATGAAGAGTGTCTGAAAGGTATTTTTGAAAATTTAACAGAGCCAGTCATTTCAGTGATAAATTTGTCAATCATATCCTGAAGTTAAGCTCCACAGTGGACCTTGCCAGTTTTAGCTATACCCTGCCCATCTCTTAGCTAAGCTCCACCCACACCTCGCTTGTGTTGGGATCGATCCCTGAACCCCCTGATTATAAATTGCCAGAAAACCACAGTTTAGCTGTTAAAAATTTTGAAACTTGATTGGGTGCTGTTGCTGCCTATAGACATACAGTTCGCACAACAACATTTGACACGTCACCATGCAATTATGAGTTTATGACATACTTATCTCCGTCATTCATGACGTCATTCATTATGACGTCCTATTAGAACTCGCGTGGTTGATTATAATGACATCATATGATGGATGGATTAACGGGAAAGATCCATTTTGAGGCTTATGGCAGTATTATATAAATTAAAACATCAAGCTAACAAGAGGCCCAAGGGCCTATGCCGCTCACCTGAACCATTGGCATTTAAACCATTATAATTTAAATAAACAGAATGGATGATTTACGGAAAATCCAAGATGGCCACAAAAAAATTGACCAATCAAGATTCTCGTTTAAAGATTGCTGCCAAAACATTGACCTATCAAAATTCTGAATACAGTTTCTAGAGGCTACGACAATAGGATTTGTTGAAATTCCACAAGTGATTAATGAGGAGTAGCATTTTATACGAATTCCCATTTTCGGAAAATCTAAGATGGCCACCATCAAAATCAAGCCGTCAAAATTCTGTATACAAGTTCTGAAGCATACCGGCCTAGGGTTCTTCCAGCTGAGCTTGGTTGAAATCAGCCAAGAGCTTAATGATGAGTAGCCTTTTAACTGATTTCCCAAAATGTTCAGAAAATCCAAAATGACCAATCAAAATTATGTATGCAACTTCTGAAGCCTACCACCCTAGGCTCATTCCCGCCAGTCTGGTTGAAATTGCCAAAGCAGTTAATGAGTAGACGATTTTCAGCCATTTTTCTGAAAATTCAAGATGACCACCAAATAAATTGACCAATCAAAATTCTTTATACAAGTTCTGAAACCAACCAGCCTAGTATCCTTCCAGCCAAGTCTGGTCGAAATTGCTCAACAAGTTAATGAGGAGTAGCCTTTTATGGCCGCCGAACCAATCCAAATTCTGTATATAAGTTCTGAAGCATACTAACTTAGGGTTCTTCCATCCAAGTTTGATTGAAATCCGCCCAGTGGTTATCGAGTTATAGGATTTTAAGTGATTTCCTGAAATTTTCAGAAAATCCAAGATGGCTACCAATCAAAATTCGGTATACAAGTTCTGAAACATAGCAGTGTACTATCCTCCCAGCTAAGTCTGGTTGAAATTACCCAAGCAGTTAATGAGGAGTATAGCGTTTTAAACGATTTCCCACCATTTTTTGGAAAATTCAAGATGGCCACCGAAAAAATTGATCAATCAAAATTCTGTATACAAACTTCTAAAGCCTACACCCCTAGGACCATTCATGCCAAATTACTTTTAAGTCCACCAAGAAGTTAATGAGTAGCGTTTTTAAGCAAAAGTTGACGGATGGATGCCGGATGGACAGAAAGTCGCAATGGCATAAGCTCACTTGGCCATTCTGTCCAGGTGAGCTAACAAGAGGCATCTGAACTAGATTGCCGGACCATTTGGCAAATCAAGCTCCCTTGAGCAAACTTCGTTCAGCTCGTGCCCTAAACGATATTTTATGAGTTATGAATCGATCCCTTAAACTGTTTCGGAGAAACATCGGCCAAAATCCAAGATGGTTGCCGGCCCAATTGGCTGAGTTGAACAAATTTGAATCTCTATGCCCTAAGGATGCTTCTTGCCAAATATAATTGAAATCGGCCCATTAGTTCTCGAGAAGACATTTTTAGTTTCCCATTGCTTTAGTATGGGAGCTTTTGGCGGGAAAATGATCCAAGATGGCCACCAAACCGTTTAGCCAACAGTTTCGAAAATTGCAAATTTGAGCTCAGAATACCCAAAAACATATATAAAACCAATTTCAGCCCTAAATTCATAAAATAAAATAAATCCAATTTGGCTGCCAAACACGCTTCATTTTAATTGGCCCATGGCGGCCATGTTTTTTGACGGATCAACTTCCTTGAACAAACTTTAATGGCCCTTAGTCCCTAATAATATCTCACAAATTTCGGCCTGATCCCTTCAGCTGTTCTGGAGAAGTCGTTTTCAGGAAAATTACATCATCCAAGATGGCCGCCAAACCATCCGGTCAAATCAAGCCCTCTTGAACAAACTTGGCTTATGTCTTTCCCTAGATGAGTTTTGAATCGATTCCCCAAACGGTTTCATTCATTTGAACAAACTTAGATCCGCATGCCATAGGGATGCATCCTGTCGAATATAATTGAAATCGTCCAAGTAGTTCTCGAGAAGACATTTTAAATTTCCCATTGCTTTAGAATGGGTGTCTTTGGTGGGAAAATAATCCAAGATGACCGACAAACTGTTTATCCGATAGTTTCGAAAATGGCAAATTTGAGCTCAGAATACCCAAAAACATATATAAGAAGCAATTTCGGCACCAAAGACCATCAAATAAAAAAATCCAATATGGCCGCCAAACACGCTACATTTTGATTGGCCCATGGCTGCCATGTTTTTGGAGGGATCAACTTCCCTTGAACAAACTTTAATGACCCTTAGTCTCTAATCATATCTCCCAAATTTCGGCCTGACCCCTTCAGTGGTTCTGGCGAAGAAGTTATTTTCATTAAAACTAGGTCAACCAAGATGGCCACCGAACCATTTGGTCAATCAAGTCTTTTTAAACAAAGTTGGCTTAGCTCTTTCCCTATATGATGTTTCATGAGTTTTGAATCGATTCCCTAAGCGGTTTTGGAGATTTTTAAAGATGTTTCCTAAAATCAGCCGAAATCCAAGATGGCCGCCGGCCAAATTGGCCGATCAGCTTTAATTGAATAAACATGGATCCCTATGCCCTAAGGATACTTCCTGCCAAAGATAATTGAAATCGGCCCAGTGGTTCTTGACAAGTCGTTTAAAGGAAATGTAGATGGATGGATGGATGACAGACACACGACGGACAGTCGCCATGCCATAAGCTCACTTGGCCATTCTGTCCTGGTGAGCTAATAAGATATATAGGTATGAAAATAGTCACAAATTTGACCAAACAGTATCAGGTGTCACGGAAGGACTGACCGATATATATGCATAGACATGCTCCGGCTTACTGCTAATTAATTCAACCGGGATAAAAATTGAATAGCGAAATGCTCGAAAAATTGGGTGACTGAAAGGTTTTCAGAAAAACCATTTTCAAAATTGCACAAAAAATACTGTTTTCTTGATAGAGGGTAGCCAGTACCTATGAGTTAATGAGAAGATGGTTTTAGCCACAGTCTAAACATCTCCCACCATTGCTAAGATGGATGGTGTAAACGGGAGTGTATACACAGAAACCTATCCATAAACACCCACTACATGGGCCTTCAAAACAGTCACTAAAGACAGGTGGCCACATAACACAACTCAGGTGCTATGGCAAATAGCTTTTGGAGCCAATTGATGGGTTTTTTTAAGATGGGTGGTCATAAGACCACCCATCTTAAAGTATCACCGTTATTTGGCACCAAAAGCGAATGTCTGTTATAGACAGGGTTCACTGAAGACTAAGACTACTGTATAAACTTAGTATACAGAGTTAGAAATGTGTCTGGGTGTATTTTAGAAGCATCACTATTGTAACATGGATAGGAATCAGACATTTTTTTAACCCTTTCCTGGACATGTCTGCCAATACAGCATGTAGTGGTCTTGGGGAATGTTAATTTGGAGGCTGAGAGAAGACTATCTTTTAAAATTTAACAAAGGAATGACTGGCTCGATAATCGAGGCAGTCATTCCAGTGGTAAATTTTCAAAAAAATAGTTGTCCTTTAAATTGCAAACGGAAATTTTCTGTGAAAAAACTTTAATTCTCTTCAGCAAATATGACCATTAAGGGCTAAAAAAGGCCATGATGTTTAATAAACTATGAGACAGAAGATAATATTCAACACATACAACAATATAGCTATATATAAATTGCATCAGGTTATGAAATAATACATTTTCAAAACGGAAAATTTGGAAAACTTCATATTTTATCACCATAGCAAAAAATCTCTACACTCTTAATAAAACCACAATGTGTTTATAACTATGGAATTCACATAAAATATATAAACAACATACTTTAACCCTCGAATTTGTTTTAAAAATTTCAATTCTTTTCAAAGAAAATGCCAATTTGCAGACCAAGAGACTATTTAAAAAAATTTAACACTGGAATGACTGGCTCAGTTATCGAGCCAGTTATTTCAGTAGTAAATTTTTTTTAAATAGTCTTCTCTTGGTCTCTAAATGGACATTTCACAAGACCACTGCAGAAGCCATTTTTGGCTGATATGAATGTTAGAGTAAATGTCATTTAACATTTCCAGTGTCACAATCTTGTCTTGACATTATGACCAGTATTTTGTTGAAAATTCTGAACATAATTTAATAACCCTTAAGGCAGCAACAACTGTTAATCAAATTATTTTCAAAATATTCAGCAGTTACTGGTGCCGTGAAATTGAAGAATTAGAATTATTAGAATAAAGGCATGGTTAACCCTTTAACACTCATATCAGCCAAAAACTGCTTTTGCAGTGGTCATGAGAAATGTTGATTTGCAGACCAAAAGAAGACAATTTTTGAAATTTACCACTGGAATGACTGGCTTGATAACCGAGTGTCATTTCCAGTGGTAAATTATTTTTAAATAGTCTTTTCTTGGTCTGCAAATGGACATTTTCTGAGAAAATTTAAATTTTCTTGAACAAATTCGAGGATTAAAATGTTCAAATAGGGCAATAAATCTTTTTTCTTCAAAAGATCTTCGAGCAATTAAGTATTATTATTTTTAATAGCCGTTTATAAATTATGTATAACCTAATAAACCACACGCACCGACAACCACAAGCTCAACAAGCTTGTAAGCAGCTCATGTGTAAACATAGATGTCTATCAGACATTCGAAAACCATCATATGGTACAACATTAGAAAACACAATATTACACTGAACCAAGACAACATATGTAACGCAACAAACATAATTATTATTATTATTATTATAAACCAGTAAATCTTTAAAATTAAACAATATAACTAACCACTCTATCATGTCTTTTGTAAAGACTAGAAAATTAAATTCAGCGTAAGCCAATTTGTTTTTTTATAAAGTTTGAAGCACAGTTGATGGATAAGCACAGTTGATGGATGCAAATTTGAACCATATTAGAGTAATCCTTTAATGGGCAAGCCAAACCAGCCTCTGTAGTGGTCTTGAGGAATGCCCATTTTGCAGAACAAGAGAAGACTATTTTTGAAAATTTCCTGCTGGAATGACTCAAGCCAGTCATTTCAGCGGTAAATTTTCAAAAATATTCTTCTCTTGGTTCTGCAAATGAACATTCCTTAAGCCCAGTGCAGAAGTGGTTTTTGGGTGATATGAGTGTTAAAGGGTTAAATGTTTAATCTCTCTATCTTGCTAGCTAATAATGAGGTCATTTATCACAGGCAGCCAGGAGCTAAATATTCCTAAGCCACCCTTGATGGCCGGTGAGCGCTATGGACTGAACAGTATATGACTTATGACTGGGCACGGATAGCGCACAGCATTTAAATGTCTGACCCAAGTAGATATGTCTATGCATAAGCTGTTTAACGGGGTCAGTCATATAAATCAATTTATCTCAATTTTACTGCAACTTCATAGAGATACATAGGAAAGCTGCCTGTTGAATATTTTGAAGGTAATTTAACTGGAAGCTGTTGCTGACAATGGATATTTCCGGTTTTAGATATGCCCCTCCCATCTCTAGCTAAGCTCCACCCACACCTCACTCGTGTTGGGATCAATCGATCTCTGAAGACCCTGACTATCAATTTCCAAAAAACTACACAGGTAAGCTGTTGAATATTTTGAAACTAATTTGACTGGGTGCTGCTGCTGCCTAAAGCCCAGTCAAATTAGTTTCGGAATATTCAACACCATGTTTATTAATAGCAAAGAATTACAAAGACACAATTCATACGTGTCGAACTATTTGAGATTTGATGATGGTCTATATGGAACCCTTTGTGACGTAATGATTGTGACGTCATCATACACTCGCTAAGCTGATTATGAAGTCATACGAGGTCAGATGATGGATGGATACTCTGGAAAGGTGAATTAAGTTAAGATTCCGTCCTGCTTATCCGTATCCAAATGAGTGATTCCATCTGTACATATGCGCATACATCTCCGAAAGCAGTGATTTTATTCAATTCTAGGCCAATCAATAGGACTACTACTACCGCTACCATTACCGCTGCTGCTGCGGCTACTACTGCTACTACTGCTACTACTACTACTACTACTACTACTACTACTGCTACTACTACTACTACTACTACTACTACTACTACTACTACTGCTACTACTACTACAAACGCTACCATTACTACTACTGTTGAGGTTGTTTTGATATTGCTGCGGCTATTACTATTACTACTGCTGCCGCTACTAGTACTATCACCCACCCCGAACCACCGCCCCCAGGTTACGCATACGGACATATAGAATCATACCATCTATTAGTAATTGTAGTGGTGTCGTATACGCATACATATGGTCGTATACGCATACATATAGTCGGAAGCGCAGACATATAGTCGTATATGCATACACATAGTCATATATGCATACATATAGTCGTATATGCACATATATATAGTTGGATATGCATAAATATAGTCATATACGCATACATAGTCGTGTACGCATAAATATATTCGTATACTCATACATAGTCGTATACGCATACATATAATCATATACGCATACACGTTTATGGAATCCCTAAGCTTCCTGACAAATTAATGTCAAAATGTTCAACATAATATCTTTTGCTTGAAAACAATTTTGTTATGAATATCATCAGTAGTTTTGCATTAACTTGGCTAAATATGAGATATTTATACAACTAATATAAATCTGTCTGTCTCTGTCAGTTCGACTCCGTCAACCTCTCTGTTTATCAGTCTGGCTGTCTGTCAATTTTGCAAAGTCATAACAAACTTGATTTTCAGTCCAGTTGTTTCCAAAATAGCAATCAAAAGTTGTTATTTCTCTATGTTAAATACATGTACTGTAAAGAGAAAAAAGTATCTTCAATGTGTGTGTGAAATGAAATGGATTGATGCACAACTTTAACATTATGTCTAATAAAATTACACTTCTGGGAATGCTACATTACCCTTTAACTCTCGAATTTGTTCAAACGAAATTTCAATTTTCTCATATAAAAGGTCCATTTGCAGGCCAAGGGAATACTATTTTTGAAAAGTTACCACTAGAATGACTGGCTCGGTTATCAAGCCAGTCATTCCGGCTCGGTTATCGAGCCAGTCATTCCAATAGTAAATTTTTTTAAGTCTTCTCTGGGTCTGCAAATGGACATTTCTGAGGCCCACAGCAGAAGCTGTTTTTGCCTGATATAAGTGTTAAGGATTAAAATGCTTAACCAGTACCCCTTTAATGTCAATATTTTATCTTTTACTCTCTCAATAGCAAAGAAACTGGTGTACATTTTTGAACAATTTTTGTGACAGCAACATCTTCCACCAAATCCTTTGAAAAATAGACACCAACATCTTCTAATAAATCTTTTGAAAAATGTACACCAGCTCATCTTTTAATTTTAATTCAAAATTTAAAATTTTTATATCAGCGTGGTAAGGGTTAAGGTAACTGATATCATCCAATTAATTTAATGGAAATTATTTAAAAGCAATCAGCAAATTTCAGAAACATTTACCTTCATTGAAAATAGGACTCAATTCACCTTTCCAGAGTACCCACCCATCATATGATGTAATAATGAACTGCGTGATGTGTACAATGACATCATAATGAATGACGTCGATAAGTATGTCACGAGCGCGTATTTGAAGTCAATGCATTGTTGTACAAATAGTTTGCTTTTACTGTTTAATAGATATTCTGTTGAATATTTTGAAACTAATTTGACTGGGCGCTGTTGCTGCCATAGGCAGCAACAGCACCCAGTCAAATTAGTAACAAAATATTCAACAGCTTCCCTGTATAGTTTTCAGGAAATTGATAGCTAGAGCATTTGGGGATTGATCAATCCAAACACGGCGAAGTGTGGGTGGAGCTTAGCTAGTGATGGGCGGGGCATGGCTAAAAATGGAAAGGTCCATTTTGCTGTGAGGTTTGACCATTAACCCTTTAACACTCTTGCCAGCCAAACGTCCATTTTGCAGACCAAGAGGAGTATTTTTTTTAATTTACCATTGGAAGGACTGGCTCGGTAACCAAACCAGGCATACGAGAAAGCAAACAAAACTTTGTTCTTGCTCTGTAAATAGACATTCAATAAGCATTTATGTTTTTATTTTTTGACAAAATTTAGCCATGGTATAGTGTTAATGCCCAAGCCAGTCAAAACCAGTCTCTGCAGTGGTCTTGAGAAACAATCATCTGCAGGCCAACATGGCCACAAGAAGATTATTTTTTAATGTTTAAAACTTAAGTCTGGATCGATAAGTAATTAAGCCAGTCGTTCCATTGGGATATTAAGAAAAAGTCTCTGTTTGGCCTACAAATGGACATTCTATAAGTAAATTATTTTTTTTCTTGAACAAATTTGGACATTAAATGCCTAAGGTAAAGAGTAATAAAAGACCATTCTGGTCACAAGTGCCCCAACCAGGGCGCTTTAGTACAACCCCAATTTTTAAAAATTCAAATATTGTACAGTTTTTCAAGAAAGCAAGGGGGATTGGAGAGAGAGTTTGGCCATATGCAATCCCAGTCAAGGTCTCATACAAAGGGATGTAGTTTCGAAATTTGAACTGAATGCATGCAGGCTAACTGAAGTTGTCGAACGGAAACCAAATATTATACAATTCTTCAAGAAATCAAGTAGGATTTCAACTTCGATGGATCTGGACACATTTTTGCCGATATGCAATGGACCTTTTCGGTTTTAGCTATGCCCTGCCCATTTCTAGCTAAGCTCCACCCACACCTCGCTCGTGTTGGGATCGATCGATCTCTGAACACCCTGACTATCAATTTCCAAAAAACTACACAGGTAAGCTGTTGAATATTTTGAAACTTATTTGACTGGGTGCTGTTGCTGCCTAAGTCAAATTAGTTTCAAAATATGCAACAGCATGTTTATTAAACAGCAAAGAATTACAAAGACATACAATTCACACGTGTCGGACCATTTGAGATTTGGTGACGGTCCCCTTTGTGACGTAATGATTGACATTATCATACACGGGCTGAGCTGATTATGACATCATACGAGGTCTGATGATGAATGGATACTCTGGAAAGGTTAATTGCCATCGAAGTCTTGTCATAAGGAGTTGAGATTTCAAATTTGAAATGAATCCATTCAAGCTAAATGAAGATATTGAGCGGAAACTAAATGCGGATGTATGCCTGGCCGGGACACATTTCTTAACATAGACTAAAGTGTTAAACCACAGAAATATATAGATAATATGCAGAGGGTGGTGGTCTTGGTGTGATATGAGGTAGGTGTCTAAGGCACTTGACCTGATTTTATTGACTATTTATTCACTATTGGAGATGATTATTTATTGATTGAAGATTAGATTCATATACACAATGTGTACTTTACTACTTAACCATTTAACACTTAGTTTTTCTAGAAAACTTCAATTTTCTCATTGAAAATGTCCATTTGCGGACCAAGAGAAGACGGTCTTTGAAAATTTATCATTGGAATGAATTTTCAAAAATAGTCTTCTTTTGGTCTGCAAATAGACATTTCTCAAGACCACTGCAGCAGCAGTTTTTGGCTGTGAGTGTTAAAGGGTTAACATGTATTGCAACACGATGACCTGAGAGTGGAGTCATCTTTACAAAGAACGGAAGGTAATATGATATGACTGATATTCTTTCTTTCTTATTTTTCTCTTCATTAACCCTTTAATGGTCAAATCTGGTCAAAAAAGATCTAAATATTTATTTATTGAGTGACCATTGGCGGACCAAGAGATTATTATTTTTGACGGTTTACCACTGGAACAACTGGCTCGTTTATCGAGCCAGGATTTTCAGTCGTACATTTTCAAAAATAATCTCGACCTGCAAATGGACATTCCTCTAGACCTCTACAGAGGATGGTTGGGGCCGGTTTGTCCATTAAAGGGTTAATAATTTAACTGATTTTGATGACTTTGCGAAAATGGGACCATGACTTTATTTGTGATAGCAAAGTATTCCATAATAAAATAAAATTTGCTACAATATTTTAGAAAATTAACCATTAATTCAACCCTTTGACACTCAATGGTCTTAAGAAATGTCCATTTGCAGACTAAGAGGAGAGTATTTTTGAAAATTTACAACTGGAATGTCTGGCTTGATACTAACCGAGTTTGTCACTCACAATTAAATTTTCCTTGTCAGAGAATGTTGTGTGCCCAATAGAGGGATCCATTTGTAGCTCTGCTCCGTCACTTTCTAGTTAAAACAGACAGGCAGGCAGGTAGGCAGGAAGCCCACCCATTGGACATAGAGACAGGCAGGCAGGCAAGCAGGCAGGCACAGACAGAGACGGACAGAAGGGCCCTTTATCCCAAACATGATGATGGTATAGTAAAGCACAGAAATACCTTGGTTTCAAAAACAAAATAACGCGTGCTGGTGAATATTTTAGACTTAATTTAATTGGAAGCCAATTCAACAGAAAATCATAAATTTGTACTTTGTGTGTTTTTGTTTGGGAGACAACTACCTTATTTATAGGCTGTACTGTAAAAGCCTGCACTAATTAAATCCTAAGATAGTATGCTAAATGCAGATTATTTAGGATTAAGAGGGCATCTGTGAGCAGAATGTTTAAATATTCTAAGGCGCAAAGTAGATTTTAACACTTGTCTTATTCAAATAAAAAACAAAAACTTGCACATGTGCGTACTGAGAGTAGTTGGTTAAGTTCATTACATAGAGAGGAACGAATTGAGCCAAAAGTGAATAGGCTTATTCCGGCCCCTATGGCCAGCCTAATCCTCTTAACCCTTACCACTCTGATGTTAAAATTAAAAAATTTTAAATTAAATTAAAAGATGAACTGGTGTTAAATTTTCAACAATTTTGGTGGAAGATGTTGCTGTCGTAGACAGCAGCATCGTCCACCAAAATTGTAGAAAAATGTACGACAGTTTCTTTGCTATTGACACAGTAAGATAGAATATTTGTCAGAGTGCTAAGGGTTAAGACTTATTACCCAAAAAATGGCTTCAGCAAGTCCTGAGATGTACGTTTGCAGACCAAGTGAAGACTACTTTTGGAAAATTTTCAATTTTCAATTGAAATGACGATAAACGAGCCAGATAAGCTGGATATTGAGCCAGACATTCCTGTAGTAAATTGTCAAAAATAGCCTTCTCTTGCATAGGCATAATAACAGGGGAGGGGGGGGGGGCAAGGGGGTCATAGCTCACCCACCCACAGGTTTTGCCTCTCCCATAGCACCCCACCCCCTAGGTTTTGGCACCACCCATGCTCCAGACCCACCCCACCAGGTACAAGTACGTTCCTACACCCCTGTCTTGGCCTGCAAGTGTACATTCCTCAAGACGACTGTATCTAAGTCGTGTGGCAAACTTGACCGCTAAAGGGTTAACGGTCAAGCTGGATGAAAGCGGCCTCTGCAGTAGTCTTGCACATGTCCATTTACAGGGCAAGAGAAGATTATTTATGAAAAGTTACTACTGCAAAAACTGGCTCTATAAGTGAGCCAGTCATTCCTGTGGTAAAATTTTGAAAATGCTTTTGGCTGGTAGATGGACCGAGAGAACCCGGTTAAAGTTTTAATTTCCTGGACCAATCTGGCCGATTCAGGATCAGGTTAATGGCATGATTAGTATTCCAGTCACAATCAAGCAAATAATGTAAGCGATTAATGAACTGACACAGCGCACCTGAGAACAGGCCAGCTTATATATACCTATCTTGTTTATCCTTTCACTGATGAAATCCTGGCTAACGAATTTGAAGATAACCATACAGAAAATTTTTAAAGCTTTTGAATAATTTTGAAAATAATTTAATCGGTAGTTTTAGGTAGCACCATCTTTCCAGGAAAATTAATTTCAAAACATTTACCAGCTCACTTCTTAAAGTAGTTGCTTAGTCATGTACATGTATGTAGTTAATTGCATATTAGCCATTTAAGATTTGAAATGCCAGTGTCTCAATTTGAAAACAACTCTGCAAGAATGCTGTTGCTATTTGACTGGAAATTTTAAAATGGACATTTGATGTCGTAGGCAGCATCAGCTTCCAGTCACTTGTTTCAAATATTCAATAGAATATTCTTTTCATTACACACACACACACACACACACACACACACACACACACAAGCACGCACGCACGCACACAAGCACTCACACACTCATATGCCATCACACCCTTACGCTGTTACAGGATAAGGGTAATGGACCTTTCCGTTTTTAGCTCTACCCCACCCATCACTAGCTAATCTCCCCCCACACCTCGCTCGTGTTGGGATCGATCGACTCTGAACACCCACACTATCAATTTCCAAGTAACTACACAGGCAAGCCGTTGAATATTTTGAAACTAATTTGACTGGGTGCTGTTGCTGCCTAAGGCAGCAACAGCGCCCGGTCAAATTAGTTTCGAAGTATTCAACAGCATGTTTATTAAATTGCAAAGAATTACAAAGACATACAATTTATACGTGTCAGAGTATTTGAGATTTGGTAATATATGTATATGGAACCCTTTGTGGTGTAATGATTGTGATCAATGTCATCATACACAGGCTGGGCTGATTGATTATGATGTCATATGAGGTCAGATGATGGATGGATACTCTGGAAAGGGTAATTAACACCAGTTTTCTTTTTAAAGGGAAATTATCACTAGAGTTTAAAATAAACGGTAATAAAACTTAATTCAAACAATAACTTAGAAAATAGGTTACTGCCATTTGAATATAGGCTACAGGTGTAAAACTAAATGACCTGCTTAAAATGTGTTGAAAGCTACAAAATGAAATACAACAAAAAATGATTTATTTCCACACATAAAAATACACTGACAGATATCAATAAATTAACTTTTTCCCCAAAATGTTCAAACATAGGTTTAAAAGTAAATTTCTAAAGCAATTATAACATATATATGTACATATATTTTAAATCAACAGATTATCATACTAACCCGTCAACCCACAAACTTGTTCAAATTTAAATTTTCTCATAGAAAATGTTCGTTTGCAGACCATGAGAAGACTATTTTAGAAAATTTATCACTGGAATGACTGGCTGTCATTGAGCCAGTCATTCCAGTGGTAAATTTACTAAAGTAGTCTTCTCTTGGTCTGCAAACGGACATTTCTCAACGCCACTACTGAAGCTGTTTTTGGCTGATATGAGTGTTAAAGAGTTAACACTTGTTATTTTAACTCGTGTGAAGCTAAATTATGAGCTGCTCTTATTCTATTTCATTAACTACGATAACTGGTGCTCACTTTGAAAATGGTGGTGTTTTAATGCTGTTATTTTCTATTCAGCCACAGCATTGTCAAAACAATGTTCCTTCAATCAGTTACATGTATTGTACAGATTAAACCGTAACACTTAATTATTTTCTCATAGAAAATGTCCATTTTCAAGACAGAGATGAGTATCTTTAAAAATTTACCACTGGAATGACTGGCTCGGTTAACGAGTCAGTCAGTGCAGTGGTAAATTTTCAAAAATAGTCTTCTCTTGGTCTTCAAATGGACATTTCTAAAGACAACTGCAAAAGACATTTCCGATTAACCATCAATCTCCCTTTCTGACTGGAGGAGGTTGCTAGGGACCAATACCTCTCAATAAATTCAGTTTTGGAATATATAGAATTCTTACATCATAATGAATTGGTTTTGTTTAAAGGAAAAGTTGACGGACGATGGACGGACAGGAAGACGATCACCATGACATGGCATAAGCTCAGTTAGCCTTTCAACCAATGTAAGCTAATAATGATTATATTACAAGGAATATCATAGTATTAGTTATAATGTGGTAACAAGATTACCTTATACGCTTATTGTTGTAGCACAAGGCTGTTGCTGTAGCTGTTGCACTGAGAACAAACGTCATCGAGCGTCTGTCTATGTCTGTGTCTGCTCTAGTATTATATATGTGCAGAGAGCGAGGCTATACAGAGAGCGTGGCCAGACATACGGTGAAGCTATGTAAGTGTAGCTGACATGACCAGTGCAATACAAAGAATCTAAAATGTTATGTTGCCTATTTGTTAAGCATGTGCTTGACTTTCATTCAGTTAGATGACATTAACCGATAACCGAGCCATTCATTGCAGTGGTACATTTTCAAAAACAGTCTTCTCTTGGTCTGCAAATGGACACTTTCCGTGAAAAGATTTGAGGGTTAACCATTTCGTGACGAAACCGCCCAAAACCAGCCTCTGTAGTTGTTTTCAGTAATGTCCATTTGCAGGCCAAGAGAAGACTATTTTTGAAATTTTACCACTGAATTGACTGGCTCGGTAAAAAATAGTCTTCTCTTGGCCTGAAAATGAACATTCAATGTGTAAATATTTTAATTTTTCGAAGAAATTTAGTTATTAAATTGTTAAAGAGTTCAGCTCGGTTGAAAGAGTTAATGATGTGCCAGTCACTGTGCATGCCAAGAACATTGTCTTGTAAAGCGTGTTGCCTTTAGAGTAGCCCTGGCTATGCATTAGTTCTGAGGATGTGGAATTGTAGATCGCCATTCATAGACAAATATAAGGTTATGGATGCCAAAAGACATACCTGAGCAGAGAGCCTTGGAATTTTCCCTACTGGGATCCAGCAAATATAGTCGCGAGAGGCCATCATTGTATAAATCTGTTACCCCTTCAACACTCATATCAGCAAGAAATTGCTTCAGTAGTCGTCTTCAGAAATGTCCATTTGCAGACCATGAGAATACCATTTTTTGACATTCCAGTGGTAAATTTTCATAAATAGTCTTCTCTTGGTCTGCAAATGGACATTTTCTTCGAGAACAAATTTAATGGTTAAAGGGTTAAGCGTGCTATGAGGTGACCTCAAGAAAGCAAGAGACGTTACACTCAAATAAAAAATGAACCCGGGAAGCTAAAGGTTTCGGCTGAGGACAAGACACAGTGGTCAAAAGCGAAGAAGGACTGATTGCTGCTGTGGGATGTTTCTACTACTACAGCCGCAGAATACAGTAATCATACATACATAAGGCTGTGCATAAATAGTATACGTAAGCAACAGCCTACATGATGTATGTTTTACGAGCATTGATAAGCGAGATTCAAAGTCAATTATTCACAAGGCGCATAGAGTTTATATAAGCAGCTTTCCACTTAACTGACAGATGGACATATGCAATATCATCAAGCAGGTAGATGCGCTAAAATTATTTCATTCACTGCGAAATCACCCTGGATTACGGTCTAGCATGTCTAGTGAGCAATGATAATGATTACTCGAATCTTGTGACTAATGATAGAAACCTTTGGCATTGTATCTCAAATGCGTCATAATAAGTCGTTTCAATGCGCTTGTTATTATCGTATATTAGCCCTTTCATCCTGAAGCCGGCTGAAACCGGCATCTGCTGTGGTCTTGGGGAATGTCCATTTATAAACACAATAGATTATTTTTGAAAATTTACCACTAGAATCACTGGCTCGGTAACCGAGCCAGCCACTCATTCCAGTGGTACATTTTCAAAAATAGTCTTCTCTTGGCCTGCAAATGGACATTTAATAAGCAAATATTTTTATTTTTTGATAACAACACAACGATGACATAACTGAACTCAGACGCAATAGGTTGCAAAAACGACAGCGTTACGTCATAAAAATATCAAGAGCAACTTCATAGGCAACCTATTAATGTATCTGTGATGTGTTTGTACTGGCTACAAGTCTATGCGCATTGCATAACACACATGATTGGGATAATAAGTTTAGTCATTAGCTAAGAATACCTTTTTGTGCCAAGTTGCCAAAAAACAATTAAAATTGCATTATTTTAAACAAATATTATTCCTTCAAGGTGTTCAAGACGCTTTACAAGAAACATGAAACTGGTGAATTTTGGATACAGCTAATTTGAACGGGAGTTGGTAAGAAAATTTATAGCTTCTACATTATTCTTGGAAAATGTTCATTTGCAGGCCATGAGAATATTTTTGAAAATTTACCACTGAAATGTCTGGCTCGATAACCATTGCGGCGAAAAGTTATCAAAAATAGCCTCCTCTTGGTCAGCAAATGGACAAATAGCAAAAACTTGAATTTTCTTGACCAATCTTGACGATTACAGGGTTAAACTTAACCCCTTCACCGATAAATTCCTTGTATCTCAAAACTCGGGGAAAACAAACAGGAAAGATATCTATTGAATATTTTGATATTAATTTGACTGGAAGCCATGCCTTAGGCAGCAATGTCCTCCAGTCATATTAATTTCAAAATATTCAACAGAATAATGCTAGACATCGTAAACAATTTACTTTTTCATGAATTTGTCGTTGAAAACGTTAAGCAAAGATCAGTAGCGCAGTACAACTGAATATAAATATAGAATCTAAATCTAACCACGAGGCTTATATCTCATTAGATTTGGTCCATCTGAATAAAACATACAAGCAACATGTGCACAATCAGAGATTTCATACCATTGGCACTTCCCTTTTATTTTATCTCCAGAGCTTTCTTTTGGATCATGATTAATGTGGGGGGTTCCTCAATGGATCCAAATGCAACACAGTGATAACACTGTAGCTTTTAAATCATGTAGCCATGTCCCTAAACACAAAACTTAAGGGGGGGGGGGGCCAATAAATTCTTTAAGGTTCCAATCTTTTAAATAATATGCATCGGCACCACACAATCCTAGATTTAATAACACAGGATATAATAGTTTAGGAGTTACTAAATTAAATATAGAATGTGTTAAATACATTGCTTTCAAGCTTAACCCTTTCACCGATAAATTACATGTATCTCAATTTCATGGCAAACAAACAAACTGGAAGCCATTGCTGCCTTAGGAAGCAATGACTTCGAGTCCCATTAATTTCAAAATATTCAACAGAATATGCTATACATTCAAAAAAAATTTACTTTAGAAGTATTGAAAGGGTTAATGAAACTGGCTCAACCTGCAATAGTCGTCAGATATGTAAAATGATTTTCTGCTCACAATCTTAAAATATGAATAGAACAATTTAGGTCGCCATAGTGAGTTTTAAATTTTGGTAGCCCAGCCTAGAATCTAGTAGGTATGGGCTACTGGGCCTAGTAGTCACGGGCTACTGGGCCCCTGCTAAACTTTGTCACAGCCAATATCCTATATTCTACTACGGGCAAGGGTTATAAAGAAATACAATAACTAAATATCCAATACCATCCCGATTCTCCACAATTGAACTTCAATTCATGATGAAATTCACCGACGATGGTTTTGAGTTTTAAAGATTTACATGCCTTTATACACCCTCGACCCACCTGTACCGGGGTGAGGTTCAAGATATTGTCGAGACAATCTCATGATATAGAGTGGATTAAAATCATGATATATTGCATGTGCTAATGTTGACTGAAATGCTGATGGCTGGTGTGGGTCAACACACATACATACACGCACACAATTGACAATGAAAACCAGCATGGTCAACAGCTTCCAGTCAAAGTAATTTCAAAATATTCAAGATACCATCATAAATTTTTCACAATTTTCCAACTCTTTTAGTCTAGAATCGCAACATCTAAAAAAAATTTCCGATCATAATGTAACAAAATTGTGCACCTGTAATCTGCAAAAACACAATTCATGGATTCTAATGATCATTCAAGCATGTGTTTGAAATAACGTCACAATCAAATGATGTCACTCTGACAAGCAACAGTCTTAGTGCATAAACAAAGAACTATCTCATAGATTATATAACCTTCAAATTTTTTATTAATGTGCGTGAACTTTAAGCAGATAAATACAGAAGCAACAGAAAAAGCGATACAATTAAAGCACCAAAACAGAACACAGACACAGATGACATCACAGTGATATCATCACACAAGAGCCGACATTGACACGGAAGACGAGACAAAATGACATCGAACACGGAAGATTGTCTGCTGGACACGACTGACATGCTGGTGTCTGAATGATGATTACTGCTCGATTTATCAGACAGCTGTTGTGATTGAAATAAATTTAAAAAAATTTACTTGTTCATCAAGAAAAACAAATGGTACACAAACAGGTCACACTACAAGCAATCACACCCCATCCTCCCACCATCAACCCCACCTTAATCACAATTCCCATTTTTGCTGAAATGATATCTAAAATCATCATATGTTATGATTTTATTTCATTTCATTACAATTTAAGCAAGTAATGGTTGGTTGCGCATGTATAACTCAAGCCCCACTCAATGTGATTCATGGTTTAAGCATTGAGCTTCTGTTTTCACAACAGCTTGCACACCAGCTTGGCTGGGGTAAACCATGCTCAAATTGCCGTAAAATTTGAACCAGCTCAAGACCAGGTTCAGTGTAGTAAAAGGCAGATTATTTGATTATAACTGACCAAATCAATGTTGTTAATTGCAATTGACTGCTGCTACAGCCACTGCGACTACTATACTATGGCTACTGCTTCTACTATTACTACTAATACTACTACTGCTGCTGCTTTTGCAACAGCTGCCGATACCGAAAATTGCATGCCCTCAATTAATGCCATCCCACAATAGAGGCATATTTGACTGTATTTACATTTTTTCAAATAATTTTTTTTGTGGCTAAGCCCACAGACCACCACCCACCCACACACGCAAGCAAGCAGGCTTGCATCAGACATTACTGATCTCTTCATCCCCATGCAAACTCACACCACCACCACCATCACCACCACCATCACCACCACCAGAATTAGGCAAGTGGATGTGGTGCAGTAGCATCTCAGAAATTCTGAGTGAAATTGTCCAAAAAGCGTGACTTCAGGATTCAAATGACTGAGAGTAATCAAGCATTTAACTAGTTTACGTTATCTATAATGTCTTCCTCATCTCCGTGCAAGCTTGCCCTGTAAGGAGTTTTTGCTTTAGAAGACATTGCGAAAATGATTAAATTAGAAGCGAAGTTGGGTTTGAGCTGAATTCGCGTAAGTTTGCCAGACTGCAAGCAAAGTCCTTCTCAACCGATCTCCACTCATGTCTAAGCTGTGATTACCCGATCCCCTGCTCAGCCGGTAACTTATGCGCAACCGGCCATAAACGTATACAATTTTAACAATATTATTTCCAAGCATTTTGGTGTGAATATGCACCTTTAAGCTCCACCCTCCCGCAATGCTGTTAGCACTATATACTTAAGTTATGTATTCAATTGCATACATTTATTAACTCCTAAATTCCTTTAAACATTACAGAAAAGAAACAATAGATTCTTTGGCAGCAACAGCTTCCAGTCAAATTAGATTCAAAATATTCAACAGCTTTCCAGTATACATGTTTAAGAATTTGTATTGTTCAGGAGTTAGAGTTAACCTGGATAAAATCCTAAAACCCATGTACAGTACCAGATATAGGGAAGATCACCTCTCCTGAAGCTAATCTGTCAGGAATTACCTCCCTTGTGCTATTGAATTCTCAACACCGAGCATACATGTATACTGGTATCGATTAAGACAGGTCACATGATTCAAATTGTTGTGTCCAAAAGAATATCATTTGGTAGTCGTGACGTGAACCTGGTTCTCCAGTTAAGTAGTCCACAATGCTAGCCACTACAACAAGCTGACTACTTCCAGAATTTATTATATATATATTTTTTTTTGGGGGGGGGGGCTATGAATTTTGATATCGGGTCCCAGTCTAGCAGGTCCCATTCACGCCACGGAAGCACTTCTTTAGTTTTCACATCGATACACATTTAAATAGTCCTGGCATGGCTTGTGGAGATAGGCTATGTTTCCAGTGACGGCAGCCAAATAATGCCATCCAGAAACATGAACATTAGTTATAACACAAGAAATAAATTTCTTACACGAAGTGACAGAATGTAATTTGACATGTGTGTAAACTTTTGAAAATTTTGAAACTACCGGTAATTTGACTGGAAGATGTTGCCTCAGGCAGCAACACTTTCCCCAGTCAAGTTAGTTAGAAAATATTCAACAGCATCTCGTACATGTTTGGTCTGTAGTGTTCATTGTAAGCATTCTCCTGACATTTCCCTAAAACATTGGTCAAAATAGCAGATTTAGCTAAGGTGTATTTGGATAAACCAATTGTCCTATATTTAAATGCAGAAGTCTAGTCTGCCCCTATTTATACTAAACTTGGAACTAATCAAAGAAAGCCACTAAAAAAATGTCCACTCATGTAACTGTCTATATTTATATCACAAATGTTCTCCACCTTTATACGTCGCCCTCCAAAACACAGAACTATTCAAGTGCCTGGGATCTCATACTGATGAGTACACAGTTCAAATCTTCAAGTGTTCCTTCATTTGGACGATATTGCATATTGCTATTTGCACAGCCAGGCCACCAGATAAGAGCTGTATGTGACTATTTCACTGGCAAAAATACTTAAATATTACCTAGAAAAGAATTCAGGAATCCAGTTTCTCAGTCATGACGTCATAATCAACTATGTGACGTGTAGGCTGACATCATAATCAATTATGTCATGAATGACTCGATTTAGTCCATCTTAAATGCTTAATAGTCTGTCAGATTGTACAACTTGTATGTCTTTAATATTTAATAAACATTCTGTTGAATATTTTGAAATTAATTTGACTGGGCGCTGCTATAGGCAGCAACAGCACTTAGTCAAATTACTTCAAAATATTCAACATCTTACCTGTACAATATTCTGGAAATAGATAGTCAGGGAGTTCTGGGATCGATCCCAACAAGGGCAAAGTCTGGGTGGAGCTTAGCTAGAGATGGACGGGGCATAGCTAAAATTGGACTCCTCCATTATGACAGTAAAATAACCGTCGTGATTTGTTTCTGCATTGATAGCATTTCACCTTTCCAGTTTTTTCTAAGCCCCGCCCACCTCCAGCTAAGCTCCACCCACACCTCGCTCATGTTGTGATCGATCAATTCCCTGAACTCCCTGAATATCAATTTCCAGAAAACTATACATATAAGCTGTTAAATATTTGGAAACTAACTTGAATCAGTGCCCAGACAAATTAGTTTCAAACTATTCAACAGAATCTTTATTAAATAGTAAAGCCATACAATTCATACAACAACACATAGCCCGTCTTCAATTATGCCATTGTGACATACTTATCTACGTCATTCATGATGTCATAATGACATCATTGATTGTGATGTCATTCTATATGCCACGTAGTTGATTTTGATGTCATATGATGGATGGATACAGTGGAAAGGCCAATTATCTCCTTTCAGTGTTATCATAAAAGGCAATTGATGTGTGTTTTACCAAGTCATAATTTGCATGCCCTAATTTCATTGGTTAATCGTACAAATCTGGACACAAGTGCTACATGGTTAGAATCCTGTAAAGCAGTATCAAAGATCTTGAACAGGAAGATATGAAATACACACTTATATACTCGTATTCCAAAATAAGATTGTAGTAATTACAGACAAGGGACAAATGATCTTGACCCATGTATATGTACTATATTATAGCAATACTAGGCTTGTGCAATTATTACTTTGAGAGATCACAATTGATTATTTGAGAATAATCGTGATTACTAGATTAATGAGCCTGGTTACAAATTATCCCAGGATAACAACAAAGGCATATCAATGATATATATTTCCATTTGCAGGCCTGGGTCGATGCTTGAGTCAATCATTCCAGTCAAACATAGTTTTCTTGTGGCCTGCAAATTGTCATCCATTCACTGAGAAAAATGTTAATTTCCCTGACATATCACAATAAAGAGTAACTAAAAGATAGGTTTTGCAATATTTTACGAAGAACAACTTATTCACGATTATTTGATTATTTACTTTTTAATCATCAGGATCATATATATTCACAATTTAAAAAATAATCATGATTTTTTATTTAATCATGTAATCGCACACAAACCTAAGCAATACGTAAATGTAATGACCTTTATTAACAACTTGTCCAATTAATGAGCAAAATCAGTAGCATAAGAACTGAAAGCAAGTCAATACAGTATCAGTATCCAAACAGACAACTCCTTTGAGTAATTATTCAGCTTACCCAGGATATGAAATACAAGAGAAAGAGGAAGATATCGATATATAAATACTGTCTGGGCTTAAAATGAAGGATAGATAGCCCTGGGGCTCATAGACGTTTACCAGGGGTGGTAATATTTCTGGGTTGACACACCCGATGGCAGATGACCAGGTGGGTAAGAAATTGTATCCAGAACCACACACGGTGGATAGCATAAACTAACCACAATACATCAAATAATGAAGTCATATTCTAGCATCTAGCAGAGCTGGTTAATGAAACTAGTTAGTGAAACTTTGAAAACAATATTGTTGAAATCTGTTGCTACCTTGGCAACATCTTTCAGCATCATTGTTGGTTGGTGGCAGTGGTGATGAGGATAATGATAATGATGGTGGTGGTGATGATGATGATGATGATGATGATTAGTTACACTAGTCAGTGACTTACCCTGAGATAAGATGTATCAGGTTTGTTTTCTTTGTTTTCTTTCTTATCAATCTCTTTCTTTTCTTCTGTTCCTGGCTCGGACTTTTCATTCTAAAAGCAATAGTCATAATTTGAAAATATTTTTATTAGTCCACTACCATGTACATTTCTTTTTACAGAATTCGAGTTATTACATGTAAACAAAATAAAGGGCTTGTCAAGAGCCCGCAAACAGGATGTCATTCAGATTGCTAAGCTGAACCATCCTGCATTTCACATTGGGCTCGGCAAAGAAATACATATTTAGAAACAGTGATGTTGATATTTCGCCTTTTACGTGTACCCACAAAATAATAGGCTTCTTTCTTGACCAACGGCCAGACCAGCCATGAAATTTCACTAGGATATCTCAAGTAGACACTAAGTTATCAAACCAAAATGGCCGAATGAACCGACACCCAAATAATAGGCTACTTCATAGACTCAGCGTCAATCAGACGAAAGACAAAATCGGCTGAACTTATCCCAGCAGTTTCACTAGTTATATATTCCAAGCATATGCTATGTTACTAGGGATAGCGGTTTTCTGTTTCAACATTTGTCATTTTCCATTTCACAAAATTGCTAATTATGTTTTCAGTTGCATTTCGCAAAATTGCATCATCTAAGCTGCACGTACACGTAACAAAGTCAACAAGAGCTCCGCAAACGGTGCATAACACCCCGCCATGATGACAACAAACCAATGAATGAGATCTTTCCAAAAAATATTTATTTCTTCCTCAGACCCAAGACCAGTCATCCTATGAAGTATCAGAGCAATCCGCTAAACAGTCAAGGAGTTATCATCCGGAAAACAATTTTCAAGATGGCCAGCGGTCACTGGTGGCCATATTGGATTCCGATAAATGGTAACGGAGATATCATCAGAAACTAATTTTCAAGATGGCAGCCTGTGACTGGCGGCCATCTTGGGAGTTCGGATCAATATCACTAGGTTTCTTCCCCAGACATGCCAGACCTAGTCCAACCTCCATATGAAGTTTCAAAGCGATCCGATAAACGGTAACCAAGTTATCATCCGGAAACCACTCTGCCGCCCGCCCGTCCCGTGCCATCACATAATACCTGTCAAATTTGTGTTGCGCATTGTGTTTTTAGTATGTCCAGACAGTACAAAGTTAGGGTTGCGGAGATATTAGTGTGTACAAATTTAGAATTTTCAATTTACAAATGTTTTGCAGAAAAATGTGATTTTCTAATTGATTTCCATTTGAAAATCACCTTTCTGTTTCAAGTTACCAAATCTGTGAATTCTGTTTATTTTCTGTTATTGCTGACCCTATGTTATTGAATGAAAATCACAGCGAGCACACACAGTCAGCAAGACATATGACCTTATGACAAACTGACAGAAGAAACATATTTTTTCTATTTGAAGATTTTATCATAGTTTATAAATCTTAAATAAAGTTGACAGATTTTACTCTATTTTACTCTATTATTGTTAGAATTTCGAATGAAATCATGAATTTTGACACACCTTAATTCAAGTTCTAATTTAACAAAATGTAGCATATCTCTGGCATCTTATTAACACGGCGGTGTCTGAATTAGCTGTTGTGAGCTATCAATCAGCAACAGTGACGTACTAGTCACGAGATGATGTCATACCACAACAATCATTCACGTGATGACGTCAATACGCGATGCTCATTAGATATTGAAGAAAATTACTTTCCGTGACAAAATTTACCACTAAGGATTTCGAGAATATGCGAATAATATTTTTTTTTTACTTAAAGTATGCAAAAGCATCATTTGGCATGCTGTGACAGTCCTCTATTTTCAACAGTTTGACACTCATTGACGGCACTATTACCGATGTGTGCATGCAAACCCACTAACAAGATGTCTTTCAACATTGGGCTATACATATATCGATAAATGGCAATAAACACTTCTACACCTACAACCAGGGTTGCTTGTACTAGTACAGGTGCTTATGGAGTATGGACCTTTCCAGTTCTAGCTATGGCCTGCCAATCTCTATCTAAGCTCCACCCACACCTCGCCCATGTTGGGATCGACTGATCTCTGAACTAGGCTTGCAAGATATTGTCCTAGGATGTATCGCGATATATCATGGTGAGAAAATCGTGATATTTCGATATATCATATAGCCTATTTTATGGTATGTGAATTCACGGGGCGTATTGGTTCTGGGTTGAGTTGGACTGCACGGTTTGGCTTATGTAGACATGTCGGCTTCACTATGAGTTTTCATTTCAGTTTTAACCTGAATATGACTTCTAATTGCTACGTTTCAACAAAAACTTTAAATCCATTCGCCAACATGCTTAAAGAACGATCGTTAATAACACGAAAATTTCCTGGTGTAAATTTTTGACGCCTTACACCTTGGCTTAAACCTGTCTATCATTGCAGGAGTGAAATTATTACATTGGACAACCTAAATATTGCGTACTCTGTTATAATCATCATTTATTACATCAAAATTAATCCAAAAATTTGGCATATCATGTCTTCCTTGTGAAAATGTACAAATCATGTGATATTAGGAATGCACTTTAGATCCATAGACATCTAATGTTTAGATCTGATCCGCATTTACTGAGTACCCGTTGACTAATAATAGTTAGCCTTCAGAAACATCTCGGATAGTTCACCTTGCTGGCTAAAGCGTGTATACCATCTCATTTAGCTATCACATTTGTGAACGCACCACCTCCCACCTCCAAAAACAGGAGAGCAAGCAATATCACGTGATTTATATATTTTCGCGACGCCATTTATTGTCAAATTTAGCCTTAATTTAGATTTTATAAACCATGCTTAAGAAATATACAACATTTATACCGTCCCAGGTAATAATTCCACTCAGGCGATCATGGTTTTGAGGTATACAGTACATCGCCAAGAAATTGTACCTGTAAATTGCGTTCAATTTTCGTATTATTGTCCATCTTTCAAACAATTTTAAAGAATGAACTTCAACTTTTTCTTGACCTATTCATAATATAAGCCCACCCCTCTCGCAAAGATGTTTTGGAAACAAATTGACCAGCTTGCCGTAATAGACGTCTACGCTACAAACACATGACAAATAGGCAGAATACGGCGTGACAGTAAAATTTTCGCGATATTTATATTTTTTCAAAATCATATTGTAAAAAATTGTGGTTGGGAAAAAAAATTGTGATTTTCGATAACATCGGATAATTGTGCAAGCCCACTCTGAACTCCCTGACCATCAATTTCCAGTAAACTATACGGGTAAGGTGTTGGATATCTTGAAACTAATTTGACTGGGTGCTGTTGCTGCCTATGGCCTATGCTGCCCCCCCCCCCCCCCACCAACACACACACAGAAATATAAAGATGTCAATGAGTCTGATGCAAAGAATATATTGTTGACAAAAAAAAATTCTGTATTAATCTCTGTACATACTGTGCCTTCAGGGTTATTCGGATCACATATACCAGTAGGGTGCCTTTCTGATCTTTTCCGACGAGCGCGAATGGCGGACGACTGCTTTGGTTCATGTTCTGTATAGTAAAATAAAAATTTACCCATAAATCAGGCTGAATGATAATTACATGCTGTTTATTCAGTCAATTATTTACAACAAAATATTCAACCGTCCCACCATTTAAACAAATTGAAGCTGTCAATATATCATACTAGTCCAGGCAAATTCGTACCAGGCCACGTAAATTTCAACTAGCCCGCGTAAATCTCTACTAGCCCAGTTAAATTTCTACAAGTCCAGGTAAATCTCTACTTTCTACTTGTAAACATACATTTCTACTAGTCCAGGTAAATATCTACCAGCCTCTGCTTAATGGGACAGGCTTAAACCTTTGACCCTCGAATTTGTTCAGAGGAAATTTCAATTTTATCGTAAAAAATGTCCATTTGCAGACCAAGAGACTATTTTTTAAATTTACAACTGGAATGACTGCCTCGGTTATCGTGCCAGTGATCCCAGTGATAAATTCTAAAAAATAGTCGTCTCTCAAGACCACTGCAGAAGCGTTTTTGACTGATATGAGTGTTAAAGGGTTACTATCAAGCCCTGAAGTCAACCACAACACACAGGCAAAGAAACACAAAACCTTAATGCGGGGGGGGGGGGGGGCGCCATTAAAACATCGATACCTATGTCTGGCTTTGTGATGAGCTAAACATAAATCAGTTGGTTAAATCTATCAATTAACTATAGCATAGAATATTATAACTCAAACAATACACGCTAAATTATATTCAACGCAGAGAGGCCATGCATGCAACCGCATCATTCCACAACTCTTGAACATACTTAAACCTTCAACACTCAAATTTATTCAAGAAATTTAAATTTACTCAGAAAATGCCCATTTGCAGGTCAAGAAACTATTTTTGAAAATTTATCACTGGAATGACTGGCTTGGTTAGCGAGCCAGTCATTCCAGTTGTAAATTTTCAAAAATAGTCTTCTCTTGGTCTGCAAAGGAACTTCTCTCAAGACCACTGCAAAGGCCATTTTTGGCTGGTATACGGGTTAATGGTCACACTGGCCAGAACCAGTCTCTGTTATGGTCTTGTGGAATGTCCATTTACCGGGCAAGAGAATATAATTTTTGAAAATTTACCACTCACTGGAATGAATGGCTCGATAAGCGAGCCAGTCATTCCAGTGATGAATTTTCAAAAATTGTATTATCTGGACTTTCAATAGGCAGATATTTAAATTTTCTTGACCAAATTTCACCACGCTTTAAGATTCAAGCTGGCCAAAAACGGCTTCCACATTGGTCTTGAAAAATGTCCCTGCACAGACCAAGAATTTATTTTTGAAAATTTATTACTGGAATGACTGGCTCGATAACTGATCCAATCATTCCTGTGGTAAATTTTCAAAAAATAATTCTCTTAATCTGCAAATGGAAATTTTCTGAGAAAATTTAGATTTTCTTGAATAAATTTTAGGGTTAAAATTTTAAATGCATTTGCTGATTAACAACATGATCCATTGTGCACAATTCTCACTACACGCATTCAACTCAGGTAATATTGATTCATGAAGTCACTGAATAAATTTCATATTTGATTATAAAACTCATTTACTAATCTCTGTATATTATATGAACCCATGAAGACAATAATATTTAATCAAATATGAAATTTATTAAATGACTTGTATAGTGCAATTCTTAGCAAAATTAATCTGTGTACTGTTAAACCTGTCTATTAACCCGTTAAATTTGTTCAAGAAAATCAATTTCTCATGTAAAATCTCCATTTGCAGACAAAGAGTAGAGTATTTTTGAAAATATAACACTTGAATGATTGGCTCGGTTATCGAACCAGTCATTCCTGATTGTAACTTTTCAAAAATATTCTTATCTTGGCCGGAAAATGGATATTTCTCAAAGAGCAATGCAGAAGTTGTTTTTTGCCGGCTTGACTGTTAGGGTTAATGGACAGTGTAAGGTGTCATTAAAAACAGGTGGCCACTACACACATTAGCTCTACCAGATAGTGGTTACGTAATCTTGTGGTCACAAACGTAAGTGGCCATTATAGACAAGATTGACTGCATCTCAATCTTATGGTAAACCAAAATATGCCTAGAATTGAGTTGAAGTAATTACCTTTACTTTCATCCTTCTTGTCATCTTTTTTATCATCAATCTTTTCCTCCTCCTTATTTTCTATATCACTGAGACGTTGACGACGTAATGACGATGACCTCGTTACTATAGCACTATTTGGTATGGACGATTCGCTGCTACTGGTATCGACTGTGTCTAATGAATTTCGCAGGCCGGGTGTATACAAGGCTGAACACAGCAAGGCAAACAAAATTCAAAACAAGGTCGGTAGGTGTATGCAACAAGGAAACACTCAAAATTGCAAATTAAAATTGTTATCAATATATGTAACACCACACACATAAATAATTAGCATTCTATATCGGACATAGTTTTCGTATTTTAGGAATCAAAAGGGGGCATAACTCCATCCAAGAAAAATTCTGACTTAAGCCTTTAACCCTCAAATTTGTTCAAGAAAATTAAAAATTTCTCATGGAAAATGTCCATTTACAAATCAAGTGTAGATTAGTTTTGAAAATTTATGCCTGGAATAACTAACTTGTTTATCGCGCCAGTTATTCCAGTGGTAAATTTTCAAAAATTGTCTTCTCTTGGTCTGCAAATGGACATTTCTCAAGACCACAGCAGAAGCCGTTTTTGGCTGATATGAGTGTTAAAGGGTTATTCTGTAACTTTTCAAAATAAAGCCATGTACCCGGTCCCACGGGACCCCCTGAAAATCTTGTATGATTTTTAAATATTAATTAATTCTATAGCTTCTTACACAAAAATACCCACAAAATCTAGCATGGGATCTCCATATGTCATAGCTGTGAGTTCATGCTACTTTCTAATTTTAACTTGGATGAGAAAAACTCCAGCAAAACCTCAGATTTTCAGCTTGGGACCACCAGATTACAGTTTGGAACCCCGAGATTTCAGGGTGTGGCATCCCTGGGACCTCCAAAATTTAGATGCCATGTGAGACACTGGCAGGCAATAAAAAACTGTAATGCAAACTGGTCTCTGGTTGATTAACTGCAGACTACATTTTCAATGGGGTTTAACTCTGGATGTGCTAAATATTTTGAAAACAATTTGATTGAATGTTGTTGGTGGTTAAGCCACCTACAATTTTCAATCAAATTGTTTTCAAAATATTCAGCAGGTCAAGTTGTTGCTGATAGAAATTATTGTTTGGTGGCTGGCAGCAGCCAGACAGTTAAAACGCTGGTTTTGACATTAAAATAATGAAAATATGAAAACCACTACATATGATTCAAATCTAAGAATTGTAGAGCAGTTTGACCAGCGAGGCCATTCCACCCCATACCCGACTACATGTACCTTCAAATCCATTTTATCACCTCCCTTTCTGAAATTCTGGGGGTCGGTCTCTGTTACCATTCCTTGATTTGATAATCAATAATTAACCAAAAATTAATTTGTTTAACATATAACTTTTTTCAAACCACAAAAGAATTCAAACACAGATGCATTAAAAACTCAAATGCGTTTATAATTTATACTTTCCCTTTAACCGTCTGACTGCCGAGCTATGCAGACATATTCCAAGTGTTATATCTTTGGACCTGCTAAATATTTTGAAAACCATTTGACTGACAGTTGTTGGTGGCTAAGCCACCAACAACATTCAGTCAAATTGTTTTCAAAATATTCAGCAAGTCGTAGAGTTTTTTCTCATTGAAATTATTGTTTGTTGGTTTGCAGCAGACAGCTAAAACAGACAAAAATTTAAAATACATGCGCGCATTTTCAAGCACAGCCTCTGCTGCCATAGTGCAGGATTCAGCATATAATTAAGCCTTATTGCAATGATCTACAAATATTTATCTGGTTAAAAAAATATGCCCATTTGCAGACCAAGAAAACTATTTTTGAAATTTTACCATTAGAATGAATGCCTCGATTACCGTTTAGCAAGCCAGTCATTCCAGTTTTTAACTTTTCAAAAATAATCTTCGCTTGGTCCTGCAAATGGACATTTGTCAAGATCACAGCAGACATCGTTTTTGGTACGCTTTGGTGTTAGACGGGTAACCTAACAGACAATACACATAATGAAACAAAATATATTTATGTTACTGCCCAGTATAGATTCAAAACCATATCAATGGTCCTACAATGTAGATGATGTGGTATGATCCTAAATCTACGAATATATACATATACAAGATGGACGACTGTATCCCGCGTGTCAAGCCCTTGATTTTTCACGCATGTGTAGCAGTGTCGCAAAATAAGAATTTCTTAAAATAATATACTCCTTGATAAAACACATGTCTATTGAAAACTCCAACATTCTTCTAATTCTTGAAAAGGTATACATGTATAACAAATCTACAGTTTTATTGAGATATGATAAGCCCTTAAATATACATTGAAAACCATTAATATTTATCTGCACGCCGCATACCATTTGGATCGCTTTGTCTAGCCATCCTTTGCTTCGCATTATGGCTCGACAATAATATATATATATATATGGCGTAGTTGACTCCACCCAATCCAGACTCACCTGTTCTGGAATTAGAGTCAGAATCCAAGGAAGGAATACTGGAGGTACTATTGGACAGTTCTGGAATTCGAGATCTGCGTGTGGATGTCCGACTTTCGTCCTGAAACACAGGAAATATATCGCAAAATGGTTTTATTTGGAAAATTCATTCTCGAAGGTTAGACAAATGGCTCCTAGAATGAACAGTCTTAAGGTGGTCACTAAAGACAGGTGGTTATATAGTACAGTGGGTATCTTGCAGCAGTGAGACAGTTAATCCTCAGACTTTTTCAAGAAAGTTTCTATTTCCTCAGAGAAAATATCCATTTGCAGACCAAGAGGTTATTTTTGAAAGTTTATCACTGCAATGACTGGCTCGATTATCGAGCCAGTCATTGCAGTAATAAATTTTCAAAAAATAGTTTTCTCTTGGTCTGAAAATGGGCATTTCTCAAGCGGACTGCAGAAACCATTTTTGGATAGGATCCTTCCAACCAAATTTGGTTAAAATCCACCAAGCAATTTAGATGTTTTAAAGGATTTATAGATACATGTATATGGATTAAAGCGTTTTCAGAAAATCTAAGATGGCCACCAAAACAAGAGGCCCAAGGAGCCTGTATCGCTCAAGTGGAACATAGGCGTTCTAACTGAAAAGGCCATCGCCTATAAGTAGAATCAAAAGGTTTTGGTGAGAATTGCAAGAACTAGGTCATCCAAGATGGCTGTCAACCAAATCATCCCATCAGGTTCTCTTGAACAAATTTGGTTGATTGGTTCAACTCTTTCTCTAGGTGAAGTTTCCCTGAGTTTCACATCAGTCCGTCAAGCGGTTTCGGAGATTTTTAAAGACATTTCTAAAAGTCTGGCAAAATCCAAGATGGCTGCCGACCATTTACCGTCTTCATTTGAATAAACATGTATATCCCTATGCCTATGCCCTAAGGATGTTTCCTGCTAAATACAATTGAAATCGGGCCAGTGATTCTCGAGAAAACATTTTAAATTTCCTATTGCTTTAGTATGGGCCTTTTTGGCGGAAAAATGATCCAAGGTCCAACAGGTTCCAAGATGGCAAATAACTGGTCTTTAGTCCCTAATTATATCTCGCAAATTTGTCCCGATCTCTTCACTTGTTCTGAAGAAGTCGCTTTGGCAAAAACTAGTTCATCCAAGATGGCCACTGAACTATTTGGCCAATCAAGTCCTCTTCAACAAACTTGGTTCAGCTCCTGCAATAGATGATATTTCCTGAGTTTTGAATCGATCCCCCAAGCAGTTTCTGCATTTAGACATTTCTAAAAATCAACCAAAATCCAAGATGCCCGCTGGCCAAATGGCTTTGTTTCGACAAACTTGGATATCCATGCTCTAAGGATGCTTCCTGGCTAAAAATTAACCAATCGCAATTCTGAAGCCTCCCACGATAAGATCGTTTCACCCAAGTTTTGCTGAAATCAGGATATTGATATGATTGACAAAGAAGGAGTAGAGTTTGAAATCCTTCCAGAAATTTCGGAAAAACCAAAAAGGTGGCGAAAAATATTGTCCAATAAAAATTTGTGATATAAGTTCTAGATCCTACTACTGCAGGATTCTTCCAGCCAAACTTGATTAAAATCCACTGAGGGATTAAGCAGGGTGGTGTTTTAACAATTTCCAGTAAATTTTGAATAAAATCTAAGGTTTTACCCAAAAAAATTGCCCAAGCACAATTCTGAATAGAAGTTCGGGAGCCTGCCATAATAGGGTACTTCTAGCTATATTTGGTTGAATAGAAATCTTTCTAGCAGCTAAGGAGGAGAAGGGTTTTGACAATTTCCAGGAAATCTTTCATAAAATCTAAGATCTTCACACCAAAAAATCGACCTGTCAAAATTCTGAATTAAATTATAGAGCCTATCACCATAGGATCTGTCGAGCCAAATTTGGTTAAAATCCACCAAGCGGCGGTTAAGGGGGAGATGCATTTTGACAATTTCTGGTATATTCTTCATAAAATCTAAGCTTGAAATCTGTCAAGCAGTTAAACTTCAAAAGAGAATCTTTTGACAATTTGCTGCAAATTTTTCATTAAAAATGATCGCCGCTTAATAATTTGGTCAATTAAGTTGTTTCAAACAAACTTGATTGAGCTTTTGCTCTCTATGATATTTCATGGGTTTTCAATCAATCCTCCAGGGGATTTCAGAGATTTTTAAAGACATTTCTAAAAATCAGCCAAAATCCAAGATGGCCGGTTTCCTTCGAACAAACTTGGATCTATGCCTTAAGGACCCTTCTTGTCAAAGACAATTGAAATCGGCTCCGTGGTTCTTGAGAAGTCGGTGGAGCTATCATACGGAGATCAAAACGTCTTTATAACGACGTGGACCATGTGACCTTTTAAGGCCACAAACGCGTCTTATGTGACACAATGTTGACAGATGGATGGATGGATGACAGACAGACAGTTGCCATGGCACAAGCTCACTTGGCCTGGCCATTCTGGTCAGGTGGACTATAAGTTGATGAATCCAAATTCTGGTGCCTACCACCATATGATCATTCCAGTCAAATTCTGGTGCCTACCACCATATGATCCTTCCAGTCAAATTCTGGTGCCTACCACCATATGATCATTCCAGTCAAATTCTGGTGCCTACCACCATATGATCATTCCAGTCAAATTCTGGTGCCTACCACAATATGATCATTCCAGTCAAATTCTGGTGCCTACCACCATATGACCATTCCAGTCAAATTCTGGTGCCTACCACCATATGATCATTCCAGTCAAATTCTGGTGCCTACCACCATATGACCATTCCAGTCAAATTCTGGTGCCTACCACCATGTGATCATTCCAGTCAAATTCTGGTGCCTACCACCATATGATCCTTCCAGGCAAATTCTGGTGCCTACCACCATATGATCATTCCAGTCAAATTCTGGTGCCTACCACCATATGATCATTCCAGTCAAATTTAGCGGAAATTTGTCAAAGCATTAAGGAGATGCGATTTGATGGAAGGACAGATGACGGACAAACTACAGATGGCCGCCATGACATAAGCTAAGCTAATAAATATACTACATGTATGCACGTACTAAATAAAATCACATGATTCACCATTGATTGATTGATTGATAGATAGATAGATAGATAGATAGATAGATAGATAGATAGATAGATAGATAGATAGATAGATAGATAGATAGATAGATAGATAGATAGATAGATAGATAGATATAGGTAGGTAGGTAGGTAGGTAGATTGACAGACAGACAGACAGACAGACAGACAGACAGACTGACTGACTGACTGACTGACTGACTGACTGACTGACTGACTGACTGACTGACTGATTGAGATTGATTGATTGATTGATTGATTGATTGATTGATTGATGGATGGATGGATGGATGGATGGATGGATAGATAGATAGATAGATTGATTGATTGATTGATTGATTGATTGATTGATTGATTGGGGTGGGGGGAACAGGGGCTGGTTTTGCAGATAGGAAACTGAATGAAACTCATTCTGTATTAATTGTACTATTAACCCTTTCACTGACAAATCCCTGAAAAAATAAATTCTTTATGCTATAAAACTCATTCTGTTTAATATTTTGAAATTAATTTGACTGGAAGCCGTAGCTGCCTACACAAAATATTCAACAGTTTTCTTGCATGTTCGTCTTGAAAATTAGAGATGGGGAATTAATCATTCAAAGGATTAGACCGATGGTACCTATATACCCCAAAGCAAATTGTACATGCTCCTGATAGCATAGCTACCTAGAGTATACTAGTACCAATACATGCTCTCCTTACACAATAACACCATAACATTCCATTGTAATAAATCTTCACCAGTTCCTGGCAGGCTCCCAGAATCTCTGACAGCTAGGTATGTAGCTCACACTACCAGGGAGTCTTCCATCTATTCTCCTCCGCACCTCTATCTAATCCCACTCATACCTGTCTTATCAGGCCACCTTGATGGATCACAATGGAATGGTTATGAACCCATTAACACTCATTAGCCAAAAATGACTTCTACAGTGGTCTTGAGAAATGTCAATTTGCATACCAAGAGAAGAGTATTTTTGAAAATTTACAACTGGAATGACTGGCTCGATTACTGAGCCAGTCATTCCAGTGGTAAATTTCCAAAAATACTGTTCTCTTGGTCAGCAAATAGATATTTTGTTTGAGAAAATTGAAATTTTCATTTTGAGCATTAAAGTGTTAGAGATAATGTCATTAGGTGACCGCCTGAAACACGCACCTGAGACACATTTCTAGCCATGCCTCGCCTATTTCTATAGCTAGGCTCCACCCATTTTGTCTTATTCTGTAGAATCGATTTGGGTAACTAGAGATAGAGGTAGGCTGTTGAATAATTTTGAAACTAATTTGCCCGTTTCGTAATGGCCTGTATATGTCATTTTGATTGTGATGTCAGCCAACAAGTGATGTATTTTAATTATGATGTCAGGTGACCATACCACCCCCACCACCAATCACCACAACCACACCCCCAACCGCCTCGCAAGATGATTGTTCGTTCAGGCGGGCGGTCCCAGTACACAGTTGGTCTCTTGGTTAGTTTAATTCCTACTACTACATACTACAATGTTGAGAGCCCACTGCCATTGGCTAAAGAGAAGAGAGAAGCTGATTCACTGTAAATCTTCAAAAATCTGTGCGCGTAAAAAACAAGTATTGTCCTGTAAGTCTGCTCTGTTAAATCAACATTAGAAAAGTTACGTGAAATTTTTTTTCCACTCTAAATCACTGCATGATGAAGTAATTCACCTTTAAAGAGTATCCATCCATGATCTGACCTCGTATGATGTCATAATCAGCTCAGCGCGTGTAGATGATGTCACAATCTTTACGTCACAAAGGGTTCCACATAGACCGTCACTAAATCTCAAACAGTCCGACACGTTGTATGAATTGTATGTCTTTGTAATTCCTTGCTATTTAATAAACATGCTGTTGAATATTTTGAAATTAATTTGACTGGGCGCTGTTGCTGCCTTAGGTAGCAACAGCACCCAGTCAAATTAGTTTCAAAATATTCAACAGCTTACCTGTGTAGTTTTTTGGAAATTGATAGTCAGGGTGTTCAGGGATCGATCAATCCCAACACGAGCGAGGTGTGGGTGGAGCTTAGCTAGAGATGGGCGGGGCAGAGCTAAAACTGGAAAGGTCCTAAATATGGGGGAGGGGCATGGATAGTGAATTTGATGCGATTAAAACCATGTTTTATTCCCAAAAAATAAAAAAATTTAAAACTAATTTTTTACAACTGTTATCAATAAAGTAAAACATCAAATATTTTAAAAATTTATATTAAAATACAGTTTTAGTGACTCATCATCTTTTTCAGTTAATGAATAAGGAACTTTTGTATTGTATATATATATATCCTCCTAAAACACCTACATTTATGTACAAATTATATTCTAAAATACGGTTTCAAATTAATGTTCATGTATAAATTTATCTATAACTAAATACCTGCCGCACAAAAAACTACAATTTACCCTATTTACAGTACGAAACTGTGTATATATAATAAGAATGTTTACAGTCTGTGCAACATATGTTGGGTCTTAATCGCAACATAAACACATGTCCAGGATAAAGGCATCATAACTTGGTTAATGTGTTCCATCTGCAGCTCTCCTTATTAGGCTGGCCAACTACTGAGTGAGTGGCAGATTCCCACAGATCTTAGTTTACTGGTTACAACATCCATCATCTCCCCACCATCACCATCACCACCATACACACATACGTTTGCAAAAAATATTACACTATCACTACTCCTTGAAGCCAATAAAAAGAATTTCAAAATAATCGTACATTAAAACTGTTGAAGATCTGCAACAGCTTTCAGTCACATTTGTTTCAAAATATTCTGCACCATACTTCATATAATATCCAATAATATATAAATCTAATAAATAATCACTGTATTTAAGTTTAAATGGCGAAGGCTCAGGATTCTGATAATTAATCATTAAAATCGGGATTGAAAATAATTTAATTGAAAATTATTCAAAAGGATTAATAGTTTTTAAAATAGCCTTATTGAAGAAAGCTTTCTGTGAATTCAGAGACAGAATGAAAAGTGATAATTAGTAATACTGTAGGACCTGCTGAATATTGTGAAACAAGGGAAGCTACTCCTGAAATATTTTCCTTAAAACATTGTACCCTCCCTTGAGTTGTACATACAGAGCAAATTTTGTGGACGTGCATTCGATTCTTTGGCCATAACAAGACCCTTGTATAATTTTCAGAAAATCCAAGATAGACCAACCCAGATTCTCATTTCACATTTTGAAGCCTACCATCATGGATTTCAGCACAAAGCTATTTCCCCATCTTTAGATTTAAATAAAATAAAATTTAATTACATCATATAAAAGAACAACAAAGACGCATACCCACCAAGCTGTCGTGCTTCTATATTTTATTCCTCCGTTATTTATTTTTTTTAAACAAATTTTCGAAACATAAGTAAATTTTTCATAACTTCAAATATCTAACCAGTTTTGATTTTGATTTTGTGTAACCGTGATCTATATTTCCCCATCGAAATCTCCAAAACATGCAGGATAGCCAGGGATTTCCAATACACTCCTTGTCTCTCAATCTGAAACACCCCACCATAGTCGCCATATCAGAAAAAAGTGGAGCCCAAAAATGCCCAATTCCAGTTGACAAAACTTCGCCTCTGATGAGTTCCACTCAAGGAACGAAACGCCATGAAGTCTGAATCAAAAACAGTGATGGCTACATATGATCATTACCCACACAAATAGCCACGAAACTCTCCTCCAAAGGATCACTCTCTCTACGATCTTGACCTACAGAAACCATTAGAAATTTGTCACCAAAATGACCTAGAACCGTTAAAAAACTTAAACCACCAAAAAGTTTTCAAAAAAACACCAAAAACGGACACAACCGGTAAAACTTCCACAACCGTTAAAAATGACCACAACCGCCAAAAATGGCCCAACCGCCAAATATGGCAGAACCGCCAAAAACCAACAACTGGTAAAAAATACACAACCGCCAAAATACGGACACAACCGCCAAAAAGGCTTACCCGGTAAAAAGTCATAACCGGTAAACTTGACCCCAACTGGCAAAATACAGGTCAACCTATAAAAATTGTTGGACCACACCGCCAACCATCCAAAAATGTCAAATGCCAAAACCGGCAATCTGGTTTTTCTCTGTCCATATATGGTCAAGTTCGACCCAATCCACAGGCTCGCCAAGAAAGTGTATAAAACGGACGAAAATTTCAGTCCAGATCATTCAGACTTTTGGTCTCACATCGCGAGCAAGCGTCAGGCTAAATACCTTCTAGTAGCTCATATTACTGACTACAATGTTATTTACTTCCTACCAAATAAAATTGAAATCGGCCCAGTAGTTGTAGAAGACATTTTAAATTTCGCATTGCTTTAGTATGAGAGCTTTTGACAGGAAAATGATCCAAGATAGCCGCCAAATCGCTTATCCAACAGTTTCAAAAATTGCAAATTTGAGATCAGAATACCCAAAAGCACATATAAAACCAATTTCAGCCTCAAAATTCATCAAATAAAAAAACCCAATATGGCCACCAAACACACTATGTTTTGATTGGCCCACGGTGGCCATGTTTTTTTGACGGATCAACATCCCTTGAACAAACTTTAATGGCCTTTAGTCCCTAACCATATCTGCCAAATTTCGGCCCGATCCCTTCAGTGGTTCTGGAGAAGTCGTTTTCGCTAAAACTAGGTCAATCAAGACGGCCACCAAACCATGGGACCAATCAGGTTCCCATGAACAAACTTTGTTCAGCTCTTGCCATAGATCATATTTCATGGGGTTTGTTTCAATCCAGCAAGCGGCTAAAAATCGGTCAAAAATCAAGATGGCCACCAGTCAAATTGGCCGATAGGCTTCGTTTGAACAAACTTGAATCTCTACACGCTAAGGATGCTTCCTGCCAAATAAAATTGAAATCGGCCCAGTAGTTCTTGAGAAGACATTTTAAATTTCCCATTGCTTTAGTATGGGAGCTTTTGGTGGGAAGCTGATCCAAGATGGCTGCCAAACCGAAAAACATATATAAAACCAACTTCAGCCTCAAAGTCCATCAAATAAAAAAATCCAATATGGCCACCAAACATGCTGTATTTTGATTGGCCCACTGTGGCCATGTTTTTTGACAGATCAACTTCACTTGAACAAACTTTAATAGCCCTTAGTCCCTAATCATATCTGCCAAATTTCGGCCCAATCTCTTCAGCGGTTCTGGAGGTCGTTTTTGCTAAAACTAGGTCAACCAAAATGGCCGCCGAACCATTTGACCAATCAAGTTCCCTTGAACAAACTTGGTTCAGCTCTTGCCCTAGATCATATTTCATGGTGTTTGCTTCAATCCACCAAGCTGTTTCGGAGAAGATTTTTAAAGACATTTCCTAAAATCGGCCAAAATCCAAGATGGTCACCAGCCAAATTGTGCGATCAGCTTCGTTTGAACAAACTTGGATCCCTATGCCCTAAGAATACTTCCTGCCAAATATAATTGAAATTGGCTCAGTGGTTTTTGAGAAGTCGTTTAAAGAAAAAAGTTGACGGATGGATGGACTGATGGACACTGGACAGACGGTCGCCATGGCATAAGCATTCTGGGCAGGTGAGCTAATAACGCTATGAAATAAACATGCATAAAGACAACTTCAAGGATCAGCACAATAAACTCTGATCTAGGAGAAAAACCCCACAGAAAACCACAAAAAGATAGAAAGATATCATGAAAGGTAATAAAGGAGAAAATGAAAAAAGGGAAAGGAACTAATCAAACTGACAGATAAGACGATGATCGACAGCTACCGGATTTAGAAGGAAAAGAACAAAAAATTTAAATTTGCTAGCCGAGAAACAGAAGCCGCGAAGTAAGGAGAGGAACAAGCTTTTAAGGATAAAACCGGAGGCAAGCCAAAATATGAAAATAATAGCAAAAAGGGAGGAAAGAACGCTAAAATGACAAAGAGGCAACATGAAACCAGGGCGAAATGACTCGCTGTAACCATGATGACGGAGAAGAAAACTGACAGTCACTGAAAAGGAATAGAATCAAGAGGGAGCCCTGAGAAGAAAATGGAAACAAGAATAATATCCACCAAAATAAAGACACTAAGAAAGGAGAAATAACCCATAAAAGGAAAAGGAATAAAAAACAAGAAAAAACCCATGAATAAGCGCGCCGAATTAACTCCCTTAGGTTAAAATAAATATGTCAACCTGCCAACATAAGCAGAGAAAGGAGCGAGAGAAAAGGCTGAACGGCCCGAAGACAACTGGCCATCTAAAGGTGGATGAAAGAAAAATTATGTATCTAGAGATGATGCGTAGAAACATAGTTAGAAAGAGAAATCAATACAAAATACTAAATCCGAAAGAAGAAAATATTAAATAACGAAGCATGGGAACGTTAAGACTACCTGAAAATACACGCTTGACAGAAGAATACACGCTTGACAGAAGAATACAACTGCCTTATCAGCTGAGTGTTCTATTTAAACCTATGATAGGCGCATATGAAAAAAGCTAAACAAAAATCACATACGGCAACAAGTCGGATGAGTCTTTAATTACGTAGAATTCCTGTTACTGATAAAAATATAAATGCTGCATATCTATATAATTTCAAGTGAGACTTCAAGGCAGGCAATGTCTCTGCATGAAGACTTTCAACCATTGAATATTCTAATTCTTCAGAGCAATTACGGAAATAAGACTAACTCTTAGGTCAAATGATGACTAACTCTTAGGCCAAATGATGACTAGGTCCTAAGAAAACGAACACAGAAAATGATATCCCCGAAACCGTAAGCGACCCTATCCCTGGATGAAAAAAAACTGGAAGCAAAAAAAATTTTGGAAATGGAAATACGTGAATCGGAAGTAGAATAGGAAACGTAGATGAGCAAACCGGAAATATAAAACCAGAAACTGAACAGGATCATACAGACCCGGATGGACAGAAAAAAATGGAAGTAGAATAGGAAACAGAAATGCGCAAACCCAAAGAAGAAAACCGGAAATTGAACAGGATCATACAGACCCGGATGCACAGTAAAAACCGAAAGTAGAAAAGGAACCGGAAATACGAGAATCAGAAGTAGAATACGAACTGGAAATGAGCAAACCGGAAGTAGAAAACCGGAAACTGGGCAAATCTGAACCAGAAGAGCACAAACCGGAGGTGCTAGCCAGACTGGAAGTTACTGATTTTTAAAAAAAAATGAATCCTAGTCGGAATCGGGAGGACCGGAAACGGAAACCGGAAGTAGAACAGGGTCTTGCAAACCCAGATCCCCAGAAAACCGGAAGTAGACTGAAAACCGGAAAAGGAAGGAGCTGAAGCTACCGAGCACTGACCGGAAATGCTTGCCCGACTGAAAGCTACCGAGCTTCCTGACGGAACTAAGCATAAGCGGAGAAGCTAGGACCGGAAGCAGAAACGGGCATGGAAAGATGCCTACAGGAACTCAGAAAATTAACATGGTCCTGGGGACCCGGATATCTGGAAAGACCGGAAGTCATACCGGAAACGGAAGAGAGAACCGGAAACGGAAACCGGAAGTAGAACGGGGTCTTGCAGACCCGAATCTACCGAGCACCGACTGGAAGTGCTTGCCAGACCGGAAGCTACTGAGCTTCCTGACGGAACTAGGTTAAGGACTGGCGATCTCTATAAGTTTCTAGCTATCAAAATCACAGAAAATTGAACTTTAGCATAGCGAGATGAATCGGGGACTTCCGTCGCCGACACCACAGCTTGAGGGTAATGCCCTTCCTCAAGATTTAGGTGGGTTTTGCCCGGTGACTTAAACGAAGACACATTATATTATTGGGCTTCTTCTTGGAGTCTTTTGGTTCCGGTTTAGGTGACCAAACCTCCTGTTTGGACGTGAGGGAAGTAGGTTTCCCCCATTTGCGGATAAACTTCCGGTTATCGCCCGACTCCGATGACTCGTCCTTTGCCGCGCGAATGGCTGAAGAAAAGCGTTCATCCAGAGATTATGACAAATCGGTCGTGAAGGATTCAAATCTCGCAAATAGGGCCATAATAGCCTCTGAATTAGAGGACAAACACACACACCCCACCAAAACACCCCCACCCCACCCTCCACTGCTGGTGGAGCGGATACAGAAGTATTAGAAACGCAACAGCTTTAGGCTTAGAAGCAACGGAGGGGGAGCAATCGGAGGGCAACGAAGTCTTGGCCATAAAATAATAATTTTGAAAATGGTCAGAGAGCAACCCTTGCAAATCCCGCACATAGATATCGGTGTACACGATGTACATTTGAGGCACACGAATACAATCACACTTCATCGAAGTGCACTTAACTTTCTCCGCCGCTTTAACTGACTCCTATAAACGAAAAATAAAAAGATAAAAGAACGAAGCATACAGCCTCCTCAGAGAACTTAAAAAAAACACTTAAAAATTAGGAGTCCCAAATAAAAAACAAAGCACATGATTAGAAAAGGCAGGAAATTTTGAATTCAACTATCTCAAAGAGTCCTAAGACTCAGAGAAAACTCTTAAATGATATTGATTGAGTTACATAGAGATCTAATTCCTAGTAGGAGATATCCTAGTACATAAAAAATAAGTGAGGGTAAATGACCATGATGATGAAATGATGAAATGGGAGGCATGGTTGACTACCACGAAAAATGGTAACAAAGTTACATAAGAACAATAAATCATCAGAAATCCATAAAACATTCAACAAACATAACTTTGTCAACAGATACTGCATATTAGGCATGATTAAAGAATATATATCCTTCATATAAGATACTGAACACAGTAGACAAATACAAAAATCTTAGTCTGGATTTTTGGCTACTTTCTGCTTACAGAATATCTGAAAAGTGAATCTGTTTCCTAGTTGGGCTCCTTTACGCATGCGCATACATGTGCAGGTGACAGGTGTCACTGAGGAGTGTGTATAGACTGGTGCCAGTCTCTGATAGGCCATATGCTGGGAGTGTACTCTACCAGTAGCCTGGTCGAGGGTGTGATGAAGTGGTATAGGCATATAGAGGCATGTGAGCAAGTATAAAAATCTTATTCTGGTGGCTAAATGCAGAGTAGTTGATTTAGCAAGTAATGATTGAACGGTATAGATGTTTTTGTGGTGTAATAACAACTTGAGTTATCATCCAGACACACACTATCACGTCATTAATTAGGTCACCATAACCTTGACCTTTGACCCAAAAATCGACAGGGTTCTTCGGACAACCAAGGAAATGGCTCCCACGCCAGATTGGTAATGATCCGTTCAATAGAATAGAATGTAATTAATTAGGCCACTGTGACCTTGACCTTTGGCCATTTGAGGCCAAAACCAATAGGGTTCTTTGGACAACCAAGGACAAAATCCCATGTCAGACTGGTAATGATCCCTTCAATAGAACTAGTTATCATCCGGAAATGAAAGCCTGAACGGATGGTTGGACAAAGCAAATGCTATATAACCCTTATATTTATATGGGGGGGGGGAATAATAACTACAATAGGCAAATAATACGAAGAATTATAGCATCGTAACCATGGGATTATTTTGTCTCCCTGGCGCAGCCATTTTCTCGCAACGAGAGCGAGATTTCACGAGATCGTGATGTCATCTTTGCCGAGCAGGAAAACTGTACAGTAAATCTGCATAAATATGCATATGCATGGAGCCCTAACCTGTGCTAATTTGTAATCATTATGACATTGCTAATTTGTAATCATTACGACATTGCTAATTTGTAATCATTACGACATTGTACAGTTAATCTATTAAGTTTTTCAAACAAGAATCCCAAGGGCCTTAATTCTCACCTGGACAATGAGCATTTGAACCATTGGCATAATACTTTAAATTCAGCAGTAACAAGACATACAATACGAAATTGGGAATTCAGTACAATTGATATTTAGTGGGAAATTAATGATGAACGATGACTACACAATCAGATTGAACCTTAGGATCCATCCAGCCAATAAAAAATCCAATATGGTCATCAAACACAAAATTTTGATCGGTCCATGGTCTCTTGAAAAAACTTTCATCACCCTTTATCGAGGAAATTAAATCTAATGAGTTCCTGAGATGGCCAATAGAACAAGCAGTTAATGAGGAGTATCGTTTTAAACGATAGGCAGCTATTTTTCTGAAAATTAAAGATGGTCGCCGAACAAATTGACCAATCAAAATTCTGTATACAAGGTCTGAAGCACACTCCTTTAGGGTCCTTCCATCCGTGTTTGCTTGAAATCGTTCATGCAGTTAATGAGAAGTAACCTAAACTGACTTCCCGAAGTTTTCAGAAAATCCAAGTTGGCCATCGGAAATATTGACCAATTAGAATTCTCGTTAAAAGTGTTGAAGCCTCACAGAATAGAATTAGTTCACCCAAGTTTCGTTGAAGTCGGGACAGTTATATACACCTGTGCAAAGTTAAGCACCAGCAAAAACAATAGAACGTAGAAACATGATGGTACAACTAGGCTGCCATACTTTTTGTCCCCGCGTTAGCTGACATAATTCCAAGTACGAAATGCACATGCATGCATGACTTCACGCCGCTTGATGTCCGTGCGTGGCGGGAAACAGCACACGTGTTCAGTTATGTAAAAGTCCAGTTTGAGGTGTAGAACATTACATACAGATTTAGGCGACAAGATTAGGAATTTTGTGTTCATGACCGTGGTTTATTTGTACAGAGAGAATTAGCTCTTGATTGTGAACCGCTATGGCAAGACGAAGGTTAAGTGATCGTGTGAAATGGCAAATCATAGGCATGCATACCACTGGTATGTCATGCAGAGAGATTGGCAGACAGCTGAACATTAACCATACTGTAATCAGTCGTTTGATTGCAAAACATGGGCAAACTAACGAGGTGAAGGACAGGCCTAGATCTGGAAGACCGAAGAAGACTACTGCCCGTGATGATCGAGCCCTAGTACGCCTTGTTAGGAGATCTCCATTCACCAACAGCAGAGTGCTCAGCCAGCAATGGGAAACGCGCAATAGAGTGTCAATGTCTACCGTCAAAAGGAGACTGTATGCTGCTGGCATGAAAGCTAGGAGACCTGTCAGACGTCCTCTCCTCACTGCACACCACAAAGAGGAGCGTCTGAGGTGGTGCAACGAAAGAAGACACTGGAACATGAGATCCTGGAGACGGGTACACTGGTCCGATGAAAGTCGGTCCCCGCTTCATGCCACAGATGGTCGAACTCGTGTATGGAGGTCCAGACGCACGGCGTACGACCAACGTAACATCATGGAAGAAGTTCCATTTGGTGGAGGTTCCGTTATGATATGGGGGTGCATCTCATTTGATTGTAAGCTGGATCTGTTGACTGTACCTGGAACACTAAATGGACAAAGATATCAAGATTCCATACTGGATAGAGTTGTGGTCCCTCATTTTGTAAATCATGCACCTGGAACCCACCCTATATTCATGGATGACAACGCCCGACCACATCGTGCTAGAGCTGTGCATGAATACCTCCGCCAGAATGCCATCGAAACCCTACCATGGCCAGCAAGGAGCCCTGACATGAACCCTATTGAGCATATCTGGGACATTCTGGGAAACATGGTGAGAAGGAGGGATCCTCCTGTGCAGAACCTACAGGAATTAACAGACGCACTCGACTTGAATGGCAACGAATACCACAATGGCGTATCAGTCGGTTGGTGACCAGCATGAGACGTCGTGTCCAGGCCGTCATCCAGGCACAAGGTGGATATACCCGGTATTAATAATGACAGTCTCAAACTCGTGCACAGATGTTAAACTTCGTTTTCAGACACCATTAATGACAATCTAGCCACGTGTGTCAACTGTAGGGCAATAGTTGTCAGTTGTGTCAACGTAACTATATTCAGGCCTCGTTTTCAAGTTCAAACAATTCTGTATTTAAGTTCTAAAGCACACCACACTAGGGTCCTTCCAGGCGAGTTTCTTGAAATCGTTCAAGCATTTAATGACTAGTAGCATTTTAACTGATTTAACGAGGTTTTCAGAAAATCCAAGATGGCTGCGGTAAAATATTGACCAATCAGAATTCTCATTAGAAGTAATGAAGCCTGTCAGCAATAGAATTAGTCCACCCAAATTTTGTTGAAGTTGACCCATTTATATTGGAGGAGTTACCTTCAAAATTATTTCTTTCCAGAACTTTCAGAAACTCCAAGATGGCTACCAGAAAATTTGACCAATCAAAATTATGAATAGAAGACTGGAGCCTACCACCATAGGATACTTCCAGCCAAATTTGGTTGAAATTTCCCAAGCAGTTAATGAGTAGCATGTTAAACAATTTTTCATCATTTTTTGGAAAATTCAAGATGGCCACCAAAGAAATAGACCAATCAAAATTATGTATACATGTTCTAAAGCATATCATTCTAGGCTCATCCCAACAGTTTGCTTGAAATCAGTTAAGTGATTAACGATGAGTAGACCTTTTTCAGAAAATCCAAGATGGTCGCCAAAAAAATTGACCCATCAAAATTCTGTATACATGTTCTGAAACCTACCAGCATAGGATCCTTCCAGCCAAGTCTGGTTGAAATTGCCCTAGCAGTTAATGAAGAGTAGCATATTAAACGATTTCCCACCATTTTTCGGAAAATTTAAGATGGCTGCCAAAACAAGAGGCCCAGGGGTCAGTGGCGCTCACCTGGACCATTGGCACTTAAAACATTTGCATTTAAATAGACATGATGGAAATTTCGGAAAATCCAAGATGGCCACCAAAAAATTGACCAATCAAGATTCTCGTTTAATATGTTGATCATAGGATCGTTCCACCCAAGTTTTGTTGAAATCGGGCTATTGATTGAAGGAGTACCATTCTTAAATCGTTCTGGAGAACTTTCAGAAAAATCAGACATGCCTGCCAAAATATTGACCTATCAAAATTCTGAATAGAATTTCTAGAGGCTACCACAATAGGATCTTTCTCGTCAAATTTGGTTGAAACTGCCCAAGCGATGAATGAGGAGTAGCATTTTATACAAATTTCCATTTTTCGGAAAATCCAAGATGGCTACCATCAAAATAAAGCTGTCAAAATTCTGTATAAAAGATCTGAAGCGTACTGGCCTAGAGTTCTTCCAGTTGAGTTTGGTTGAAATCGGCCAAGCGGTTAATGAAGAGTAGCATTTTAAAGGATTTTCAGCCATTTTTCAGAAAATTCAAGATGGCCACCAAACAAATTGACAAATCAAAATTCTGTATACAGGCCCCATGTATACACACTCTGAAGCATACCACTTTAGGGTCCTTCCAGCCGAGTTTGCTTGAACTCGTTCTAGCAGTTATTAAGTAGTAGCCTTTTAATTGATTTCCAGAAATTTCCATAAAATCCAAGATGGCTGCCGGAAAAATTGATCAATAAAAATTCTGTATACAAGTTCTGAAACATATCTACCAGCGCACTAACCTCCCAGCCAAATCTGGTTGATATTGTCCAAGCAGTTAATGAGGAGCAGCACTTTAAATGATTTCCCACCATTTTTCGTTATAAGTGTTGTCGCCTACCAGCATAGAATTAGTCCATCCAAGTGTCGTTGAAATCAGGCCACTTATATTGGAGTAGCGCTTTAAACGATTTTCAAAATATTTTCGAAAAGTCCAAGATAGCTGCCAAAATACACTGACCAATCAAAATTCCGAATACAAGCTCTGAAGCACACCGCTTAAAGGTCATTCCAGACAAATTTGGTTGAAATCGGTCAAAGCATAAATGAGCTGTGATTTGATGGATGGACGATGGCCGGACGCCGGCCGGCCGCCATGTCATAAGCTCACTCGGCGCCCAGGACAGGTTCGCTAATAATAGAGGGATTCCATCTGTCACCCAAGTATCTGACATCATAATCAAAGATTTGAAAATACGTCACTTGTCATGCTTGTTAGCTGATGTTACAATCAAAATGGCATAGATCTGTCATGAAAGTGGCAATGGTCAATTACGAAGACACCTGAAGACTGTTGGTGCGTGTTGCAAACCCTAGATATGAGTAGCAATGACTAATTACCGTGATTTCTCGACTAAAGGCCGCCCTCGAATATAGGACGCTGTCCCAAATTTGACCAAAATCTGCCCAAAAAACTCTTGTATTCAAGTATAAGACGCTGTTAAATTTAGAAAAAAACGTACCTTTAAAAAATCGAAAATTGGTATAAAAAATAACCATCACTCAGGGCTATGTTTAATGCATGACTAAAAAAATGTTCATGGTGGAAGAGAAATTATTAAATAGGACCGCCTAAATATAGTGTATCTTCAATAAAGATTGTTTATTACATCAAAATCAATCTAATTTTGGCATAAAATGTCTCCTTGCAAACATAGAAATCGTGTGATAGAAACAGATTGTAATGGCTCTTTTGCGTTTGGAGGCGCTGTGTGATCTTATGCGTTAACAAGAGTTGGTTATCGGGCTCTTTTGTGATTGGAGGCGCCGTGTAATCTGATGCGTTAACGGGAGTTGGTTATAAAACGGGTATGGGAATATTCAGATGGTCACTAGTTGTAATGACTCTTGCGTTTGGAGGCGCTGTGTGATCTTATGCGCTAACGGGAGTTAGTTATCTGGCTCTTTTGTGATTGGAGGTGCTGTGTAATCTTATGCGCTAACAGGAGTTGGTTATCAAATGGGTACGGGAACATTCAGTTCTTATCGCGCAATGATGATATATAGCAATTTCCGAGTCCAGAATGTTTAGATCCGAGTACTCGCTCTAATTAGAATAAAAATCTTTTGCGATTGGAGGCGAATCACGTGATTTATACAATCTTTTCTCGACGCCATTTTATGTCAAATTCTGGGTTAATTTTGATGTAATAAGTGATATGTATTAAAGAATATGATGATAACTACGTAATCGGATCGGGAAACCAATGTCGTAGGTATTTTAGCCTGACGCTTGGTCGCAAATGTGAGACCAAAAGTCTGAATGATATGGACTGAAATTTTTGTCCCTTTTAAACCCTTCCTGGGTGAGCCTGTGGATTGAGTGAATCTTGACCATATATGGGCAGAGAAAAACCAAACTGGCGGTTTTTCCATTGGAGGTTTGGCGGTTTGGTCAGACATTTTTGCCGGTTGACCTTCATTTTACCGGTTGGGGTCAAGTTTACCGGTTGTGACTTTTTTACCGGTTGTGTTATTTTTGGCGGTTGTGGCCGTTTTTGGCGGTTGAGTATTTTTTGCCGGTTGTGAGTTTTTTGGTGGTTCTCCCATTTTGGCGGTTTTACAACTTTTTTGGCGGTTGTGGTTACTTTTGCCGGTTGTGGATTTTTTTACCAGTTGTGTCCATTTTGGCGGTTTTGGAAAAAACTTTGTTTTAGCGGTTCAGGTTTTTTAACGGTTGAGTTTGTTTTTGGTGATGAATGTCTTAAGGGTCTCTGTCAGTCAAGTTCGTGAGTCTCTTTACTCCTTTAGTGGAGAGAATTTTTTGGCCTGTTTTGTGGGTAATGATCATGTGTAGTCATCACTGTTTTTAATTCAGACTTTATGGCGTTTCGTTCCTTGAGCGGAACTCATCAGAGGCGAAGTTTTGTCAACTGGGAGTGGGCATTTTTGTGCTCCACTTTTTTCTGATATAGCATCTGTTTTATGGGCGTTCGATATCTTAAAATAGAAGATTTGGCGGTTTTACAACTTTTTTGGCGGTTGTGGTTACTTTTGCCGGTTGTGGATTTTTTTACCAGTTGTGTCCATTTTGGCGGTTTTGGAAAAAACTTTGTTTTAGCGGTTCAGGTTTTTTAACGGTTGAGTAGTTGTTGGTTGTCCGCTATTGGTCTTGGGAGTATTGGGAAATCCAAGGATAAGTGTCAAGTTTTTACAAGATCGGTATAGATATGTATTATTATGTATAAAGTTGTTTTTTTCAATGATGATGAAAACTTGTAAATAAAATGAATGAAAAAATAAAGAGGATGACTCGGGGCCTGGTGAGTATCTGTCTTTGTTGTTATTTCATAAAAATTGAAGGAGACAGAGCATTTGCGCTTGTATCAATATTGGGATGCCGTAATATTGAAGGCATCTTTAAAAGATGCTGAAGTGATTACAATGGAGATGACGTCATGGGGTTTGTTGTCAGCGGCGAAAGTGGTGACGTCGCTATAAAGTGTGTGGTTTACCTTTTCTGATTTAAAAGATGAGCTGTGGGAGCACCTATTTTAAAAAGTGTAATAACAACGTACTGGGCATGTCCGCCTATAGTAGGCGTGTTGGTCCAGGTAAAGGGTGTTCCCTAACCTGCTAGATTGATGCCTATAGGTTCCATCGTGTGGAGCTGGTGTATCCAATGGCATTCCTTTTGTCTCCTCCATGGTGTGGAGTTTTCGTCTGATGAGAGAACCTGTATGATTCTGAACTGCACGTCTGTTCGTGAGTGTCCAGGTTTGTTGAAATGCCTGGCGACTGGGGTGTCGTATCTCTCACTTTTGTGGAGGTTTGATATAGATCTCAGGTGTTCCTGAATTCGGATCTTAAAGGTGCGCAGGGATTCTCCCACGTATTGTTTGTTGCATTTGCTACAAGTTAGGAGATAGACGATATTTCTAGTTTGGCAGTTACCTATGATTTTGGCCTTGTAGGTTAGGCCCGTGTGGGAGCTTGTGAAGAATCTGTTTTTCTCCATCCTGTGGCAGATGGTACAGTTTTTTGTTTTGCATGCGATAAATGGGTTTCTGTGCATTACAGGGGCGTGCTCTGTTGGGAGTTTGGCCCTGACAATCGTGTCTTTGATTGTTTTGTTCTTCCTGTATCCAAACAGCGGTGGTTCTGGAAATGCTAACCTGCATTTGTTGCTGGCTTCCAGAATTGGCCAGTACTTTTTTATGGTTTTCTTCAGAAAAACGCCTGTCCTGGTGAACTCACATACAAAGATTGGTCTTTGTATTTGAGTTTTGGCAGTTGTTTTTGGTGGTGGGTGGAGGATTTGTTGTCTGTCTTGTGATCTGGCTTTGGCCCTGGATTTGTTCAGAATGCCTGTGGGGTAGCCTCGTGCTTCAAAGTGTCCTTGTAGGAGGATACTGTTTTTGTCATAGTCCTCTATGAGCGTGCAGATGCGTCTCAACCTGAGGAATTGTCCGTATGGGGACGAGTCCTTACAGTTTGAGGGATGGGCCGAGTCATAATGCAAGTAGCCGTGGGTGTCTGTCGGTTCTGTATAGAGATCAAAGATGATAGAATGGTCCTGTGTCTGTTTGACCAGTGTGTCTAAAAAAGAAACTTGTGTTTCTGAGCATTCCATGGTGAATTTGCTGCTCTGGTGAGCTTCATTCATGTATGTGACGAACTCTTCTAGGGCTGTTTTGCCGTGCTCCCAGATTATGAATATGTCATCTATGTATCTAATATACAGTGCAGGCTGGTGTGGTGCAGTCTGTAGCAATCTTTGCTCTAAGTCGGCCATGAAGATGCATGCGAAGGTGCAGGCAGCCTTGCTTCCCATGGCGGTTCCTCCTATCTGTAGGTAGTGCTCGCCATTAAACTCGAAGTTATTGCATTCGAGGACAAGTTTTAGAAGGTTTAGTAATCCTCTGATGGAGATCGCCTGGTACCCCAAATTTGCTGCAGAATTTGGCCACCGCTCTTAGTCCTTCATTGTTGGGTATGTTAGTATACAGTGAGGTGACATCCATTGTTACTAGAAGCGTGCCAGGTTTTGTTGGACCGAATGCTTCTAGTTGGTTGATGAAATCTGTGGTGTCTTTCACATATGATTTGATCTTTGTGACATGAACCTTGATGTGTTCGTCCACGAAACTGCTGATGAGTTCTGTGGGACAGCCTATGCCGCTGATGATCGGTCTGCCTGGGACTAAACCGTTCTGTTTGCTTTTATGTACCTTTGGTAGTAGGTCAAATCTAGCCGTGATTGGCGGTTTTGGTAATAGTATGCCGGCAGTTTGTGCATCAATCTCTTTGTCTCTGACTAGTTGGTCTAGTCTTTTTTCTACAAGGTTAGTATGTTTTAATGTCAAGTCTTGATCGACCTTTTTGTAGAACCTTATGTCCGCTAGTTGGCGGTTTGCTTCTGCTATGTAATCCGTCTCGTTTTGGACTACCGTTGCTTGTCCTTTATCTGCTTTCTTAATCACTATGGAGTGATTGTTTTTAAGTTGCACAAGGGCTGTGGCTTCCTTAGTGCTCAGGTTACTTAACTTCGTTCTATGGTGAATATGTTTTCCATATTCGTACCTTATTGCCTTGAAAAAGGCTTCAAATGGCTCATCCAATGTGGGTGGCGGCATTGAAGTTTTTTTGGCGGCAAATTTCCTTGCTATGACGTCTTGAAATGTAGGTGGAGCCGGTACCGATAGTGGGATTGTAGTACCGGCTCCCTGTTGTAAGAGTGCATGTGGTGGGTGCGGGTTGGGGGTGAAGAAATGTTTCAGACGCATGCGTCTAAAAATGCCTGTAAATCAGTGTATAGGCTTCCCATGTTTGGTTCTGAGACCGTAGGGCTAAAGCCCAAACCTTTATCTAAAAGACTGACGGTTGCCATGTTGAGAGGGGAATCTGAGAGGTTGAAAACAAAAGGAGAAACATAAGTTTCAGAATCTGTATTACCAACATTATTGTTATGGTTTGATGAAAACAGTGAGTGAACATTGATTGAAATGTTAAAATTTATTTTAATTAAGAAAATGTTCTTTTTGAACCGTTGACTGTCTAGTCATGCTCTGAAATCTCTCAAATTCTGGACGGCTTGAAAGAGCTGTTCTATGGCTATATTGCTTCTGGTGTCCATTAGCGGCTTGGGGTAGCTGCGTCTGGTCACTCTATTGTCCCTGCGGTTGGGATTGGCTGGTTGGCGGCTTGGCCCTTGTCTTCTATCTGGCATGTTTGGATACTGGCGGTTGTACCTTCTAGGTTGCCTGTTACTTTGGCGGCGGTCCATGGTTCTCTTTGCTGGCCTTCGTTTTGGGCTCTGAGATCGATGCAGGCGGCTGTGCCTGACTGTGGTGGTGGCTATCGCCAGTTCCCCTTCTCTGGCGGTTGATGGGTTGCAGCATCGTTCAAAAACTGCCTTGTGGCCTCTAACCACTTGGTATTGTTCCTTCAGCTTTTTGCTTGTGTTGTCAAGCATTAGCTGGGTGAAGGAGAGTTCGAATTCTGTTACGTGGGTGGCCCACTGTGATTGGAATTCATTATCCTGTCCCTCATGATTCCAGGTTATCCTAGTGCGAAGCATGCTGGGTGGTGAGCGGTGATTGAGTGACTGCTCTAACCTCTCCATTTGGTATTCCAGCTTGGTAAACCTACAGGCTGCGTTTCTCCACGTTCTGTAGGCGCCCAGATGTTCTTCTGGGATAGCTGGTTTTTGATATTTGGCTGCGCTGTCATCTTTGGCATCTCTGGAGACTGGCAAAGGCGCACTGTCTTCTTCTACCCTTCTGCGCTTCTGTGCCCGGGCGACCCGTGTTTTTGGCGGGTCCACCGTAGATGAGCTGGGCATTCCAACGGCGGCTGGTGGCGCCACCATTGCCTTTGGTGCCTTCTTGGCGGTGTGTAGGTCAGTGTTGGACTGAGCGAGTAGTATATCAGCCTCCACTGAGTTTAAACTCAGTGCTGACAGAGATGGCAATGTAACCACCTCCGTCTACCACACCATGGAGGAGTCAAAAGGAATGCCATTGGATACACCAGCTCCACACGATGGAACCTATAGGCATCAATCTAGCAGGTTAGGGAACACCCTTTACCTGGACCAACACGCCTACTATAGGCGGATATGCTGTTATTACACTGTATTAAAGAATAGGCAATATTTAGGCGCCCCAATTTAATAATTTCACTTCCGCTTGGTGTTTTTGGAGTATACATTAAACATAGTTGTTAGGCGGCACAAATTGTCTAGGGTAACATTTAGTTCAATTTCCGTGGTATAATCTGTGACTTTTAAAGAAAAATTTTGACCCAAAAATGTGCGGAAGGAATGTTCTCGATTATAGGACGCACCCCCTTTCTAGTACATGTATTTTGACAAAAAAACTGCGTCCTTTAGTCGAATTTTAATGGTAAATTAGTTTCAAAATAGTCAACAGATTTCCAGTATAGTTGCCTTGAAATTGAAATTCTGGGAATTTGTGGTTCAAAGTTTGAAAATTAATTTCAACACATGAAAAAGTGGGCGGCGCTTAGTTAGAAATGGTCTATTAAATGTTAAAACTAAGGTGTTGCATATTACACACTTAGCATGTAAAAGTAAATTTGCATTTCAACTTACGTCTTTCCGGTCTTCCCATGTCCGGGGCCTTCGTATCGATGGAGCATCATCTAACCGTCCACTTTCAGCAGTTTTTCCTGATGGTGGTAATCGACTCGTTACCGGATCCGTTAATCGACTGGATGGCTCGGAAACTCGTGAGAATACACTGTCTGACTCGCTTGACTTTTGTGTTTTATTAGAATCACCGCTCATCGAATCGGCTTTCTGCATGTCGTCTCGGGCTTTTTGTACATCGTCTTTCGTAACACCCTGAAAACAATAATAGTGGTTAGAATCTCGGTCACCACTTAAAATAACTTGTTTGACCCTGAAATGAGGTTTCTCAATTTCAAAGCCATCACATAGATACATATGTAAGCTACAGAATATTTTGGAAATAACCTGGCTGGAAGCTGTTGCAGACTTAAGACTCATCCCCTATATATAAATTAATTTAAATCCGTCTATAGCACAGGGACAAATCCAAGACATCCTCTCCCAAGGGGTGGGTGGGGTGGTGTGGACGAGGTGAGGGTCTCGAGACTGGGAGTAATGGAAGAGCAGGCAAAAATGTGACTGTTGCCCTCCATGCTACCACCACCACCTTTATTTTCACTTCTGCTAACCAACTGCCCATTTGTTGATACAATAGGGTGGTTTAATCTGCCCTCCACCCCCAACCCCCACCCTCCAAATATCCCCTGAGCTTGGTAAATTGGGTTTTTAGGATAGAAGATTTACCATTATTTCAAGACTGTCCTCAAACTCTCTTAGTTAAACAGACACTGTACGGACCATCAAAATGTGGTCACTAAACACAGGTGTTTGCTTAATACAACTCATTTGCTATCATGGCAAATAGTTTTTGATGCCAAATGATGGTGGTTCTTTGAGGACTGGTGGACATTAAAACCACACATTTTTAAAGAACCACCATATTTTGGCCCCTTATAGGCAGTTGTTGTCTGTACATTAACAATATTACCCGCTTGTTAACCTTTTAACATTCAAGCTGGTCACAAATGGCTTCTGCCAGTCTTGAAATGTCCATTTGCAGAAGAGAAGACTATTTTTGAAAATTTAACACTACAATGACTGTCTCAATAAATGAGCAAGTCATTTCAGTGGTAAATTGTTTTGCAAATGGACATTTTCTATGTGAAAATTTAAATTCTTTAAATTTAAAAAAACAAATTTGTGGGTTAAATGGTTAACCTTTTAGCCCTCAAATTTATTCAAGAAAAGATGTCCATTTGCACACCAAGAGAGGACTATTTTTGAAAATTTTCTTTTGGTTTTCAAATGGACGTTTCTCAAGACCACTGCAGAATCCGTTTTGGTCGATATGAGTGTTAAAGGGTTACTGTAGTGTAGCAAATTCCTACCTGAGTGGGCCTTCTTGTTTCCCGACTGCGCTTTGCTCGCACTTTCCTTTGTAACTCTGCTTCTTCATCGCGACTCGGAGGTTCAAATCTAGCAGCAAATAGAAGCAAAGTTCAGTTATAAATTTTACATGGATTTATTACATTTTAAGTTTACAGGTAGTTGTACATAAAGCTGCGCTAATATAACATGAGGCTCAAGGGCCTGTCATGCTCACCTGGACCATTAGTATTTGAAACATTTGCATTTAAATATACATGAATCTTTACATTTAAACAGATGACTACCAGAAAACCTGACCAATCAAAATTCTAAATAGAAGCGCCAGATTCTACCACTATAGGATTACCAAAGTCAAATTTGGTTAAAAATCCACCAAGCTCTCGAGGAGATGCGTTTTGACAAGTTCCAGTAAATATTTCATAAAATCTAAGATTTTCACCCAAAGAACAATCAAAATTCTGAAAAGAGCATCTGGAACCTGACTGACATAGGATTGTTCCAGCCAAATTTTGTTGAAATCCATCAAATGGTTAAGGAGGAGATAATTTCCGATAAATGCTTCATAATATCTCAGATTTTGACCCAAAAAATTGATCAATCAAAATTCTGAATAGAGGTTCAAGAGCCTATCACCATAGAAGTCATCCAGTCAAATTCTGTTGAAATCTGTCAAACAACTAAGGAGTAGTAGCATTTTGACCATTTCCGGTAGATTTTTCATAAAATCTAAGATTTTCACCCAAAAAATTGATCAATCAACATTATGTATACCATGATAGAACCCATCTAGTCAAATTTGGTTGAAATATGTCAAGCAGCTAATGAGGAGTAGCATTTTGACAAATTCCGGTAGATTTTTAATGAAATCTAAGATTTTCACCCAAAAAAATTGATGACTCAAAATTTTGAATGAGGTTCTAGAGCCTATGGCCATAGGATCTGTTCAGACAAATTTGGTTAAAACCGGTCAAGCAGCTAACGAGGACAAGCATTTTGACCATTTCCGGTAGATTTTCACCCAAAAAATTTACAAATCAAAATTCTGAATGGTAGTTCTAGAGCCTATGACCATGGGATCCTTTCAGCCAAATTTGGTTGAAATCGATCCGAATGGTAAGAAGCAATTTGACAATTTCTGGTACATTTTTCATACAATAGATTTTCACCCAAAAAATTGATGAATCAAAATTCTGAATGGAAGTTCTGGAGCCTACGCCCATAGGGTCCTCCAGCCAAATTTGGTTGAAATCGGCCAAGTGGTTAATGAGGAGTAGTTTTAAAGCAAAAATTGATGGACAGATGGATGAACGGATGGTCACCACGGGATAAGCTCACTTGGACCTTCGGGCCAGGTGAGCTAATAAACTGTCATCGACCAAAGCTTTTATTACCTAGTGAGCTTTAACCCTTTAATCCTCAAATTTGTTACAGAAAATTTCAAGTTTCTCGTAGAAAATGTCCATTTGCTGACCAAGAGAAGACTATTTTTGAAAATTTACCACTGGAATGACTGGCTCAAGACGACTGCAAAATCCTTTTTTGAATGATATGTGTGTTAAAGGGTTAATAATAAGGATAAATGTTTTTTCTACATTTTTTAACCCAGTGCTTATATTTTACACTTATTCTAGTCCATTGAATAGTTAGACGAGTTCACATGGTAAACTTGTGGGTCAAAAATGAAAACCTCCTGTTAGTGTGGCTCTCATTTTACCTAATAACCTGAATGAAATTAACTAATAATCTGTTTAGTACTATGAAAATTTCAATACTTAACCATTCAATAGTCAAGCCATGTCAAAAATACCCTCAGCATTGGTCTTCAGGAATGTTCATTTATAGGTCAAGAATATTATTTTTGAAAATTTATCACTGAAATTACTGGCTCGATATGCGACACAGTTATTTTATAGCGATAAATTTTCTGGAAATCTTCTATTGGTCTGAAGATGGATATTTTAATTTAAAAATTTACATTTTCTTGAACAAATTTTTAGGAATAAAGAGTTAACGGTACGGATCACTTATAGAAAGGCTAAGAAAAAACAAAAACATTTTTGAATATTTTTAACATGATAGCACTGAAAGACATTGCAGCAATGTCTTGCCGTCCAATTATGTTCAAAATATTCAACAGAACAGTTCTTACTAACTTGTTTCTGTGTCTTTGATTTGAAAATGTTAACTTATTTATGGGCTGTATTGTACGGTTCTTATTTTATGGCACCAATATATCGAACCAATATAAGTATGTTACCATATGTACGGCTTGTGCGATTATTGTGTTGAGTGATCGCGATCGATTATTTAAAAATAATCGCGATTACTCGATTAATCAGCTTGGATACAAATTACCAAGACATAACAACAAAAGAATATCAATGACAAACATTGCAATGGTATTTAAAGAAGTCCGTGTTTGCAGGGCAAGAGAAGACTATTTTTGAAAATGTATCACTGGAATGCCTGGCTCGATTAGTCTTCTCTTGCCCTGCAAATGGACATACATTCACTAAGCAAAATGTAATTTTTCATGACTGATTGCATTAAAAAGTAATTGAAAATTAGGTTTTGAAATATTTCATGCAATAGAAAATATTCACGATTATTCCATTATTTAATTTTTAATCATTTATATTCACGATTTAAAACACAATCACGCAAGCCTATGTTACACCGATGTGTGAAGAGTCGTCGCCCATACAATATCGACCAAAAAAATCCTGAAACAAACATGATCTATGCAAAAAATGTATATATTTTTATTATTTGCGACTCACAACTAGTATAAGCGAGTCTATAGATCTGCCTGTCTGTAAATTGTTTAGATATTTGGCAAACAAGCCTATTTCGCAGCTATAATGTGCATGCAATCATTCTATTATATCAGACACACCTTTGACCAAACCATTATATATTGTAATGAACTTCCAGCGCATAATTTCATGAAATTAATTCAAACAGTTTATAATGAATTGTTTTAACACAAAATACAGAACAACTGTAAACAAAACACATAGCGTCACTATTTCTCACTCTACAACCTATTTCACCCCGTATGTTGCGCAGATATTTATTAGGTCATACCATTTTCTTTTGTTTACAAACCCTCCTACCATATTTCGCTTAATAGTAGCCTATGATCTAATATAAGTCCACCCCCTAACTTTGACATATGAGCTCCAATGATTTCTTAGCAGTCTCAAAACGCCAAAACTCTGTATTAGAAGCCCACCCCCTAACTCAGCAGACTGTATAGGGAAATTTTTCTTAAGAGCAAATTTGTAAGAATAGTGTGTATAATAATAACAATCGTGTCACAGGGTGTGTCTACTTCAGCCCGATCTCTGCCCTGATACATTCCCGGCCCCTCCAGAAGTCAATACAGGCCTTGGATTTGTAAATCTCGACCACCTATTAGATTAATACTAATAGTAGTTGGCCACGTATGTTCAAGATAGAATAAAGTTTATTCCACACTTTTGTAGTCAAAATGTGCGTAAAACAGTCTTGGCGTGATTAAATACCTTCCTTATAAATATATTTTAAGACCAAATTTATGTACCAAACATCAAGCACGGGAGAAAATGTGCATTAATTTTATCCAAATTGAATTATTACAAACGACAATATAGCCAGCTTCTTAAGTTGGCGAGCCAGCGGTTCTTGAGATGGGAGGCATCATGTTCTCGCCAGATATTATACGCTAACGAGAGTTTATCAAATGGGTACCCATTTTTTAAGATCAGTATAATACTCAGTTCCTATCGTGCAATGATAATATATAGATATTCCCGAGTTCCGAGTCCCCGATTCCAGAATATTTATATCCGAGTACTCGCTCTAAAATAAACTCTTCATTTGGAGGCGAATCACATGATTTGTATTTTTTCGCGACGCCATTTTATATCAAATTGTTGATTCATTTTGATGTAATAAACGAGCTTTATTAAAGGATACGCAATATTTAGGTGCTCAAATCAAATCATTTCACTTCCCCGGTGATGTTTTGAGGTATACATTAAACATAGGCGTAGGCGGTGGACATTTTTACGGGAGAAAATACGTTGAATTTCCGTTGTATAAATTTCATAAAACTTTTTTGGGAAAACTCTGTAATATAAGCCAACCCCCTTTCTCAGAGATGTTTGGTTGGAAATTGAACACCTCTTGTCCTAATAGAAGCCTAGGCTACTATTAAGCGAAATACGGTAACTTAATTTTTCCTTATCTAGAAAAAAAAGAATGTTGGAATTTTAGGGCATTATTTTCAACATTCATTCCATCTAGTACTTTTTCGCAGCCAAATCCTTATCACCCGGAATTTCTCTGAACTCTTTTGTTCTCTGTAGCTTTGTTAACCCTTTAATGGTCAAGCCGCTCAAAATGGCTTTGTAATGGCCATGAGAAATGTCCATTTTCTGGCCAAGAGAACACGATTTTTACCGAGTCAGCCATTCCATTGGTAACTTTTCAAAAATAGTCTTCTCTTGGCCTGCAAATGAATACTTCCGGAGAAAAGGCTTTGGATTTTTTTTATCGATCTTGACAATTAGCGTGATGAAAGGATTAATACTGTAATAACTTAAAACCTCTAACAGACACCCCCTTGTGGGATGGTCTGTAGTTTTATTAACCACTATAAAACATACTTACCATTCAATCACTACTTGCTAAATCAACTACTCTGCATTTAGCCACCAGAATAAGATTTTTATACTTGCTTACATGCCCTCATATGTCTATTCCACTTCATCACACCCTCAACCAGGCTACTGGTAGTGAACACCCCAAGCATATGCCTTAATAGAGACTGGTACCAGTCTATACTCACTCCTTTGTGTCACCTGTCACTGCACATGACCGCGCATGCGCAATGGAGCACAAATAGCAAACAGATTCACTTTTCCAAATATGAGTGCAAAATAACATAAACAGATTCTAAAATCATTCCCACATGGGGTGGTTGAGGCCGGGTCGTAGTGATTGAACGGTAAGTGTGTTTTAGTGGTTAATAAAACTACAGACCATCCCACAAGGGGGGGGGGGGGTATGTTGGGGGTTGTTAATACACAACAAAAACATCTATAGCGTTCAATCACTACTTGCTAAACATGTAGAATTGGTCAGTGCCCCGCTTAATAACCCTTGGTGGGTTGAAATTTGAGAATCATAAAACAAGGATAAAAATTAAACAAATCATATCCAAATGCATCCATAACATTCACACTGTGATTATCAAACAATGAAAATTGTCAACTCAAAGAAATAAAAAAAAACCCAGAAAATTCTCACCATTTCTGACAGACATACAGTCTAGCGAAATTGGCGGGATGTGCTTGGTAAAAGGTTTTTGGCTTGTTTTGTTATTTTTAAATCGCTATATTTAAAAAAAAGGAGGCCGCTGGGCTCTGATCCTTTAAATAGAAAAAAGTAGAGTCGATTCCGATTTCCAACCTGCGACTTGCATGGCATCGTCCAATGATGAGCCGGCGAAAAGAGCGAAGGATCGGATCTTTTAAAATCGGTTCGACATTTATAGACTCTTAAGGTCCTGACAGGACACCAGAACTAAACAGATGGCGAAAAAGATGATAAAGATTTAAGAATAATCGGCTTGCTGGGTAACATTTAGACTGGGACTAAGCCATCCCCAGATTCGATAAATCTGTCTTTTTCTGCAGAAAGAGCATGAATTTCAGATCTTCTCCTGGCTGAAGCGAAAGCAACAAAGCAAAAACAGCCTTAAGAGTCACAAGTTTAAGACTGATAGATTGAACTTGTTCAAAATGGTGAACTGCCAATACTTGAAGAATTAAGGCCAAATTCCAGGAAGGCAAAGGCTTAGCCACTGGAGGACGAACTTTGCCCAATCCTCTAATAAAACCAGAGAATTTTCGTATCCTTGATATCGGCATTCAAGAGACAAGGAAGAGAAGAAGCCAAGGAAAATCTATAACCTCTAATGATGTTAGCAGATAACTGTAACAAATCGAAAAGAAATGATAAAAAATCTAACACCTGGGAAACAGAAACAGAATCGGACAAGAAACCATGGTCCAAACACCATTCTCCAAAGAGACTAAGTCGACCCTTGTAAACTCAACGGGTCGACTCCCTCCTGGAAGAATCAAGGATTTCCTGAGATCTTGAAGAAAAGTTGATCTCAGGGACCGGACACTCGATATTCTCCAGACGCACAGACTGAAGATTTCTGGATTTGGATGAAGACATGTGCCCCTTACTTGAAAGATCTGGGGACACTGAAAGAAGACAATGAGTCTACCAGAAGATCGAGAAGGTCTACGAACCAGCTCCTCTTCGGCCAAAATGGAGTTACCAGAAGAATTACGCAGAACTGGTCCCTGACCTACTTCAGAACCAACAGAATCAGAATAGTTGCTGGAAACACGTAGGTAAACATTCCCGTCCAGGACTGAGACAGGGCATCCGTCCACTGCCAAAGCCTGACTTTTCGGAAAAGGAGACATGAAAGAGATCTGTGCATTCAGACATGTCGCAAAGAGATCTACGTGGGGATGACCCGGATGCTGAAAAAAAAAAATCGCTTTGGCAACCAACTTCTTTAACTGCAACTCGGAGTGGGCAAACTTGCTGGGTCTTGCCAACTGGACCGCAAGAAAGTTCAATCTGCCTGGGACATGACAGGCCACTAGAAAAATTTTTGGTTCTTGCGGCACCACAACAGAAGATTCCAAATTTCCATACAAGGAAGTGACGACATCGTTCCTCCCTGTCTGTTGATGTAGGAAACTTGAGGCCTCTCACTCGATCCAACCACGAGAGGAGAGCTTTCTTGACAGCCCACAACTCTAAGATATTGATGTAAGCTGTCGACTCCTCCAGGGACCAAAGACCGGAAATCAACAGGGAGTTCCAAACTGCTCCCCACCCCTCCTGGGAAGCATCTGTGAAAATAATCGCCTGTGGAGAGGTCTTGACTAATGGAACACCTATCGGCAGCAGAGAACGATCCTTCCAAAAGTCTAAATGAGGGATCAAGTGTTCTCTGATGGGAGTCTGATGGAAAATCAAATGAACTGACCGCTTCCAGAGGAACATCAGGAACATTTGAAAGGTCTCATCAGCACCACCCAGAGAATGACATTCTCGACGCTGCCCCTCAAGCCTAGAACCATGAGAAAAAATCTTGCCCTGACTGAGAAAGACGTTGTTAAACTACCCATGGCCAACAAGATTGCCTCCACGCTTGCCTCTGAAGGAAAGATTAAGCCCTGAGACAGGTCGAGAGATGCCAAGATGGGTGAAATTTGAGAAGGAACTAGATTTGACTTTTTGAGAATTATAATCCAACCTAGCCTGCATGCCAAACTGCATCCGCTGGAATAATTCTTGAGACTTGAACGTAGAAACTACACGAGGAAAAATAGATGACCAAGGATAAATTGTCTGAATTGATAGATGATGAAGAATTCCGGCTGCAGCTGAAAACTGATTAAATCCTGGGTCTAAATTTCCCTGCAAAACATTTGTCTACAGACAGCTACATGACTCTAGATATGAACTCTTCCTTTAGCAAGAAAGAAAATGGAAATGAATTTCTGAAATATTTCAACATAATAAATGAGACCCAGAAATAGATGCTCAGAACAAGGTCAATAAAAATATAAAAGCGATAGAGCAAGAACTCCCACCCTATCAACAGAAGAAAGAATAATATGAAAATCTACATAACATGAAATGTTTCATGCTAAACCAGGGCTTCATTTCTAGAAAATTGCAGTGAATTAAAAAAATTGCTCTCTACGATCAGTGTTAGGCGAGAGATTGCTCCACTAGCAGAATGAAAATTTGCAAATACATTTTTATGATATTAAATCACAGGCCCTCGAACCCCCACCCATCCATATCACCACCACACACCCTCCCTCCCACCCCCACCCCCCCCCCCCCTCCACCTCCCACATGCACATATACCGCCACACGTAACATATATGTGTATATTATACATAGTAGGCACATATACATGTAGCAGAGGGACACGCGGCAGCGACATGGACGGATGAAAACTCAAAGGCCTATGATTAAATCTGTGCATACATGAAAGTAGTAAAATATCTAAACTGTGATCAAAGTTTTGAGATTTAAAGTGAGCTATTAATTGCTCTCCTGGAATGAAAGGTTAGGAAAGCTGTGTGAGCAAGAGTGATATCTCACTACAAAAATGATGCCCTGCTAAACAGACTAAAAAATGGGGAATGCCCCTATAATAGTAAAGTAATAAATATCAGACTAAATTACAGTAGCAGCAAAATCACAAAAAGTAACTCAACGTTTATTTCTGTTATTTAATTTTACCGCTTTCTTGGTATGGCGAAAAAAGCATCATAGAAGTATAGTCTTACTTATTAAAATGCTGTAGACATTGAAAACATGATAAATAATTTTATTTATAGTGTTTTAACCAGATTTTGTGGCAAACCGAAAGCCCATAGTAAACCTATGGGAGGGGTTAGAATCAAGATAATTAGAAAACATCAAATTGTGACTGAATTTACATGATAGTAAAGAAAAAGTAATTAGGGCTTCACGGCTCATTGCTCGTAATGCTAAATTAGTCCGTCCAGAAATGGCGTCGCTCCAGGGTATTATGGCAAGCTGAACCATTTGGTCAGTCAAGTTCCCTTTAACAAACTTGGTTCAGCTCTTGGCCTAGATCATATTTCGCGAGCTCTGAATCAATCCCTCAAATGGTTTCGGAAAAGATGATCTTTAAAGACATTTCTAAAAATCAAACGAATTCCAAGATGGCCACCGGCTTGTTTCCTGCCAAATATAGTTGAAATCGGCCCAGAAGTTCTCGAAAAGAAGACATTTTAAATTTCCCATTGCCTTAGTATGGGAGCTTTTGGCGGGAAAATGATCCAAGATGGCCGCTAAACCATTTATCACAGTTTTGAAAATTGCAAATTTCAAATAAGAATACCCAAAAACCTATATAAAAACGATTTCAGCCTCAAAGGCCATCAAATAAAAAAATCCAATATGGCCGCCAAACATGCTATATATTGATTGGCCCATGGGCAGCCATGTTTTTTGACGGATCAACTTCTCTTGGAACAAACTTTACTGGCCCTTAGTTCCTAATCATATCTGCCAAATTTTGGCCTGATCCCTTCAGCGGATCTGGAGAAGTCATTTTCGCTAAAACTAGTCAACCAAGATGGCCGCCAGACCATTTGACCAGTCAAGTTCCCCCGAACAAACTTGGTTGAGCTCTTGCCCTGGATCATATTTCATGAGGGTTCCTTCAATCCATCAGGCCAGGTGAGCTAAAAACCGGAAGCGTAAAAAATTTTGGAACCGGAAATATGTGAACCGGAAGTAAAATAGGAAACATAAATGAGCAAACAGGAAGAAAACCAGAAACTGAACAGGATCATACAGACCCGGATGCACAGTAAAAACCGGAAGTAGAAAAGGAACTGGAAATACGAGAATCGGAAGTAGAATAGGAAATGGAAATGAGCAAACCGGAAGCAGAAAACCGGAAAGTGGGCAAATTTGAACCAGAAGAGCACAAACCGGAAGTGCTAGTTAGACCGGAAGTTACCGATTTTTCGAAAAAACTGAATCCTAGCCGGAATCGGAAGAGAGGACCAGAAACGGAAACCAGAAGTAGAACAGGGTCTTGCAGACCCAGATCTCTCAGTAAACCGGAAGTAGACTGAAAACCGGAAAAAAGAAGGAGCCGAAGCTACTGAGCACCGACCGAAAGTGCTTGCCAGACCGAAAGCTACCGAGCTTCCTCACAGAACTAAGTTATAGACTGGCGACCGCTGAGCGTTCCTAGCTATCGGAATAATGGAAAAAATTACCCTTGGCATACGGAGATGAATCGGAGACTTCTGTAGCCGACACCACAGCTTGAGGGTAATGCCCTTCCTCAAGATTTAGGTGGGTTTACCTGGTGAATTACACGAAGACACCTTTGTGGGCTTCTTCTTAGAATCTTTCGGCTCAGGTTTAGGCAACCGTACCTCCTGTCTGGATGCGAGGGCTTCCCCCCTAGGTTATCATCCGATTCGGAAGATTCCTCCTTAGCCGCGCGTGGTAACGATCGCACTTCGCAGAAGACTTTCTCTGCCAATTATATGGACTCATAAAAACGAAAAAAATAATTTTAAAAATGAAGCATACAGCCTCAGATAATTGGAAGTCATTCTCTAAAATAGGAATCCCGAATTAACCAAAAAAGCACATGACTTGAAAGGCGGGAAAATATGAATTTAAATATCTAAATGAATAAAACACCCTAAAAAACTTTCTAGGGACATAGAAAAACGAAGGAAGAATCCTTGATCTTAGTAGGAGAAAACCTACTTAAATATCAAGCATTCTGTAAGTATTGCTTTGCAATAAATTTTCTCTACCTGGTGATATAAATCTTTAGAGATTGACAGTCAAAAACCCCATTAAAAATTGACAGAAGCAGCTGAAACTCGAACTTGATCTGTAACTTCTCATAACATACATGTAGCAATAAACCAAGTTTCAGTTATATATTGTGAAGGAGAATGAAACAGTCTTGAAAGCTGATATGTTTGTATTTCATAAGTCGAAAGGGGGACATAACTCCATCAAAAATTGACGCAAACGTCTGAAACTCGAACCTGGTCTGTAATTTCTCATAACAAAGCAACATAACAATTCTCAGTTGAATATCTTGAGACTGTGAAAAAAAGTGCGGAAAACTAATATTTTTCGTATTTCATGTCGAAAGGGGGGGGGTGGGGGGGGGGGGGCGGGCGGGCGGGCGGGCGGGCGGGCGGGGTGCCCATAACTCCATGAAAAGCTGACGAAAATGTCTGAAACTTGAACTTGCTCTGTAACTCCTTATACTAAAGCGATGCACCAGTTTTCACTTAAATATCTTGGGAGTGCGAAAAAGTGTGGAAAGCTGATATTTTTCGTATTTCTTAAGTCGAACGGGGCCTAACTCCATCAACAAGAGTTTTAGTGAAACTCAACATACGCCCGCAAACATACTTGTTTGAGGAATGATAAATGTGAATAATTAGTCTGTTTGAATCTTAAGCTTTGTAGAGGAGATAACACCAGTTGGTGTATGCGAATATATCTCACTGAAACACCAATACAACTGATCACATCTTGAAACATGTTTATCTTTATACCAAATTTTCCAGCGGAAACAATATTTCTAATGAATTTTATTTTTTTCAAAAAAAATTGTGAGTATAGGTTCAAAACTCTTCGAGATCTGTCCCGGACAAGAACATGTTTCAAGGGAGATAACTCTAGCAAAATCATGACACTTCGTCTATAGGTAATATATCTGCTGATAAAAATTTGTGAGTGTAGGTTCAAAACTCTTCGAGATCTGCTCCGGACAAGAACCGGACAGATGCACACACTGCGAGCGCCATCACATAATACCTTTTACCCTTTTTATATGCCCGCTATAAAAACCAACGCATACGTCTGAAACTCGACCTTGGTCTGTAACTTCTCATAACAAAGCAATGTACTAATTCTCAGTTGAATACCTTGAACGAATACGAAAAAGGTTCGGGAAACCAACTGCGACAGACGGACAGACAGATGGACAGAGTGCAAACCTATAGTTATCCACTCACGCACCCACCCACCCACCCCGGTTTTACTGGTAGGGAACTAATAAGTGAGGGTAAATGGCGATGATGATGAAATGGAAGGCACGGTTGACCACCACGAAAAACAGTAACGAAGTTACATAAGTACAATAAATCATCAGGAATCCATAAAACATTCAACAAATGTAACTTTGTCAACACAGACTTCATATTAGGCATGATCTTTCCATTATTAATCCTTCAAATCAGTTACTGACACAGTAAAGTACAAAAAGCTTAGACTGGATTTTAAGCTAACTATCTGCTTGCAGAATATTTGAAAAGTGAATCTGTTTCCTATTTGGGCTCCATTGCGCATGCGCGGTCATGTGAAGTGACAGGTGACACAAAGGCGTGCGCATAGACTTGTGCCAGTCTCTGTTAAGGCATATGCTGGGGGGGGGGGGGGGAGGGGGGGTCCCTACCTGTAGCCTGGTTGAGGGTGTGATGAAGTGGAATAGGCGTACGGGGGCATGTAAATAAGTATAAAAATCTTATTCTGGTGGCTAAATGCAGAGTAGTTGATTTAGCAAGTAGTGATTGAATGGTATAGATGTTTCTGTGGTGTAATAACAATTCTGGTGTTTTCTGTGGGAATTTTCATAAAACAAGAAATTAAATTGGTCTGGTCTTACGTGTTATTTCTAAAATAACAGATAATTTTAAATCAATTTGACTTAAGGTAACTACTGTCTAAGGCAACAATATAATAGAGGAATACAATCTGTCAGTCAAGTAAGTATGACATAATCAAATACGCAAAGGTAGGGTGACGTTACAATTAAAATATGTCACGAATGATGCATTTAGGTCCGTCAGGAATGCTTAATAGTCCGTCATGTGTACAAATTGTATGGCTTTACTACATAATAACCATTCTGTTGAATATTTTGAAGCTACTAATAAGCAGCAACTTCACCCAGTCAAATTAGTTTCAAAATATTCAACATCTTACCTAGTACAATGTATAGTTTTCACGAAACTGAGATTCAGGGAGTTCAGGGTTCAATAAATCGGAACATGGGCAAGGCCAGGGCAGAGGTTAGATAGAGATGGGCTGGGGCATAGCCAAAAGTGGATTCATCCATTCAAACAAATTGTTTTCAAAATATTCAGCAGATCTGGTAATTAGTTCGCTTAAAGGGAGGATGAATCATCTTGGAATGTGAAGGTGTTGTAGGTGTTGTTAACCATTATATGGTCAACATTGGTCAAGAAAACAGGGATTTTGGCCCAATAAATCTCCATTTACAGATCTAGAGGATATATTTAAAAACTTAGCAAAGGAATGACTGGCCTGGTAATCGAGCCAGTCATGCCAGTAGTAATTTTCGGCCAAGACAATTCCAGAGGCCAAGAACATTCCCGAGGCCAAGACCTCTCCAGAGGTCTGTTGTGGTTAGCCTTAACATTAACCCTTTAATTGTCATGTCGGCCAAGACAGGACTCTGGAATGGTCGTTAGCAATCTACACTTTCAGGCCAAGAGAACAGCATTTTAAAGAATTTATCACTGGAATGCCTAGCTTGATGACCAAGCCAGTCATTCCAGTGATAAATTTTCAAAATGTTTTCTCTTTGCCTGCAAATTATGGATATTCACTAAGAAGAATATGAATTTTCTTGACCAATAAAGGGTTAAATGGCTAAATTTGGTTAATGAAAATCGACATACCTGCTTACTCAATGTCCATTTTCAGGTCCAGACAAAACTATTTTTGAAAATTCACCACTGGAATGACTGGCTCGGCTGCCAAGCCAGTCATTCCAGTGGTAAATTTACAAAAACAGTTTTCGCATGGCCTGCAAATTGACATTCTTTAAGACCACTGGCGATACTTCATCGTGAAAGGGTTAAAACAAAACCGTCACATTCCCTTATATCAATGTCCTCATTTAATCAAACTTAACAGAAGCGTTAGCAATAATACGTAAACATTATGGAAGCAAGCGGGAGAGACAAACACACACAGAACTGTAGCAAATAAAACACCATTAGTAGAAACCTGTTAAATTCAAACACCGAAAAATTAACTCAAATTGATTTCAGAAATACAATTATATATATATATATATACATACATGTAAATCCTTTTTCTTACAATACTGTTTGATAAAACATCACAGATGAAATACCAGATCTGGTCGCATGGCAAAATTTATTTAGGAATCGTAAGTTTACTTACGTGATAAGTTGAAGAACATGATAGAGTCATGTACTGTAGGTAGTTATTTTCAATAATTTTTAGCTGCGGCTAGCACATTAATCCTTTAACCCTCGAATTGATTAAAGAAAATTTTCTCATAGAAAATGCTGATTTGCAGACCAAGAGACTATTTTTGAAAATTTACCACTGGAATGACTGGCTCGGTTGGGAGTTGTGGCGTGCTCCTGTAATCTAGCTACTTGGAAGCTTGGATGCCAGTCATTCGTGGTAAATTTTAAAAAATAGTCCTCTTGGTCTGCAAATCCACATTTCTCAGGACCACTGCAGTAGCCGTTTTTGGCTGATATGAGTGTTAAAGGATTAATAAGCCGTCCCTTATTTAGTTAGTTAGTTAGTTAGTTAGTTAGTTAGTTAGTTAGTTAGTTAGTTAGTTAGTTAGTTAGTTAGTTAGTTAGTTACTTCGTCAATCAGTCAGTCAAGTCACAAAACGTTATTCTGGGCCGTCATTTCAAGAGTATTTCCTATACAGTCATGACAGTAATCAAAAATACTGTATGCATGCATTTTAGGCTTACGGTATGGAGCGTAACAAAAGTAGGTCAGTATGACCCACATTTCATGCTTCACCAGCAGATACCGAGATTCTATCAAACTTGTTCAAAATCTTGTTTATTTTCTAAAAATAATGATGAGTTTTTGAAGCTGAGCCTAATGTAAATGCAGTCTTGCAGTCCGCAATCATATGGGTAACTCACATAACAAATTTGATTGAACTCCACAAAACAGTTTCAGAGGAGATAGCTGGATGAATGGACGGACAAAGGCGTCTGCAAAATCTCCTTCCTTTTATCAAAACGCGTGGGGATAATTACTTTGACTGGAAGTCAAAGCTAGCAACAGCTTCCAGTCAAAGTAAGTTCAAAATATTCAATAGGTCACAATAAATTGTGGGCGATTTTCTGATTTTTTTCCCTCCTAACACCGTAAAAGATTCAAATTTATTTATCAAATGGCGACAAATTAATCGTTTCACCGACAAATTCCTCAAGAAGTAAATTCTTTCTGATTTATAGCATTTTCTATTGAATATTTTGACTTTAAACTGACTGGAAGCCGAACAGCTTCCAGTCATATTAATTTCAAAATATTCAACACCTTCGTTATATTTTTGCCTTGAAATTGAGATATAGGGAATTCATTGATAAAATCATTAAAATATCTAGCAGCCCTAGTCATAGTGGCAACGGTATTAGTAAAGCAGCTAGGTGAGAGGGTGGGTGGTACTCACTTTTTAAATATTGTGCTATGAGGGGGAGAGGTAGTAGCTTGTGCATCAGCAGTAACAGACGATGATCTCACAACACTGCCAGAAATACCACGCTCTAACCTCATCTTCGATTCCAATTCTTCCTTCTCGTTTGCTTCCTTCTCGCGACGTTCCCTCTCGCGGCGTTCTCTATCCCGGCGGTCTCGCTCCTCTTTTGCCAGTTTTTCTTTTTCCTCCTTCGCTGCCTTCTCATCCCGTTCTTGTCGCTCACGGTCCAACCTATTCTTCTCAGCCTGTTCGCGCTCTTTCCGAGACTTATCCTGCTCTTCGCGCTCCTTATCCGCTCGCTCCCGTTCTTTTCTCTCGTTTTCCAGCTGTTGTCGTCGGTAGTATGGCACATAGCTGCTCGAGCTGTACAGAGAACGAGGTATATATGCCTGATTCGTAGAAATGCGATTGCTGTTGTCGGAGAGAAGGTTGTTTCTGAAAACGCAAAAAAACAGCCAAAGCATGCAACACACAGGATAAAACCAGAGGTGTACAACACGCAAGCGTACATGCATCTTAAGGCAGAATAGAATAATCACAGAAACACAGGGAAAATTAGAACTCTTTTACCGCTAAAGTACAGAAATAAATTATTTTGCAAAATTTTTGTTAAACTTGGCTTATATCATGTTCAGTTTGAAAACAGTTTTGCTGACAATTCTTGCTGGCTATGCACCCACAACAGCTTTCAGCAACACAATTTCTAAAATCGCAGTTCCAGAATCACGATTTATCAGCAGCCATGAAAGCAGTAAAATGTGCCAATGTTTTTAATGTCTAGTACCCAGACCACATGTATAACCATTCATAAATGTCAAGATTGGTCAAGAAGACTAGCCCTTTAACGATCAAGCAGGCCAAAACCAGCCTCTGTATTGGTCCTGGGAAATGTCCATTTACAGGCCAAGATAAAAACATATTTGAAAATTTACCACTGGAATGACTGGCTCGATTATCGAGCCAGTCATTCCAGTGGTAAATTTTCAAAGATAATTTTCGCTTGGCCTGTAAATGAACATGTTCTAAGAGAAACCTGAAATTTCTTCGCCAAATTTAACCACGAAAGGATTAAAATCTTCATATAGTGAATGTCCAATTATAAGACAAGCCAAGCAAAGAAAATTTTGTAAATTTATGTTTGGAATGATTATGCCAACAGAGCCTGGTCAAATTAGTTTCAAAATATTCAACAGAATGTATGTAAATCCATAAAAAAAACATACAATTCATGCACTTGATGGAATATTCTCTGTCAATTACGATTGTGATGTCAGCGTATGTATGTCACGTAATTGATTATGACATCATATACTTGAGTGACAGATTACATCCATACATTGGCTAATGCTTTTCGCAAAAAGGCAGACCTGTCGCGCTTCAGGCTGGCTATGAGGTACATTATAAGCTAAGATCAACTCTCACAAAGTTTTCAGTGTTAGCGGGATGACGTTTAACACAGACCAAGCGTGATAGAGAAGAAATAAAAAATGGATACAAGTAGGCTTGCGCAATTACGTGATTAAATCGAAAATCGTGATTATTTTTTAACTCGTGAATTTATATGATTAAAGATTAAATAATCGAATAATCGTGAATAATATCTACTGCGTAAATGTTTCGAAATCTACATTTTAATTTCCTCTTTAATGCGATAGATCAAGAAAAGTAAAAATTGTTCTCAATGAATGCATGTCCATTCGAAGGGCAAGAAAAAACTGTTTTTGAAAATGTATCACTGGAATGACTGGCTCGAGAATCGAGCTAGGCATTCCAGCGATACATTTTCAAACATAGTTTTCTCTTGGTCTGCAAATGCACATTTCTAAACACCATTGCAGCTTTAGTCATTGACATGCTTTTGTAGGCTGATTATTCGAGTAATCAAGATTATTCTTAAATAATTGATTGTGATCACTGAAATCAATAATCACGCAAGCCTAGATACAAGCTCACAAAATCAAAGTGGGACCAATGTAAAACAGTTCAAGAATTATGCGCAGTCAATGCCCATTTGCAGGCCAAGAGAAGACTATTTTTTTAAAGTGTAGGACTGGAATGACTGACTCGGTTACCAAGCAAGTCATTGCACTGGTAAATTTTCAAAATTTGTTTCTTTGCCTGCAAATAGACATTGCCAAAAACGAGTGCAGAGGCGGGTTTGGACTTGCTTGATTGCAACAACTTTAGTAAGATCTCTGATGGAATGAGCATAAGCAAAGACCCAAATGAGATCTTGCTAAACGAGTCAGATAAATCTGATACGTGTACGAAATGATAAGTTTGCGATTCTACTTATCACATAAGCTGTTATTCGCAATTTTGACATTGATTCAGGTCATTTCCTGACCAATTCAGTTCTAAAAGTTTGAAATTATTCATAATCAATCCTATGTACTGATTTAACACTTTTATGGTCAAATTTGGCTGAAAGAATTTCATTATCTGCTTAGTAAATCATAAATGTCAATATGTAGGTTAATAAGATTTTTGAAAATTTCCCACTAAAATGCCGGGTTTGATTATCAAGCCAAAGCCAGTCACTCCAGTGGTAGATTTTCAAAAATAGTCTTCTCTTGATCTGCAAATCGATATTTCTTAAGACCACTGCAGAAGCCATGTTTGGCCTACTTGGCGATGAAAGTGTTAATGAATGTTAAGTTATAAGAAATAAACTTACTTATGTGATAAATTAAAGCACACACGTAATGGGCTAATAGTTAGACAAGTTGCACACCCACAAACACAACATGCACGCACACATGTGCACACACACTCCAGGAATCTAGAATAGTCAATGAACCTTTCCAGTTTAACCATCCATCATATGATATCATAATCAACTACATGATGTGTAGGATGATGTCATAATCAATGACATTATGAATGACCTAAATAAGTACGTCACGAACGCATAATTTGTGGTGGATTAAACATTTTTGTATGAATTGTATGTCTTTACTATTTAATAAACATGCCGTCGAATATTTTTAAACCATTGGCTGCAATAGCATTCAGTCAAATTAGTTTCAAAATATTCAACAGCTTACCTGTATAGTTTTCTGGAAATTGATAGTCAGGTAGTTCAGGGATCGATCGAATCCCAACACGAGCGAGGTGTGGGCGAAGCTTAGCTAGAAATGGGCGGGTCATAGCTAGAACTGGAAAGGACCAGTAAATACACATATAACAACCCATGCTGGCACATTCACTGATTACGGGGAATTGCAACAGCTTTATACACGCATTAACACAAGCTTGAATCATGCACCTCACAACATAAAAATAGCATAAACATCACTTGCTGAACAATTGTTACCTGCTACAATATAAGTAATGAATATAAATAAATGACAAATTATCATAAATAGACATATATTATATTGTATATGAACCCGTAGTAAAACTAATTTTGATTGGAGTCTTGGAAACTATTTGCAGAAATTGCTAAGCTTTAGAGCTCAGTAGTCTGCTAAACCAACTTGAATTGGCAATCTCTGACGCCACAATAATTTTCCCATTTAGGTAACTATTACGAGTATGGCAATGACAGGGAATCGAATCCACATCCGACAAAAGCGACACAAATCATAGCCCACAAATGCGTCCACCACACCAACGCCGCATTGGTGTGGTAGAAGCGTTTGTGGGCCATGATGCTTGGCGCTTTCGTCAGTTGTCGGTTCAATTCCCTGTCAATGTCAATATACCTTAATTCCACGATTACTTGTATAATTATGAATATGGATCCAATGTTGCTATATTAAACAAGACCTGTTCTCAACCATAAAAGGTTGCGGTTGAGACACAGAATTCAGACCCGGCAGGTACCAGTGCGAGCGCTTGGCAGCAAAACCACACACAGATGATAGCTCCACTAAGGTGCTTCATCTGTGTTATGTTTAGCTGCCATATACTCTCATCAAGACATATCAGTTAACTGATAACTTGTTTGATGGAGTGAATCTTTTCAGAGGTTGAGAACTGTTACTCTGGCCTTGTTTAACTCCTTAAAGGTCACGAAAATATTAATTTTTGGGCATGACTAGATGATATAAATCAAATAATTCCCCCGCAATGGCAGCCATCTTAGTGGGATGATATAATGAATAATCCCACTGGTTTGGATAGAAGCATAGATGTACGTACTGACAAAAGAGGGTAATGATTATGAATACAAAATAACTAATAAAGAATGACCCTTCCCATGATGTTTCGTCAAGATACTCCAACATGCCCAAGCAAAAGTAGTTATCGAATGAAAACAAAAAATGTGCATGAATGGACAGACACAGTATTATTCAACATGATACTCCAAGTAAAGATAAAATTATCAAATAAAAATCCAAAATTTGCACGCATGGACGGACACACAGATAGAAAGTCAATTCACCTTTCCAGAGTATCCATCCATCATATGACCTCGTATGACGATGTCACAATCATTACGTCACAAAGGGTTCCATATAGGCCGTCATAAAATCTCAAACAGTCCGACACGTTGAATGAATTGTCTTTGTAATTCTTTGCTATTTAATAAACATGCTGTTGAATATTTTGAAACTAATTTGACCTTAGGCAGCAACAGCACCCAGTCAAATTCATTTCAAAATATTCAACAGCTTACCTGTGTAGTTTTTTGGAAATTGATAGTCAGGGTGTTCAGAGATCGATCGATCCCAACACGAGCGAGGTGTGAGTGGAGCTTAGCTAGAGATGGGCGGGGCATAGCTAAAACCGGAAAGGTCCATTGGATTGGCAGATGGACCGACTGACACACAAAATAACGTGTTGTTCCTGAGGTTGGTTATGATCCCTTTAGGAGACAGTGATACAAAACACCTATAATATAACTTAACATGTACTGTTGAACATATTGAATATTTTTAACATAATTGGCAGCAATGTCTTCCAATCAAAACATTACATACATTGTGTTCAAACTAGTACTAACTAACATGTCACTGTTCTTGCTTTGGTACCATGTTGTTATTTCTGAGATGTAATTTAGCATCCCGGGCACACACACAAACACACAGAGAAAGCTAATTATATATACACGAATATATTTCAAATGGGGGGGGGTGTTTAACAAGGAATACTAGCAAATATACATACCGGTCTGTTCCATTTTCTGTCTTTTCGGGGGCACCACTGATGTTTTCCTAAAGAAAACAAAAATAAAACTTATACCAAAACTAAACTAATCCCTATCGGGTGCAGAATTTTGATAATAAACCATTCTGACGCTTCTAGTGAAATTTGTTTAACTATTTAATGGGCAACTCGGTCAAAATCAGCCTCTGTTGTGTTTTTTAATGAATCTCCATCAACAGGTCAAGATGACTAATTTTGAATGTTTACTACTATAATGACTGGCTCGATAACCTAGCTCGCTAACCGAGCCAGTCATTCTTGTGGTAAATTAAAAACAAATTGGATTTCTTGGTCCCTACATGGGCCTTCACTAGGTTAAAATGTCAATTTTTTGGACCAATTTCGACTATCAAGGGGTTAAAATATTCAGTTTGGCAGGTAGTTATCTTGAAAATGAGCCACCATACAAATATACACTTTAATCATGGACAATTGCAGTATTCATGTGATGGGTCTACATTATTTTGATTGAGACAACTGACCTATTTGATGACGTCAGATATTTGAGTGACAATGGAATCCCTCCATTGATTTATAAAATGCCATGCATCAGTTTTAAAATAAATCTTCAAGATTGTATTAATCACACAAACAAGAAAACCTCAAATGCTGTTAATTTTGTTAATTTAGTTACCATGGCATACGCTTTTTGACCCCAAAATCAATAGGCTTTGCGGCCCATGCAATGCATCCACCAAACAAAACCCGAGTGAGCTAAACATAAGCATGTGCTGTTATAGATGTTATCTGTCCGCACATCACTGTTAATTGTTTTCTCTCTGTCTTCCTCCCCCTCCCTATGTACGCCTGAAGAAAATGAAATCATGAAACTCATTTGACTGAACGGAGGATATATATATATATATATATATATATATATATATATATATATATATATATATATATATCTTCCAGTAATGTGTTTTCGAGGGTCATGTGATTTCTACGGTACATACTTTTGACGTTCTCATGTGCGTGTTGCTTAGGTGATGTCAACAAATCATGTGTCATTAAACAGATACAGTATTTTTACACCACAAGTGTAAATTTTAAAAAGATGTGCATAGAATAAGTGATTATTTTATGCATTTTGATGTCAGTGTAGAGAAAAACATGTATTTTCACTATTACTTTTTTACCCGTGATAAAAAATACCGATAACGTGTAAGGAAATAATACAAATCAATCAAGTTTTTGCGTCAAAGGACATCTGCCAGTTACTGTCCTGGGTAGCATAGCAAATCTGGTGCCTTAGCAATAATTTATTTCTGCCGAAGCATGGAACTGACATGGGGTGCTTATGTAGTTTTCAGATCTAGTGATTTTTCTCGACCCACAATGGCAATTCAAACAGGCCCTAGTTACCACATACGATTATCAATTTCCGGTAGGCAAAACACGTATGTTCATTTTCAATACCACATTTACGAATTTCCAAAGGAAAAACTAAATGATTTTACCTTTTTTAATGTTTTGGTTGAAATTTGCTACAACCCGGTTAACACGAAAAGCGGAAATTAACCTGATCTGGATTTTCAACTAAGTTGTGTGTTTGTATCAGACCCTTTTATGGCATTATTGTCAGCGACAGACTCTCCTTTGCTCATATCATAAAAATGACATCAATTCACCTCCTCACTAGAGTAGAAATTACGTGATTACATCACCCTCAAAAACACATGACGCAATACTGAGATTGCATCCAATGACCAGGTTGTGGATATTTATAAGCAGTAAGCAGTAAGTTTATTTTAGGGTCTATTTTTATTTTTATGCACATATTATTTCAGTGATTGGTTGCTAGTTACGAAATTGAACAAATTTGTTGATTAAATTCTTACTCTTATATTAAATCGGCGAAAATGTGCTTACACCCTCGAAAACCCATTATCCGATGAGATATATATATATATATAAAATTAAAATAAGTAGTCAATAAATGTGAGTTTTAGGCGCTGCGAGTATGATATATGGAATTTTAAGCATTCAAGGGTTTAATTAACAACTTAAATTTACACTAAAAAATAAAATCTTAAATCATTCAATAAAACACTACACACATATACACCTGTGCAAAAGTTAAGCACCAGCAAAAACAATAGAACGTAGAAACATGATGGTACAACTAGGCTGCCATACTTTTTGTCCCCGCGTTAGCTGACATAATTCCAAGTACGAAATGCACATGCATGCATGACTTCACGCCGCTTGATGTCCGTGCGTGGCGGGAAACAGCACACGTGTTCAGTTATGTAAAAGTCCATTTTGAGGTGTAGAACATTACATACAGATTTAGGCGACAAGATTAGGAATTTTGTGTTCATGACCGTGGTTTATTTGTACAGAGAGAATTAGCTCTTGATTGTGAACCGCTATGGCAAGACGAAGGTTAAGTGATCGTGTGAAATGGCAAATCATAGGCATGCATACCACTGGTATGTCATGCAGAGAGATTGGCAGACAGCTGAACATTAACCATACTGTAATCAGTCGTTTGATTGCAAAACATGGGCAAACTAACGAGGTGAAGGACAGGCCTAGATCTGGAAGACCGAAGAAGACTACTGCCCGTGATGATCGAGCCCTAGTACGCCTTGTTAGGAGATCTCCATTCACCAACAGCAGAGTGCTCAGCCAGCAATGGGAAACGCGCAACAGTGTCAATGTCTACCGTCAAAAGGAGACTGTATGCTGCTGGCATGAAAGCTAGGAGACCTGTCAGACGTCCTCTCCTCACTGCACACCACAAAGAGGAGCGTCTGAGGTGGTGCAACGAAAGAAGACACTGGAACATGAGATCCTGGAGACGGGTACACTGGTCCGATGAAAGTCGGTTCCCGCTTCATGCCACAGATGGTCGAACTCGTGTATGGAGGTCCAGACGCACGGCGTACGACCAACGTAACATCATGGAAGAAGTTCCATTTGGTGGAGGTTCCGTTATGATATGGGGGTGCATCTCATTTGATTGTAAGCTGGATCTGTTGACTGTACCTGGAACACTAAATGGACAAAGATATCAAGATTCCATACTGGATAGAGTTGTGGTCCCTCATTTTGTAAATCATGCACTTGGAACCCACCCTATATTCATGGATGACACCGCCCGACCACATCGTGCTAGAGCTGTGCATGAATACCTCCGCCAGAATGCCATCGAAACCCTACCATGGCCAGCAAGGAGCCCTGACATGAACGCTATTGAGCATATCTGGGACATTCTGGGAAACATGGTGAGAAGGAGGGATCCTCCTGTGCAGAACCTACAGGAATTAACAGACGCACTCCATCTTGAATGGCAACGAATACCACAATGGCGTATCAGTCGGTTGGTGACCAGCTTGAGACGTCGTGTCCAGGCCGTCATCCAGGCACAAGGTGGATATACCCGGTATTAATAATGACAGTCTCAAACTCGTGCACAGATGTTAAACTTCGTTTTCAGACACCATTAATGACAATCTAGCCACGTGTGTCAACTGTAGGGCAATAGTTGTCAGTTGTGTCAACGTAACCATATTCAGGCCTCGTTTTCAAGTTCAAACAAAAACATACAGTGTTTCCCCACCATCATAATCAGCATTCCTCTAGTTGCATTATTACCTCTTGCACTAAGATGGATGGGTACATAAATGTTTATGCTATTGATTTCTTCATAGCACATGAATATACCCTCGCATGTGCGTAAAAATAGGGTGGTGCTTAACTTTTGCACAGGTGTATATATGTTAATCATATCAACACAATTATTATTATTATTATTATTATTATTATTAAACTAGACTGCGTCCCTCGAGTCTAGCCCTTTAGTTTTTTCCACATATCGTACATGTATGACAGTCGCAAAATAAGGATTTCTTAAAATCCCTTAGTAAATCAAATGTACATTGAAAACTCTAACATTCTTCTAATTCTTGAAAAGGAGACAAGTAACAGAAATAAACCCCAAAGTCCAACCAAGTAAAAGCATGGAATAAACTTTTAAATCATTTTAATTTTGCAGCAATCTAAATACAATGATGATATAGAACAATTCTTTAAAGTTTTGTTGGAATCGGATAAATTAAAAGAACACTGAAGAACTTTTAAGATTCCTATAATTGTTGGTCTACAATAAGTCCAAACGACGTAAAAATATGGAAACAATTTGACAATCATTTTCATTATGATTTCCAGATGCAATGATGTTATATTATTGCCTAATTCTTGGTGCAAAATGAGCTAAGTCCAACACCCCCCCCCCCACCCCCACCACACCAACCCCCCACCTCCAATTATATGAAAATAATTTGAAAACCATTCCAGTTATGAGGGAGACTAGATGTATGATGGTATGGATCAAATCTGTAGTTTTATTAACATCGGATAAGTCGTTGATGAATTAATTATTCATAGAAAAACTTTACCATTTACCTAATTTTTGTCACGCCGGCCGTCATTTGGATCACTATGTCGAGATCCTCAGCTTTGCTATGGGTTCCACAACGATCAGAGGTGAGGTTGTATATGAGAGATAACTCTGCTATGACAAAAAACTCACATTCTCTGCAATCATTCTAGGCGTTGACGCGGAGCGTTGAACGCGAATAGATATGTCATTGCTCGTGGTTAATGTCTCAGGCACCATGCTTGAACTGCCTATCTTCCGCAAACCCATGCTTCGCCATAGCAATGGGCTTTCACTAGAATCAAGGCTGGGGTAATGTCGGGGTAACGTCAGCTGAGGCACCTACAATAAGCCAGCATGCGGGTAAAGACGATGTGTTAGTACAAAATGCAAATAACACCTAGTGAATTAAAATGCAAACAAGGGCTTAAAACAATTTAATCAAAATGTTAAATGAATTACATATTATAAAACACACACTTCTATGTTCAAACATCTCTAAAAAATCACCTATTTAAGACCCCCACCCCCCTCAAAAGTAGGACGTTCTCTGGCTACCGGTACTGATATCTCGAAGATGTTAAACAAGTTCCGATTTAATGATTTAATGACTGAATTTGGTGAAGAACATTAAGATATATTCTTATCGAATGTCCATTTGCTGGATAAGATGTCTATTTTTGAAAGTTTACCTTTGGAATGACTGGTGTGATTATCAAGCCAGTCATTTCAGTGTAAAATTGTCCAAAATACCCATCTCTTATCCTGCAAATGGACATTCCTGAAGATCACTGCACAGGCCAGTATTGGCGGGCTTCAACACGAAAGGATTACTATCCACAGAAATGGCTTTTGTTATTATGGCCAATTTACATACACAGAGACAATATGATGCATAATATCGACTCTTTTTAACTTTTTAACCCTCAAATTTTTTCAAGAAAATTAAAATTTTCTCATCGAAAATATCTATTTTCAGAGCAAGACTATTTTTGAAAATTTACCAGTGGAATGACTGAGCCAAATGGACATTACTCAAGACTACTGCAGAAGCTGTTTTAAGCTGATATGAGCCTTGAAGGGTTAAACCCACCCGAAATGACAAATTATTTATAAAGTAAGAAATGCTTGTTGAATATTTTGAAACCAATTTGACTGGGAACTGTCGCTACCATGTGTTACTGCCCAGAGCAACAACATGTTTCATTCAAATTATTTTCAAACTATTCAACAGATTATATATAAATTATATGGTATGTTGTTAAAATTGCCTTAGTTTCCAGTCCTCTCTTGCTCTGCAAATGGACATTTCTCAAGACCACTGCAGAAGACTGATGTGTACATGAAGAAAGTTTACCACTAAAATGGCAGCCTCGTTTATCGAGCTAGACATTCCGGTGGTAGATTTGCCTACTAATGGACATTTCTCAATCAGAGGCCATTTTTGACCGACATTAAAGTGTTAATGTTAGAAACACAAACAACACTGTAAGGATTACTAGTTATTAACCGACTAACTGCTGAATTTCGACAGACTACATTTACCATGAGGATTAACTCTGGATATGCCGAATATTTTGAAAACAATTTGATTGAAAGTTGTTGGTGGCTAGGCCCCTCCCCCCCGACAACTTTCAGCCAAATTGTTTTCAAAATATTCAGCATATCCAGAGTTAATGCTCATTGAAATCATTGTCAGGTGTCTTGCAGAAGTCGGACAATTACATTAAACCTTTAATGGTCAAGCTGGCCAAAACTCCCTCTGCACTGTTCTTAAAGTATGTCCATTTACAGGGGTAAGAAGACTATTTTTGAAAATTTACCCCTGGAATGACTGGGGGCTCGATAACCGAGCCAGTCATTCCAGTGATAACATTTCAAAAAATAGTTTTCTCATGGTCTGTAAATTGATATTCACTAAACAAAAATTAAAATTTTCTAGATGAATCTTGACCACCAAAGTGTTAATGTAAGTGTTATCCTGATTATTAGCTTGGTAAATTCAATTTAATATGTAATGCATGACTTGATTCCTTCAACTGCTTTATGCGCATAAACTCTCATTGCACGATTACTCAGTATTTACGCAACAAATTTATATCTCAAAATTTGAACTCAATATTTACTTGTCCCCTTTTCGCATAAATTTGCATCTAGATTTGCATCACTTATTCATTTGAATTCTGCAGGATTATATAAGATCCATAATTTGTACAATAATAAACATAACCTACAACAGATTTTTGATAATATTTTTGGCGCTCTGAGATAATTTCACCAATTCAGTGTATCATACTATAATTTGCAAGAACAGAGCTGGTGTTTGCAATGAATAGGGTATATATATAAGAAAGATGTTATAATATATATAATATATATAAGAAAGATGTTGAATATTTTGAAACTAATTTGACTGGAAGCTGTCGATGCCTTAGGCAATGAATAGGGTACATATATAAGAAAGATGTTATAATATATATAAGAAAGATGTTTAATATTTTGAAACTAATTTGACTAGAAGCTGTTGCTGCCTTAGGCAATGAATAGGGTATATATATAAATATATATATATATATATATATATATATATATATATATATATATATATATATATATATATATATAACTAATTTGACTGGCAGCAACAGCTTTCATTCATATTAATTTCAAAACATCCAGCAACTTAAACAGGAATTTATGCTTTGCAATTGAAATTCTGGAATCAGTCAGGATATTTGCCAATCAACAAAATTAAATCAATTTTAATCATTAGACAATGATTTAACCAATTCTGCTTTTCATTAGCCAAATATCAGTTATAATAGCATATATAAGTTATAATTGCATTTGGCTAACTGGCTAATGGGTAGATCGGTCACAGAATCTGTGCTAATAAAACTTAAACGGACTGCTAAGCACTGTTCCTGACATAGGCCCAGTCACTGCGGACCCTCAAACATATCATTCTTACGTGACATTGATCGAGCTGCTGCCAGAGGATATCTGGTGTAAACCTAGTACTGGTATTAATTGATGGGAGGATGTAATGTTTATTAGCAGTTTTGAAAATGGTAGGAAATTAGATTGGTTCACTGTAAAATATTAATGATGCGATTTCTCAAACAATTCATCCCAATCTTAATTAAGTGCCAGGCTGCATACGCCACGCTACAATATTTCAACACTACATTGCGATGTAACAAATTTATTATTGTGTTTAATGCTTTTAAAACAATTTGATGCAAGCCATGGAAACAATGGCTTTTGGACTTTCGGGCAAGAACTGTGTAAACAATGAAACCATATTTCACCTAATTGAGCCTATGCTCTAATAGAAGCCCACCCCTAACTTTGACATATGAGCGCCAAAGATTTCTTTGCAGTTTCAAAATGGCAAAACTGTATTAGAAGCCCACCCGCTAACTCACCCGTTTGTATTTGGAAAAAATTTTTAATACCAAATTTGTAAGAATAGCATGTATAATAATAACAATCGTATCGTGAGGTCGCTCTACTTTACACCAATCGCTACCCCGATACATTCCAAACCCATAGAAATCAATACAAGCCCCGGATTTATAGATCTCGGCCACCTATTAGATTACTACTAATAGTAGGCCACGTTTGTTCAAGACATAATAAAGTTTATTCCACACTTTTGTAGTCAAAATACACGTAAAACAGCCTTAGCATGATAAATTACTTTCTTATAAAAATATTTTATGACCAAATTTATGTACCAATCAAGCAGTCGCCCGTACTGTGCATCAATTTTGTAATGCTGACCAACATCAAATGATCCAAAATGGAATCAAGACAAATTACAAGAATTGCTTGAACGCCCGAGAATTGAAATGAGATAGGCCGCTTCTTATGTTGGCCAGCCACTGGCTCTTTTATGATTGGAGGCACTGTGTTCTAGCTTGATCTCATATGCTAACGGAAGTTTGTTATCATACAGGTATCCATTATTCAGATCTGACATAAAATACAATACTCGGTTACCATCACGCAATGATAATATATACCAATTTCTGAGTCCAGGATATTTATATACGAGTACTCACTCTAAATAAACTTCTTTTCTGATTGGAGGCGAATCACTGATTTATATTTTTCGCAACGACATTTTATGCCAAATTCTGGATTAATTTTAATGTAATAAATGATCTCTATTAAAGGATACGCAATATTTAGGTGCTCCAATTAAATAATTTCACTTCCGCGATGATGTTTTTTTAGGTATACAATACATTAATCATAGTCAGTCCTAAGGGGTCTAGAATTTGTACCGAGAAATTGAGTTCAATTTTCGTGGTATCAGTATTAACTGTTTTAGAGAATGGATTTCATGAAAACAACCTAATATATATTTCTCAGAGGTTAGTTTGGAAATGGAACACCTCTTGTCCTAATAGAAGCTTAGGCTTCAAATTGGGGAAATACAGCGAGTCAAAGTATGTTCAAAATGCTCAACAGCTTACCTGCGTGGCTAGATTGAATGAGATACTGACATTTCAGAGAAGAGAGAGAGTTAAATAAACAACAATTGTAAATTGAATACACATGAAGGTGAAAGTTCAAAAGTGAAAATTCAAGTGATTTGTAATCACTATGGAAATTTACAGAAAATGAGTGTTAATTTCAAAAAATAAAATTTTGGACATCTTTACTAATATTATTACTAATTAGATTTTCAGGTGGGATAGATTTCAAAGCTTTTCACTCAGTAGGTGGCGGTGGGGGGGGGACTATAGCCTGTACTGCCTTTTACTAACATTTTTACTTATCCTATTAGAAATATTGCCAAAAATACACAAGAACCATATATGCTTCAATATGCGGAAGAATCTCATGTCGGAAATACTGACCCACTATGCAACAACACCCACCCACCCCTCCCCATGCATAGGTCACTCTAGTTACTACATATGACTTCCTCACAGTATTATGAAATATTCTGTGTGGTTTATCTTTAATTTTAGATAGTGACTATTTGTGAAAATGTTGATTTTAAGCATAGTGCGACGAGGTTTGTGATACAAAATAAATGTATGCTTTCTCTTCAAATGATCCAAGCTCGTGCATGCAGTAATAACATTCCTTGCATGCATTACATAATTAACAATCCCCTACTTAGCCTGAAAACTGTTCCTCATAACCCTTTAATGGGCGAACCAGCCAAAACCAACTTCTGCAGTAGTCGCGAGCAAAGCCGATTTGCGGGTAAAGAGAAGACAACTTTAACAATTGTATCACTGGACTGGCTGGTTGGCTTAGTAACCGAGCCAGTCAAGTGGTACATTTTCAACCAAAAAATTCTCTTAGCCTGCAAATTGAGATTGAATACGCAAATATTTTTATTTTTGACCAAATTTGTCCATTAAAGGGTTTTAATGTTGTTGCAATAACGCTTTCTCTTCAGTTCTTATCTCTCATCAGACTTAACATTGATTCAACCTGAAACTAGATTCCTGCCAGATCAATCACATGGATTACATCTGGTCAAAGAATATAATAGGGCAAGAACTGTGTAAATTTTCAAACTTAACCAGAAAGAATTCCTGCAAAAAAAAGTACAACATACTATGTTAAACAATTCAATAAAATCTATTACATCACAACAATCATCTGTATGCAGCATGCAATAATTTGTCTTTTATAGCAAGCGATGGTTGCAATGAAAGATAGAAATGCGCTAGTTACAGAAAGGTATTTAACATGCAGAGACAAAACATCTTATCTGTCTGCATGCCAAATTTCTGCAGACTACATTTTCCATTTGGTTTAACTCTGGATATGCCGAATATTTTGAAAACAATTTGACTGACAGTTGTTGGTGATTAAGCAACCACCAACTTTCAGTCAAATTGTTTTCAAAATAACAAGCAGACCCAGAATTGTTCTCCATTCAAATTATTGTCTGGTTGGTTGCAGCCGTCCGACAGCGAAACATAGAGCAGTACAACAAATATTCACATAAGTGAACAACAAGATAACTTACAAGTATAAACATACTGTCTAGGTAAAATATCTGACCAGAATTAACTGAATTGACCGTGAGAAATTTTGTATCATAATTTTGAGATCTGAACAAAAAACCTAAAAATAGCATTGATGACGATTTTAAACATGCAGCACAAGGCGGAACAAATTCCTAAGCATGGCAGAAATATTCTGTTACATATATATTTTGAAAGTAATTTCTACTCCGTTACAGTAGGGTCTCATTCTTAGGTACCACGTCGAGGAATTTGCGGGACAAATTGTCAAATGAAGAGATGAAAGGTTTGTCCTTTAATGATCAAGCTGGCCAAAAATATCCTGTGCAATGGTCTTGGGGAATATCAATTCGCAGGCCAAGAAGACAATGTTTGAAATTTTACCACTGGACTGACTGGCTCGATAACAGATTAAGTTATTGCAGTGGTAAATTTTCAAAAACAGTATTTTCTTAATATGTAAATGGACATCCACTAACACACTAATCTTCAAGCAAACGTTCAGCATTTAATGTAAAACAAAAGTTGAGTGGTCAGGTAATTTACAACAACACTCATATCAAAACGTAAATATAAACAAGCAGAGTAGCTCAAAATACTGAAGCGTGGAAAAGAGTGCATACACTACCTCAGCGTGTTTATCAGTGAGCAAGCCAGCGGGTGCACTGATTGTTCTACCCAATACTACCGTGTGCACTGAAACCTCATGCTCCTTCACTGAGTATGAAGCCGATGATGATGATGATGTGGTAATCTCCATCTCATCATCTTTCTCCTCATCCTCATCAACATCCTCCTCCACCTCATCCACATCATCAGCATCATCCTCAAAAGCGTTATCTGAACAAGAATCTTCATCTTCCATTCCTTCTACATGCTTTAACCGTTCCTTCAAACTAACCCCATCTTCCTTTTGATTAATGGAATCTTCTATGATATTGGATAAGCGACTCAAGGGGTCGAGCTACAGGACAAACAAACAAAAACACCACAACTACACCATCACCGCACAAAGAAAGCAATGAACTCATTTGCATAACAAAATAATCAAACTCATTTGCATAACAATATAATGCCATATAACAATTATTTGGATTTTTTAAAAACGTTTTAGATATTTAGTAAAACTAGTTTTATATTTGTTAGTTAGGCTGTTGTAGGAGGGACACGCCCATCTAGCATTGGCAATGAATTGGCAAAACAAACATTTCAGAGAATTCCAAGTCACACCATTTTAATTTTACCTTTACGAACAATTATTCGGGACACCAAGGGCAACTATGCACCCAAGTTTCGCCAAGTTTACTTCAGCACAGCCTGAGTTATTGCGACAGATATTTTATTACCAGTTCAATTAACGTAATTAACCTTTTGACCCCAAAATCGATGGACTTTCTCGGGACCACCCACCTAGGGTGTACCATCTCGCCCTAGTATGGGCAAGAGCCCTCAACACACCCATACCCTCAACCATGCTACAGTACAAATGAACCACTAGCCAGAGAAGTACCACAGACACAAGTTCTGCTGGTCTTAATAATTACATTCTTGCCCTTACTTGTACATTTGCTTCAGCGTTGTACAAGAACCTGCGTAACATTGAAAACAATGTTGGCAGCAAAACTGTTTTCAAAATTACCTACATAATTTGGCATGTTTGCTTCTTATCTAAGGACTATTCATTTATTAAATAGTTTACATAGGTGTTGGATACACATTTTTACTAGCCTGTCAGACTTGTCAATCCACAAAAACTAGTACAACCATTGGGAGATTTCTCGTAGCCAGGGTTTATTGAACTTAATCCTTTGAACCCAAAAGGGCAAATCGACTTTTAATAAATATTCTTTGAATATTTTGAAACTAATTCGACTGGGACAACCTCCTGTCGAATTAGTTTCAAATTATTCAACAGCTTTCGTGCATAGTTACTTTTAAATCGAGATTCTGGTAATTCAGATTTCAAAGTATTATTTTCAAGTTGTGCCCTATCAAATTTCTATCCCATCCATTTCTCCAATGTCTCCTTAAACTTCAGCACCCTGCCCCCCCCCCCCCACACCCCACCCTCCCCACCACCTGCCCCCTACCCCCTATCCATCCACTACCTAGTTTTTCGCTACCTATCCTCACACTTCCATATTCTTTTGCCATCTCCCTATCTACATTTGTGTATTTCCTCGTCTCTACACATTCCCACATTTGTTAGATCAATATACATTCTTCATCTCCATATTTTATTTACCACCTTCAAATAGCTATATAGGTAAATTGGATCATTAAATATTACTACAACACAAAAAATCAGCAATATTAGATAACTTTCTAGCTTCTACTAGAAATCCTGAAAGCATGCAAAGTCTGATATCAACATGCAAAAATAAAAAATAAATCAGAAAATAAAATAAAATTATATATGCCAAATTAAAACTAATTTCACGATCACAATATCATAAATATATAAGTTGAATTCACACGAATCATAGATGCATCTGTTCACGTGCAGAGCAAATGTTAACCATTCCATCAAAGACCTCCCGCTATAGCAATTTCAAAACAATAATACAGGAATTAAAGCTGATGAATTTTTTAATATTAATATGACTGGACCTTAGGTAGCAACGTCTTCTAGTCATATTAACTTCAAAATATTCAACTGAATATGTTATTTTTCAGAAAGAATTTACTTTTTCACGGATTTGTTGGTGAAAGGGTTAATAAAATTGTTTAAAGAGGCCTTGTATCGCTCACCTTCAGCAAGAGTTAATCAGTTTAAATGCCACTTTTACCTGTCCACGATGGCTCATGGTGTAATAAAACTTAACATTTTGGAGTATAAGGGTTAATACAAACCTTAACATTCACAAGTCAAAGGGTTAATTAGCACGAACAACTTTCAATCAGATTGTTTTTCATCATATAGTGCTGGTAACATTAGCATAACGTTAGAATAACTGGACTTTATATACAAAAGTAATCACATTCATAATTCAAGCATGTAATTACCCCTTTCATACACAAGTCAGCTAAAAATGGCGTCTGCAGTGGTCTTGGAAAATGTCCATTTGGAGGGCAAGAGAAAAATTTTGAAAATGTATTACTGGAATGACTGGCTCAATAACCGAGCCAGTCATTCCAGTGGTAATTTTTCAAAAATATTCTCTTGCTCTGCAAATGAGCATTTCTGAAAAAAATGCAATTTCCGTGAACAGATTTGAGGATTAACCCTTACCACTGTGTCAATAGCAAAAAAACTGGTGTTCATTTTTCAACAAATTTGGTGGAAGCTACGACGGCACCATCTTCCACCAAATTTGTTGAAAAATGAACACCAGTTCATCTTTGAATTTAATTTGAAAATTAAAAATTTTGACATCAGAGTGGTAAGGGTTAAAGATGTTAAATTGTGACCTAATCGACAAATCAGCTTCATTTGAACAACTCTGAACCCCTATGCCCTAATTAAGCTTCCTAAAAAATTAGTTAAAATCAGCACCATGGCCCTTGAGAAGTCATTTAAAGGAAAATGTTGATGGACGGATGACGGATTGGCGGTCACCATGGCATAAACTCACATGGCCATTTAAAAACCAATCAAAAAACAATTATGCAATACCATTTTCAAAAACAAATTTGAGCGATTATTATTACCTATAAAATGCCCTACCTTTGTGGGCTTAGAAATAGCAGGCTTTTTACTCTCGCTCGGTGCGCCGCCAGAATTGTCATCACCAGCCACCGCCGGTGCACGCTTACTGCCCGGGACAGGCGGTATTAGCGATGGTGTGGTGGTGGCTGACAGGTCGGTGGTTAAATTAGTAGTAGTAATAGCGTCAGTGGCTGTAGTAGTAGCACTTGATGATGGTGATGCTTGGGTGGTGGTAGTAGTGGTGGTAATGATAGGCTCTGGCTGGGACACAGTTGAGTTCAGAACAGCAACCTTGTACAGCACAAAAAGCCATAGCCGGGTAAACACCAGGAGGGGGCTACACATTAATATACAATCAAACCTGCTGCATGAGACTAACTCTTCTAGCCACATGATGGCAGAGCAATAACACACGCTGTCTATTAAGACCAACTGTCTTAAAGAACCACCAACATATTGCCACAAAGACAATCGCTATAGCAACTAACTAAATTTGGTGGCTTACCCTTTTAAAGACCATCTTCGGCAAAGCTGGCTTCTACCGTCATCTTGAAGAATATTTACATGTATTTGCCGACTAAGAAGACCTTTTTTTAAATTTATCACTGGAATGACCGGGTCGATAATCGAACCAGTCATCCCAGTGATAAAGTTTTAAAAACTAGTCTTCTCCTGGTCTGTAAAAAGACATTCACCAAGAAGATCTGTATTTTATTGACCAATTTTGGTTCTTAAAGGGTTAACCCTTTCATGACGAAACCGGCCAAAAACGGCCTCTGTAGTGGTTTTGAGTAATGTCCATTTTACAGGCCAAGATTAGACTATTTTTGAAATTTTACTACTGAAATGGCTGGCTCAGTAACCGAGTCAGTCATTACAGTGGTAAATTTTCAAAAATAGTCTTCTCTTCGCCTGCAAATGGACATTCAATAAGTAAATATTTAAATTTTTCTAAAAAATTTAGTGATTAAAGGATTAAGACAGGTTTGATTGTCAAGCATAAAACACACTTTAGAAATTAAGCACCTTAACGGACAAGCATTCTAAATTAGCTACTTTGCAGAAATTTGTAGTTGCAGCTATGTGTATTTAAGAAAAGCATTGCTGAAAGAGATTGCAAAATCTTTGATCAATAGCATAGTTATTTAAATATTACTACGAAATCCTGTCAAATAAGCTTGAAATTTCAGGTTAAAATACTCAATACCAAATTATGCATGGTTCATACAAGAATTTGACCCATTCATTCAAGAACTTTCCAAGGATTTTTCAAGGACTATGTCTCTCATCTTCAAGGACTCTAAAACTCAGCTATCTTTAGCGGGTGAATGAAATTTGTGCAAATTAGATATTTTTAAACGCCGTCTCATGCAGCATTGAGTGAGAAACAGCAGCAGATTGTATGCAACTTTTGACTATATTGGGGAAAAAAAAAATGTTCATGTACTTTTCAAGGCCTTACTGCCATTTACAAGTACCATGATTTCTCAACTAAAGCCCCCCTCGAATATAGGACGCTGTCCCAAATTTGACTAAAATCTGCCCTAAAATCTCTTGTATTCAAGTATAAGATGCTGTTAAATTTAGAAAACTGTACCTTTAAAAAATCGAAAATTGGTATAAAAAATTACCATCACTCAGAGCTATGTTTAATGTATGACTAAAAATTATCAAGGTGGAAGAGAAATTATTAAATAGGACTGCCTAAATATTGTGTATCTTCAATAAAAATCGTCTATTACATTAAAATCAATCTAATTTTGGCATAAAATGTCTCCTTGAAAATATAGAAATCATGAAACAGAAACAGAATGTAATGGCTCTTTTGCGTTTGGAGGCGCTGTGTGAACTTATGCGCTAACGTGAGTTGGTTATCTGGCTCTTTTGCGATTGGAGGCGCTGTGTAATCTTATGCGCTAACGGGAGTTGGTTATCAAACGGGTACGGGAATATTCAGTTCCTATCGCGCAATGATGATATATAGCAATTTCCGAGTCCAGAATATTTAGATCCGAGTACTCGCTCCAATTAGAATAAAGATCTTTTGCGATAGGAGGCGATTCACGTGATTTATACATGTATTTTTTCCATTTTATGTCAAATTCTAGATTAATTTTGATGTAATAAGTGATATTTATTAAAGAATAAGCAAATATTTAGGTGCCCCAATTTAATAATTTCACTTCCGCTTGGGTGTTTTTGGAGTATATATTAAACATAGTCGCCAGATGGCGTGACTTGTCTAGGGTACCATTTAGTTCAATTTCCGTGGCATAATCTTTGACTTTTTAAGAAAAATTTTGAACCAAAAATGTGCAAGGAATGTTCTCGATTATAGGACGCGTCCCCCACCCCCTTCCTATAACGTAAATTTGTATGAACTCCGTTACGCCAGTAATATAAACACTTTAAGTGCTACCAATCTGTGCTAGCTGTCCATCAATAACTAGTAACTATTAAATGCTACCAATCTGTGCTAGCTGTCCATCAATAACTAGTAACTATCAAGATTCCAGCTTATGGTTTCACAAAGGTGGGTAAGTTACGCTGTGTCGTAAAGTCGAAGACTGACCAATCAGAATTGAAGTAATACTTAACTACGCTAGTTTACTTAACCCTCTAATGGTCAAGCCGGCCAAAACTGGCCTCTGCAGTGGTCTTGAGAAATTTCCATTTGCAGGCCAAGAGGACTCTTTTTTTTACTTTACCACTGGAATGACTGGCTCGATAACTGAGCCAGTCATCCCAGTGGTGAATTAAAAAAATTAGTCCTCTCTTGGCCAGCAAATAGACATTCAATAAGCAAATATTTTTATCTCAACCAAATTTGACCATTAAAGGGTTAAATACCCTTTGTGAAACCGGCCCCTCATCTTGATAATTTGAAAATGACCTGACTTATAAATCATGATCAGGATAAAATGATTCGCTCTCTAGCGCTAGTGTTGCTATTTATCACGTATACATCCATCTTGGCATGTGCATTACGTATGCAAACAATGCACTATGACAGAAAATGAAATCACAACTATATTATAGCTTTATTGCATTGATATTACGGAATCAGCAAAACACCTTTCAAAATTAACATTTTTTTTTTTATCAACTATGAACACCTATTTGCTTTAACATATCATTCATATGCCTACATCGTCCATGTAAAGCTAAGGATACGTATACCTGGCATGTCAACACAGAGATAGTATCAGCCCTGGTAGAGTTCCATTCGCCTAAAGCTAGAGTTCATTTCAAACTTGTCTGCTTGCTCTTTTAACTGTCTGACAGCTGCTAGCCACTAGACAATAATTTCAATGGCCAAAAAGTGTTGACCTGCTGAATATTTTGAAAACAATTTTACTGAAAGCATCAACTTTCAGTCAAATGTTTTTAAATATTCAGCATATCCAGAGGTAAAGCAGGATGTAGTCTGTAGAAATTCAGCAGGCAGACAGTTAAACACTTAGTGGTCAAACCCGCCAAAACAAGCCCTTGCCGTATTCCTGAGCAATGTCCATTTTCCGGTCAAGATAAGACCATTTTTGAAAGCTTACCACTAATCGCTAATAGATTAATAGTATTAAAATTTTCAAAAATAGCCTTCTCTTGGCTGCAAATGGATATTCTTTAAGAAAGAATGCAAATTTTCTTGACCAATCTTGCCCACTATAGGATTTAAGTATTAAGGGGCCAGTCATATCAATGTCAAAATCTTGACAAATACATTTCTCATCGCAGCCATGTACTTATTGTCTGTCATTGTCTGTCAAATTATTCCCCTGGCTCGCTTGCACAGTAGACATTAACGAGTTATTAAATCGGAGAAATTTTTCTGACCACCGGCATTACGACTGAAATTTGTCTAACTGAGAATGCTTGTCCGAGTATCCCTCAGCATAAATCGCTTAAGTCACACCAAAGAAGCTTGAAACAATGTTATAGGAAACAATCAGACAGTTGTTCTAACTGCCAGCTGCAGAATTTCTGCAGACTACATTTTTCATGGGTTTAACTCTGGATATGCTGAATATTTTGAAAACTATTTGACTGAAAGTTGTTGGTGGCTAACTTTCAGTCAATTTGTTTTCAAAATATACATCAGGTCCAGAGTTATTGCCCAGAGAAATTATTATCTGATGACTTGCAGCAGCTAACATTCTGTGTTAAATAACCGACATTCAAATATGAACCGTTCACTCTCAGAACTTCACACATACTCTGAACGATTCAAGAAATTTTTAAAACAATTTTGTCAAATTTTCAGCTTTAAGGCGGTTTGATTGCTTTGAAAATGATATAATTTAGGCTTTCCTGCATGAAGTAAGATGCGTGTGTTTAAATTATGATCACCATGCTCCAATTATTTGATATTAAATAGCAAATCACTAAGTTTCTCAATTGGCTAGGTGCTACAACCCAGCTCACAATAATTTCAATTAGAAAAAACTTCTGACCTGCTGAATATTTTGAAACCAATTTGACTGAAAGTTGTTGGTGGCTTAGCCACCAGCAACTTTCAGAAAAATTGTTTTCCAAACACTCAGCAGGTCCATAAATATAACCCTTGGAATGTGCCATCTGCAAAAATTCAACAGCCAGACCGTCAAAACCAATTTGATGAGACAAAATACAAAGATTTATTCAAAATAATTTAATGGAAAGTTGATATTTTCTGAGGTAATATATAAACATGTAGTAACATCTCTTCAAGTCATGCCAGTTAGTGTTTTTAAAATATCCTTCAAAATTCAAAAGAAGGCTACTGAAACTTTCTGTATGTAGCTTTGAATAATCAAAAGGCTAATTAAAATAATGAACGGGCCAAATTGGCATTTATAATGGCTAAGACTATCCTTGTTATTAAATCAATGTCAGTCACACAAACCTGATTATAACTCTTCAATGGACAAGTTGGCATAAACGGCTTCTGCAGTGGTCTTGAGATATGTAGATTTGCAGGTCAAGAAGATAATTTTTGACAATTTAACACATGAATGACTAGCTCGATAATCTAGCCAGCAATTCCAGTGGTAAATTGTCAAAAATAAGTTATCTTATCCTCAAAATCGACACACTGAGCAGAAATTCAAATTTTCTTGAAGACTCTTGACCATGGAAGGGTTTAATTAATGTTTCGGTCACGCAGACAGCAAAACTTGGTTTATTAAACACATAAAGCGTAAAGATACAATTAGATATGTCCTTACCTCAGTTTCACTCGACTGCTTGTTCAGCGCATTCTTCTCTGCAAAAGGTGAAGTTAATATTATATACAGTAGCGCTCAGAATTAACTTTTTAACACTCAGATTTGTTCATAGAAAACATCCATTTGCAGACCAAGAAGACTGTTTTTGAAAATTTACCACTAGAATGACTGACTCGGTTATCGAGCCAGTTATTTCAGTGGTAAATTTTCAGTCTTCTCTTGGTCTGCAAATGGGACATTTCTCAAGACCACTGCAGAAGCTGTTTTAGGCGGATATGAGGGTTAAAGGGTTAACCCGTTTACAACACAAAATAAAATGTGCTGTTGAATATTCTGAACATAATTGGACAATTGTACTAACATGTTTGTGTTTTTTGTTTTTATTTTGGAAACCAGTTAACTTATTTTTATGAGCATTAGCATACAATATTAATCTACAACAGCTAACTATCTTGATTCCACTACACAACTGTCTGAAAACACTCTAGTATGTGCATTATCAAATGCTAGATGAAATCACATTATCTACCCAATGCGTGTGACACTCGATAATAGATCTTTCCATTCTTAGCTATGCCCCGCCCATCACTAGCTAAGCTCCACCCACACCTCGCCGTGTTGGGATTGATCGATCCCTGAATGCCCTAACTATCAATTTACCGAAAGCTATACAGGGAAGCTGTTGAATATTTTGTAATTAATTTGACTGGGCGCTGTTACTGCCTATGGCAGCAACAGCGCCCAGTCAAATTAGTTTCAAAATATTCAACAGAATATTTATTAAATATTAGACATACAATTTGTACAACAACGCATAGACTGTCTTCAAATATGCGTTCGTGACGTACTTATCGACGTCATTCATAACGATGTCATTCTACACATCACGTAGTTGATTATGACATCATATGATGGGTGGGTACTCTGGAAAGGTGAATTGCGACATGTTATAAGGAAGCTTTGTCAAAATTTGACAGACAGACCATTAAACATTAAAGAACATTTATCAGTTGGTCCCTAAAGCAAGTGTCTGTTACAGGCAGGTTTGGCAGCCATTGATCTTAGTTTACGTTGATATACTTTAGCTAGAGTGTAAAATTTCTATCCTAAAGTTTGGATATGTAGTCACAGTAATCCGAGCAGAAGTATCACGTGGTACTTGCAGGAGTGTCATTCCCGAACGCAAAAGAGTATAATCGGATTTAAATATGGCGGTTTGAAAAGAAATGTATACAATGTTACAGAGTAGTGCAGTAGAATTAGGGGCGGAGCCGGAAAAAATTTCTATCAAGCTAGTTCTGGTGTCGTTCGAAGCGGGATTTGTTGCTCTATATCATATCCAAATCCAAAATCCACAAAAATCCTTTCTGGGGAAATCTTTTAAAATACATATGAGTGCACAACCAGATTTTCCTAATATTTGCTGTGTACCATACGCGCGGATGGATCTCAGCACAAGAAGTTTTATCAATATGTTTCTGAAAAATTATGGAGTATGCTACTGTATTTCCTGTCCATTATTTACATACTAGCAAGTGATTTGAGTACGTGATACATTACTTGTAATGTAATTATACGTTTTATACGAGTATGTGTGCATAATGGACCTTTCCAGTTTTAGCTATGTCCCGCCTATCTCTAGCTAAGCCCCACCCATACCTCGCTCGTGTTGTGATCGATCGATCACTGAACCCCCTGACTCAATTTCCAGAAAACTATGCCGTTAAGTTGTTAAATATTTTGAAACTAATTTGACTGGGTGTTGTTGCTGCCTACAGCAACAACAGCGCCAAGTCAAATTAGTTTCAAAATATTCAAGAGAATGTTTATTAACTGTTAAAGACATACAATTCGTATGACGTGTCGGACTATTAAAGGAGCATATTCACACTAGAATGCTTGATAATAAAATTGCTAAAATTGCATACTTTTAGAAGCTTAAATAGTGTGCCTAGATGTAATGAAATGAAATAAATCTCTACATATGATGATTTCAGTCAATATAACTTAATATAATTTTTTATGATATTCAAATTAACAACTAGAATATTGTATTAATTGATACCTAATTAGAATGTGATCTTGAGTCCATATCTGAGAGACATGACTTCAAAAAGAGTTCATGCACCAAGCATGTAGAAGGAATTATACTGATCCCAAACGAAGAAAAAATGAATGCTGACTCCGTTAATGCTTCACCTGTTCCAAAACATATAAAACTGCAATCTAATTCACCCTTTTTCAACTGGAAAGAGGGCTGTTTCATTTGTAGAAAGTCAACAAAACTAGATCTTCGTCATCCTCGTCATAGTGTCCAGGTGTCATCAGCGTGTACCCAACAGCCCGGCCATTTTGTGCCCAGATTCTTGACGTGTGTAAACAACGGGATGATGCATGGGATCATGAAGTTTAGGGAAGACTGCAAGCGTTTCGTCTTCGTTGTTGCTGAAGTAGTCTGTCACAGATCTTGCCAGTCAACCTTCATGTCAGCAAAAGTTGTATTTATATCTTATTGCAGTCAGCAAGATGATCAACTTGTTCGCAGCAACTGGCCATAGCAATTATGCAGTCTAACCGCCAATTCCAGTAGTAACTAAGTATGTACGAGTCTGTATCTTCAACTCATGCTTCAAATGCTGAATACCCACCCATGGTTATATGATAAATTCACGATTCACGGATATCACACTGTATGCAGATCTGACAGATATTGGGCTGGACTCTGGACAGATCTTGTTATTGAGCAGGTTATGACAGTCGAGGGGGTTTGACTCGAGGACGAGGGATCTGTTCGTGTCACCTGGGTCAACAGCACATGTGTGCCAGTGTTCATGATGCTATGACTTCTCTGTCTAAACTTCAACACAACAAGCATGCAACATGTTGAGCTGGGAAAATCAAGAGTCAACCATGACTTCCAACACCTCCTCAGTGTTGTTGACGGGTTTGATATCTATGAAGCATTTGACATAGATGAAGAAAGGTTGCGATGCCTGGCCTCTGGCCTAACTGCTGCCGATCATGATGGAATCAACTGCGATGAAGCTGAAGAGGTTGGATCCAAAATACAAAAGAACTTTGAAACATCAAAGTTCCTGATGTTTGGCTAAGCTAAAGCTGATCAAGTAAAGACGCTAGTTATTTGGTCAACATGTAGGTCATCTTGACACAAGCAATCCGTTTTCTAGACTTACAGCACTTGCAGAAAGATCAGCAAATATGACGCCCTACTTTGCATATAGAACTTGCATCTGTAAATAACCAGTCTGTGACACTAGTAGCTGATGGCACTGACATTCTTGTGCTCCTCTTGTACCATTTTAGACCTGAACTATCACATATATTTCTCTGAGATCAGAGGGAAAGAAAGGTCAAAGGAAAGGTCAAAGGAAAGGCCAGAGGCTCTGCAGTATCCGGGATGTATGTGCACATCTGGGTGATGAGATCGCTCATCGGCTGCTATTCATTCATGCATGGGATGACTGCGACCCATCTGCAACTTCGTTCGGTTACGGTAAAACTCCAATTCTAAAGAAGGTTAAATATTCAGAAGCAATCCGGAAACTCAGTGATGCGGTCGGTACATATGACACTTACAGAAGAGAATGTTATCGAGGCCGGGCTGAAGCTATTGCTAATGCTGTATGGACGGACATAGACTGATACATTGAATGGCCTCAGATACATTTTGTACATGCGGATGGAAGCAACATGTATGTAAAAAATGGAAAAGCCTAATGTTAAGCACACTTGATCCTACAGAATGGGGTGGCAGCTTGAAGATCAGAAATTAACACCTGTGGTGACTGACTTAGAACCTGGACCACAAGATATTCTCAAAGTTGTTCGGTGTAAGTGCAAATCTTTAAAAAAAAACATGTGGAACAATGGTAAATGTCTCATGTCATAAAAATGGCCTCAAGTGTGTTTTGGCATGTGGTAATTGTTAGGAATGGGGTCAATTCCATTTTATCAATTCCAATTCCACCTCAATTCATTTTAGCAATTCCAATTCCACTCAGACAAGTTCAATTCCAATTCCATTTGATCAATTCCAAGTCCAATTCCATCCCAATAATTACTTAAGATCAACATTGTTATATTTTAACCCTTTAATGCCCAAGATTGGTGAAGAAAAACTAGATTTATCATTAGGATAAGAGATTGTTTTTTTAAATTGAACAATGCAATGACTGGCTCAGTTATGGAATCAGTCATTCCACTGGTAAATTTTCATAAATAGTCTTGTAGCATACATATGATCCTTCCTCAAGACCAGTGTAGATGGCATTTTTGGCTGGCTTCTCCGTTAATATTTAAAACAATTAGAATAAAAAGCTTTGTTGCCAATAGGTAGTTATATCTTTCAGTCCAAAGAGTCAACATTCAGCAGATCTTACTTTTTAATTCATTTGACTTAATTATAGATTAATGCCGAGTTTTTTCAGATGAATATGACTAAAGGTTAATGCCATGCAGGGTTGGCAAGTTTTGGACACTAGTGGTTTAAACTGCGGTTTAAACCATGGTTTAAACCGTCCGGCCAAAATAGGTTTTGGACACCTTAAATTGTCCAAAACTGTCCAAAACATAAAATATTGGTATAAAAAATATTTTTCTGAAATGTAATTTTCTTAAAACAACTATATAGCATTTAGACACATACAGGTACATGTACATATTGATGGATGGTTATCTACATGTATTTTTGGATACTTTATTGCTATATAATAATAATAATAATCTAAAAGGACACATATGATTTCAATAAATTAGGAGTCTTATTTGCTTCTTTCTATAATCCATGGGTTAATTTTTTTCAACTTTTGTTTGTCTTAAATGTTTTAACTCTGTATATTTCGACCAGTTGTGTTAAACCCACAGAAACCCTATTTAATCAATAATGTAAACATATTAGACTACCTATGTACAGCTAGATGTTTATATTATTGAGAACTGGCTCTGTGTCTAAATCTATTTCTTGCAAAATGTTCATGGCCTATGGAAGAATCTTAAACTCAGAGAAAATATAGTCTGCTAAGATGTTGTTTCAACAATTAACTGATGACCCTTGCTCTCTAAGGCTATTTTAGAATGCACTACTCAGTACACACATTAGCTATGTTTACATAAGATCTTATGCAAATTTGGGATTAAGGCATTAAGCTGATAGAATATAAATTAGATTCTTCATGTTTTCATCTATCCTCAGTTAATGCTAGATATCAATTAGACAATTAGTAAAAAGATATCCTTGTGCTACATTAATCTTTGAATTCTTCTGTTGTCCTGAATATTTATGTGTTGATGGTATTTGAAATAGTTAATATGTATTTCAAAGGTGGTAGGCCTAAGGATCCAATTTGGAAGCACTTTTTGGAAGTTAAGATTAATGGCAAACAAATGGCTAAGTGTAGAGAGTGTGAGTACACAGTTGTCAACAAGGTAGCAAGGATGAAAATACACTATGAGAAGCATGAGAAGTCTACTGAAAGTCGTGTTGAACAGGCTGATACAGACAGTGCAGACACACATATCACCAAAGACATCAAGATTTTGAAGGTAAATAAAATTAATGCTTAACCCCTTGCCCTCTAATGTCAATAATTAAAAATTCTATATTTTATAGTGACTATACCAAGGAAACTGGTTTTCATTTTTCAACAATTTTGTTGGGCGATGACAAATTTGTTGAAAATAAAAAACCAGTTTATCTTTTAATTTTATTTGAAAAATGTTTTTTGTTGACATTGGAGTGCTAGGAGTCCAATATATCTAATACATGCCTTAACCCTTTCACCGATGAATTCCTCAGCTATCATTTTCAAGGACACTATGCGGGAAAACTGCAGAATATTTTGAAACTAATTTGACTGGAAAACAAATTTACTCGTGAAATGACTGCCGCTTTTACTAAGCCAGTCATTTCAGTGAAAGATTTTCAAAAATGTGTGCTAAGTTGTGTTTAAAAGTCATAATGTACAATGTAGGTACGGTTACTATTCACTGTAATTGTCTTGGCCGCATAGGGGTTATCAACAGGATGTCTCGCCTTTAGTTCAGATACCTGAGTTAATTATTCTCTTTGCCATGCTAGTAATAGAGTCAGGTCTGATAATCTCTGATAACCACAATTACATGCTGAGCCTCTTTACAATTCAATGGTATAGGTGTGATAATTGGCCTGTGAGGGCGCTGGCTTAAGATTAGAAATAACACACAATGATCTGCTTAACCCTATACTTTCTGCAACCCATGGTTTTCAGAAATACTCTTGCCTGAATACCTTTACTACAGTAATATTATGAAAACAATTTGGCATAGCACAGTAACACCCTTCAGATAGACTGATGCAAACAGTCAAACTAACATTCAGCAAGTCCCAAAGTTTGAAAATAAATAAAAACATGCATTTATTTGACAGAAGGGTGGTCTATCTTTAACTCTATCCATTCCAAATTTTAAATGTATTGAATTATGACATAAAATTAATTACTTTTGAAAATTCAACATAAGAATGACTGATTTTGTTGCAATGCCAGTCATTTCAATGTAAATTTTTAAAAAGATTATCATATCTTGTCCCCAAATGGCTTGGACCAGGTAGGGTGTATATCTACATTTGGCTTATATAGCGCATGTAATATCCCTTTTCTTTGTTTCAGCTGGACAAACCATCAGCTGCACCATGCACAAAGCGACTAAGAGAAGAATTGTCATCACAATCAGCACCACCCTCACCAACCTGTCCAGTTCAATTATCAATTCAACCCGATCTGAGCCGACATTGTATCACTACCACCTCAGCGATGAAGTCAGCAATAGATATAGAAGTCGCGAGGTTGTTTTATGCTTGTAACCTTCCATTTTCAATGGCTGAACATCCGCAGTTCATATAATAAATGGATATGTTTAATATAGTGCTTTTGATGCAATCTCTGATTTCTAGTTATTTTTTAATAGGATTATGATGCATAAGAGTATGGTGATATGTCCAACATAGTTTTGGACAGTTTTGGACAGTTTTGGACTGGTTTAAACCATTTAAGACAGGTTTTAGACAGGTTTTGGACAATGTCTGCTCAAAGTTAGTTTTGGACTGTCCAAAACTCAACCCTGATGCCATGTCCAATTATTATAGATACATGTAAACCTTGCTATATAAATGTTTGCGTTAAAAAGCATTAGAAAACAATGTATATAGTACAGTACTGAGTGAGAGTACTGAGCACATGTATGTAGAGTTTGAATAACACCTCTAGTCCAGGTGTCTGTGTTTTAAAATCCAAGACATTTCCCAGAGGGGGTTGTTCAATGATTCCTTTGTTATGTAGGAGGGTATAATTACAGGGCAATTATCTTGTAATGTACTGCTTTCTTCTCCCATTTCATTCCATGCAGATGATAGTTATTACTTTACTGAACAAAATTGCTAAAATCTTGATGAATAACTTTAACGCAATTTGGTTATCTTGGTTCTAGCTTATATATTTGAAATCATTTTAACTAATTTGTATGATTTTAAAGATGGCATGATTTCATAGAGATGAAAACCTGTTTCCAGGGAATGCAGAATGAAATAAGTTCAAGTGGCTTTGACTGAATAAAGGAGGTACAAAGCCCACATTGGATAAAAAGGTTAATTAGTCACTGGTCATGGAGAATTGAGTTAATTCAATAATGTATTAAAGTTCATAGCATTTATCAGATCTTTATTTTGTCAATTCTGAGTGAGATTATTTTTGAAAATTTACCACTGGAATTACTGGTAAGTTATCCAGCTTAGCTACTCCAGTAGTAAATTTTCTAAAATAGTCTTCCATTGGCCTGCCAATGGCCATTTCTCAAACTCCTTGCAGGTGTTTTGGCCGGCTTAGGTGTTAAAGGGTTACGGGCTAACTTGCTCATCACTGAATTATCAGTATCTCAAATTCTAGTCTTCAAACCAAACATATAACTAAGTTGTTAAAATAAATTTTAATAGAAACTGTTGCAGCCATAGTACACAGTCAAACAGTATTCAGTCAAATTAATTTTAAAATATTCATTAAAGCATCTAATAACAGCTGGCATAATAAATATCATCAACCTGCTTATAGAATGAAATGTGGTAAATGGTATCATAAAGATCATTTAGGATGAAATGCATTAAGGGCATATAAAGAGCAGTGTATGATTTACAGATATTATATGCACATTTTATAGCCAACAATGTTCAGTAAATCTATGACAAATATGATTGGAATTGATTGGAATAGTATTGGAATTTATCAATTCCGGTCAATTCAAATGATCAATTCCAAATCCAATTCCGGTCTCTTAAAATTTATCAATTCCAATTCTAATTCCCGAGTCCTCAGATTTATCAATTCCAATTCCATAATTGAATTGGAATTGACTGATCAATTCCAATCGGAATTTACCCCAACCCTGGTAATTGTTATGGTAATGAATGTAGGAACATGGTTGAACTTATTGTCTCTGATGATAATACTGAAAGTGAATCCGATACATTGATAATTGGATAAAGATATGTGTATATGATTCCTTAGTAACTCCTCTAAAGTTAATATGCATTTAATTAGAAAATGTACACTCCCATTAAAATCTATCTCAACCAAAACATTAGCAACAGTTCCACTTTTACGTATTCAAGGATAAATCTCAAAGGTCGCATTACCGTATGTTAGATGCTTTTATCACAAAATATTATTGACCCAATTTCAAAATAACCACTCATAAAGGTCTTGAAGATGTTGAAACTAATTTGACTGGCAGCTGTTGCTTCAAACTGGATTTTAAATATTCAATAGGATATAGCGCAGGTCTATAGTAGTATGGACTTCTGGATATAGTAATTAGATCACAGATAATGTATCATATTTAGTTTCTCAGTTCGCATGTGTTACCAGTCCAGATTCACACCAAAATGCTTGAAAATTAAATTGTTAAATTATATACTCTTAGCGGCTTAAATTATGTGCCTAGATATCCTTAACCTACGATGATTTCATTACGCATTAATTAATATAATTTTTTAAGTTGTGAAATTGAATTAGAGACACAAATCCCTAATTCAACTTGACAACTAAAAAGATTGTATTAATTTATACGAAATGAAATGATCTTATGTTAGGATTTATTTCGTTTCATTACATTTGGATACACAATTTAATCCTATAAAAGTACAAATTTAGCAATTTTATTTTCAAGCATTTGGTGTGAATATGCACCTTTAACTAACTAATTTGCATATTAGTTATTTTAATTTATTTTATTTTAATTAGTTGATTGTTAAATTTTTATTCTATCATATATGGTATATGAATCAGGCAATATAAAACAAGTTAGATAACAAATACATTCATGATATACCAGATTAAATGCTTTATACCACACAAAACTCGTTATACGCATATTAATTGGCTAATTTGCATATCGTAAGATTTCCCCACAGACTTTTTTGCAGATTTTGGATATGTTATAGAGGCTGAAATTCCGGTTCCAACGAGACCAAAACCAGCTTGATAGCAATTTTTTCCGGGTTAGACTATTTTTGGGGGTTCAACTACCGCATTATAGTTACTATACTCTTGTTAAAAGCTGCCATATTTGTTTACATGTCTACGCATGCGCACACCTTTTCTCTAGCTCGATGCGGGAATAGTCGAGTCAGACAATTTGTACCATGTAATACTGTTGTCAGATTATACTCTTGTCGTTCGGATATGTGATCGGGGTAAGCGGAGTAACACGACAACGAACTCGATTTCAACCTGTTATACTGACCCATTTCTGTTGTTGGAATCTCTGGTTCACCATCCACCCTCTTGCCCAGGTCCTCCTCAGCGGAAAACACGGCTTTCTCCTGTTCAGCAGTTTTCAATGTGACACTCTGTTTTTCGTTCACACTCATTCGCGTAACAGAACTCCTGAATAAATTAACAAATGTTTTTAGTAACAGTCAGGACTAATAAAAAAAGTTTAAGTCATATGATTAGGTGGTGATGATGAATACTTTTCCACAGCCCTTAACGCGTTCAACGATAACTCCCTGAAAAAATTAAATTATTTACAATTTATTGCACATTCTGTTGAATATTTTGAAATTAAGATGACTGAAAGTCATTCATAATTTCAAAATATTCAACAGCTTTCCTGTTTGTTTAACCTGAGATAGAGATACAGGGAATTTATAGCTGAAAGGATTAAATCAAATACATGTATGTCTTTTACATATCAGATATCTAATGCTGAGAATGCTTAGGATCCATACAGGGATCCATTTCTTTACCCCTGCCTATTTCTAGCTTTACCCCCCCCATTTCTAGCTTTACCCCACCCATTTCTAACTATACCTCACCCATTTCTAGCTTTACCCCACCCATTTCTAACTATACCTCACCCATTTCTAACTATACCTCACCCATTTCTAACTATACCTCACCCATTTCTAACTATACCTCACCCATTTCTAGCTTTACCCCACCCATTTCTAACTTTACCCTGCCTATTTCTAGCTTTACCCCACCCATTTCTAGCTTTACCCCACCCATTTCTAACTATACCTCACCCATTTCTAGCTTTACCCCACCCATTTCTAGCTTTACCCCACCCATTTCTAACTATACCTCACCCATTTCTAACTATACCTCACCCATTTCTAACTATACCTCACCCATTTCTAACTATTCCTTAAACTCAGATCATTTTTAAAATAGCCAATTTTGGTCAAGAAAATCAAATCTTTTGTTTACTGAATGTACATTTACCATGTTTACAGTCAAAAAGAATCTATTTGTAAAATTTTGAAAATTTATCACTGGAATAACTGGCTCGAGAAGAGCCAGTTATTCCAGTGCTAAATTTTCAAAAATACTCTCTTGCCATGTAAATGGTCATTCCTCAAGACCAGTGCAGATCAGGCTGGGTTTGGGCCGGCTTGACACTAAAAGGTTCAATCATATATATCAGACCCAGTCATTCCGCTACATCAGGCAGTTTCCAAAACTTTGCTGTAAAACATTTATTTCTGTTCAACTTTGTGAATTGTACTGACAAAACTTCTAATTATCACTAAAGCTCTAAAAATGAGGTCACAACTTCACACCAGATGCTTTTAACAGCAGACATTGCAGAAACTATAAACTGTAAGCTGAGGATTTAAGACGTCCGTTCAAGACGGTCAAAAGAAACTATTTGTAAAATTTTGAAAATTTATCACTGGAATAACTGGCTGTAGTCGTCTTGAGGAATGCACATTTCGAGGCAAATAGAAAACTATTTTTGAAAATTGACCACTGATGTAAATTGTTTCATGCATATATTAACCAATTAACATTCCATTTCTTCAAGAAAATATAAATTTTCAAATAGAAAATGTCCATTTGCAGTCTAAGAAAAGCCTGTTTTTGAAAATTTACCACTGGCATGACTGGCTCGGTTATTGAACCTGTCATTCCTGTGGTAATTTTTCAAAAATGGTCTTCTCTTGGTATGCAAATGGACATTTCTCAAGACCACTGCAGAAGCCATTTTGGGCTGATATGAGAGTTAAAGGGTTGATATTACATGCGACTTAGATACAATCTATCGCATGCGCATGCATACAGTACAGCTCATAAATACATTAAAATATTTCCAAAACAAAACCTAACAAATTTTAGTTTATCTAAAGTACAAATTTGAACACAACATAACAAATGTTCTGTTCTGTTGTATATTTTGGACTTAATTTAACCCTTTAATGGTCAAATTTGGTCAAGAAAATTTAAATATCTGTTTATGAATGTCCATTTATAGGCCAAGAGAATACAATTTTTGAAGCTTTATCGCTGGAATGACTAGCTCGCTTATCGAAGCAGTCATTCCAGTGGAAAATTATTAAGAATTGTATTTTCTTGGCGTGTAAATGGACATTCCACAAGACCATAGCAGAGGGCGGTATTGGTATACTTAACCATTAAAGGGTTAATTGGAAGCCATTGCTGCCTTAGGCTGTCATGTAGTAATGGCTTCCAATCAAATTAAGTCCAAAATATTCAAGTGTTTTATTTAGGAAACATATTACGTTATTTCTGAGATGTATTGTATTGCACATGCAGATTTAATGCAGTAATGACCGAGATTAGTCAAGAAAATCTCATTTACGCTAGTTGAATGTCCATCTTCTAGCTTCATGACATGCATGACGGAGGATTTCTGTCAATTATGATTGTGATGTCAGTCTACGTGTGACGTAATTGATTATGACGTAATTAACTTTAGTGACATCGTTTCATCGTTTCTGAAATCAGGTTGATGGAATATTAATGCAGGTAAAGATATGACAAAAAGTATAAAATGTATAAATCCTAGTAAATGTGAAACTGATACAAATAGCATGAAATAACTAGTTTTAGTGACGCTGCGCATCACAAAGGCTATACACGTATTTCACTGTACCCCGTCTTTTGCTGAACACATGCAATTAATCTTGAAGTTGGGTGAACAATGAAATGTAGGTCGCACTGGCCTATTTTTGATACTACCAGTAAAATGCACCCATATACCAAGACTGGTTAGTGAATACAAAACGCTTTTGAAGCTACAGCCTGAACAAGAATTTAACACACTATGTTTGGTTACTGTATACCACCAAAATATCTTAAAACTACAGCTTGAAGAAGAATTTTTTATGATGATCAATGAACCGTGAAATGTACGTCAAGCTGGCCTACTTATGATACATGACACATCTTTAGGACATGATGCATTCATATTATGGTTGCACGATTATTCAATTTTCATAATCGCGATCATTTAATACAAATAATCACGATCATACGATTAATCATGAACTACTGTATTTCGCTTAATTGTAGCCCATGCGCTAATAGAAGGCCACCCCCTAACTTTGACACATGAGCTCCAATGATTTCTTAGCAGTTTCAAAACGGCAAAACTCTGTATTAGAGGCCCACCCCCTAGCTCAGCAGATTGTATAGGAAAATTTTTTTTAAGAGGAAATTTGTAAGAATAGCGTGTATAATAATAACAATCGTGTCACACAGGGTGTGTTTACTTCAGACCGATCTCTGCCCTGATATATTTCCGGCCCCTCTAGAAGTCAATACAGGCCTCAGATTTGTAAATCTCGACCACCTATTAGATTAATACTAATAGTAGGCCACGTATGTTCAAGATATAATAAAGTTTATTCCACACACTTGTAGTCAAAATGCGAGTAAAAGTCTTGGTGTGATTAAATACCTTCCTTATTATAAATATATTTTAAGACCAAATTTATGTACAAAACAAGCACAGGAGAAAATGCGCATCAATTTTGTAACGCCAATCAACATTAAATGATCCAAATTGAATTATTACGAATGGCAATATAGCCGGCTTCTTAAGTTGGCGAGCTAGCGGCTGTTTTGTGATGGGAGGCAGCGTGTTCTCGCCAGATATTATAGGTTAACGGGAGTTTATCAAACGGGTACCCGTTATTCAGATCAGTATAATACTCAGTTCCTATCGCGCAATGATAATATATAGAAATTCCCACGTTTCGAGTCCCCGATTCCAGAATATTTCTATCCGAGCACTCGTTCTAAAATAAACTCTTCAATTGGAGGCGAATCATGTGATTTGTATTTTTTCGCGACGCCATTTTATATCAAATTGTGGATTCATTTTAATTTAATAAACGACCTTTATTAAAGGATACGCAATATTTAGGCGCTCAAATTAAATAATTTCACTTCCCCGGTGATGTTTTTAGGTATACATTAAACATAGCCATAGGCGGTGGGAATTTTTACGGGAGAAAATGCGTTGAATTTCCGTGGTATCAGTTTTAGAAAACTTTTTTGGGAAAACTCTGTAATATAAGCCCACCCCCTTTCTCAGAGATGTTTGGTTGGAAATTGAACACCTCTTGTCCTAATAGAAGCCTAGGCTTCAATTAAGCGAAATATCACGGAAATTCTATGCATTTTTTGACTTAGTATTGACTTAGTTAATATACAAACAAATCAGTTATTTAATAAATTTAGTTTATTTAATCATTCACACATTCGGCCGATCGCCGGATGTTTGTTTCCATGATTGGTAATGCGAGCAGAGTTTCACAAGTGCAAGTGTCTTGACAAAAATTTCAACATGGCGATTATACGATTATTTAATTTTATAATCGTCCACGATCATTTTGAATTATATAATCGTGATTAATCGAATAATCGAAAAATCATGCAACGCTAATCTATATGCCAGGTTTGGTGACTTTATCTGAAATTCTTGAATCTATGGTTCGGGAAAAATATTTGGGAAGAACAAATACAAATTTTCTATGATGTTCAGTGAACCATGAAAAGTAGGTCACAGTGTCCTACTTTTGATATACACCATAACATTATCCTACAATGCTCCATACACCAAGTTTGGTTACTATACCAAATACTCTTGAAATAAACACGCATAAGAATAAATTATGATATTCAGTGAACCATACAAAAGGTCACACTGACCTACTTTTTAATGCATGGCATTGTTAGTCTATGCATCTATATACCAAATTTGGTGACAATGTGTAAAACTCTTGAAAATATGGTCCGGACAAAAAATCAGGGACAGACTCACACATGCATGCACTCACCCACACACGAACAAAGCGATTACTATATTACACAGCTTCTGCGGGGGGGGGGGGGGGGGGGGGGGTATAAACATACAATTGCGCGTGGTTTTAAATTAGAGAATACGCCTTAGCACTCTGATGTCAATATCATATCTTTTACGGTGTCAATAACAAAGAAACCGGTGTACATTTTCCAACAATTTTGGTGGAAGATGTTGCTGTCTACGACAGCACCATCTTCAACCAACTGTGTTGAAAAATAGATACCAGTTCATCTTTTACTTTAACTTGAAAATTTAAAATTTTGACATCAGTGGTAAGGGTTAAATGGTACCATAATCATGCATGTAAATAATGAAATCGCTCGATTCTAAATGCTATATACACGTAATATCTTTGACAACAATATCAACAATAACAAGAATGAGAACGAAGATGGTGACAATGCTGACGCCTATCAAAACTAAGAAACAAAATGCACAATCATAATGCATGCTAACGTACACTTTTCTAATTTGTGGTGAAACGAGTAACATTTAAAGATATTTTGAACTAGAAATAAAGCGACATAAATTTAACCATATAGCCATTAAAAAAAAATACGACATTATATACCGTCAGTAAACTTAAGAAGGTAAGAAATATTCTGTCACCTAATGCAAAGCTAATTTGAACCAAATCTGGATTACAATCAAATTAATTTCACACTACATGTAGCTAACAGCAAGCTTACTTGTACGATAGCTTTGAAATTGACAGACTATGATTTCAGCGATGAAAGTTTCAAAAAACATATCCCAACACATTCCAGTATCTCAATTTCAAGATTACTAAACAGCAAAGCTGTTGAATATTTTGAAACTAATTTGACTGGAAGCCGCTGATGCCATTCGGTCTTCAGCGGACATCCCACAATTCATTGTACTTACTACAGTTTAACGTTAAGCTCTGTTACTAGTACAGGTTCCAGTTAACGTTAATCAGTAGTAAGTGCAATGCATTGTGGGAAGTTGGCTAGAGACCGAATAGGCAGTAACGGCTCCCAGTCAAATTAGTTTCAAAACATTCAACAGAATATTTCTTAAATCAAAAAAAATTTCTTGTTTTTAGTCTGTATGGTATAAAGGGTTAAATATTGAAATGAAAACCAATGCATTCTGTATAGAGACGAGTGACAAACATGCCAGAGCATCACATAATTATACAAAATTACTATCATTCATAGGAAAACACTCAAGATGCTAATACATACATCTTTGTGGGAACTCTTGGTGTTAGTAAATGTGAAGAACGCAGGCTAATCACAAATCAAGCAGATCATTGTATTAGTCTTAACACTCATATCAGCCAAAAATGGCTTCTGCAGTGGTCTTGAGAAATGCCCTTTTGCAGACCAAGAGAAGACTATTTTTTTTCAATTTAACACTGAATGACTGGCTCGATAACCGAGCCAGTCATTAGTGGTAAATTTTCAAAAATTGTCTGCTCTTGGTCTGCAAATGGACATTTTCTATGAGCGAATTGAAATTTTCTTGAACAACTTCGAGGGTTAAAGGGTTAAAACACAATCTCTACATACATTATCTGGGAATATTATGTTTGGAAGGTAATTAGATACAAGACAGCTTAGTAATATCACACGGAAATATTAATAACAAGTCGGATAGAAATTTAGATACATAGTTGTGAGCAGCGGTTGTGTGGGTGCTGGGGTGGGTGGTATGTGGTGGCCAAAGCTAGGGTGACATTAGTCTGCAACAAATTAAAATTTCTATTTTTAATGATTATAATATAGGCAACTAGATTGGACGATCGATAACACACCATCGCAAATTTGCATGTTCACAAATTTGACCTTTTGACCACCTTGGGGGAGGAGCTAAAATGCAAATGTCCTCGTGCACTCCACAATCATATGGGCAACACAAATACCAAATTTGGTTGAATTCCATTAAACAATTTTGGAGGAGTTCAACAATCAAGTCATACGCATGCACGCACGCACAACTTTTCTATTGACCATTTAAAATGGCTAAGATGCATCCATTGTTAGTGACTACATGTATGTGAGTGTTTGTAGTACAGTGTAGTCCATAAATAAGTTAAACACTGTTAAAGGTACATATTCACAGCAAAATACTTGAAATAGAATTGTTTAAATTGTGTACTTTTAGAGGCTTAATTTGTGTACCTCAATATAATGAAACGAAATAAATCTTAACATATGGTGATTTCATTCGCTATAGTATACAATTTTGACAATTTTATTTTCAAGCATTTTGCTGTGAATATGCACCTTACCTTTAAGCATGTTGCCAAAACAAAAATAGAAACATGTCGCTTATTGCATGTACGAGTTAGAACACAATGTAAGAAATGTTCTGTTGAACATAATTGGATTGCATGACATTGCTGCCATATACACTGAATTCAGGGATCGATAGCTCCCAACAGGAGAAAGGGGTGGGTGGAGTTTAGCTAAAGACGGGCGGGGCATAGCTAAAACTGGAAAGGTTCATTGCTGCCTTAGGCCAAAAATAAAATGTATTGTTGAATATTTTGAACCTAATTGTATTGGAAAACATTGTTGCCAATCCAATTAGGTTCAAAATATTCAACAGTACTTTTTATTTTTATTTTGGAAACATGCACTGTATGCAGGGCTGGGCGGTTTGGCCTAAAAGAAAACCGGTGATGGTATCACTAATTAAACCGGTATTAATGAAATACCGGTTTAAGGGGTTAGAATGATCGAAAATAATTTGAAATATGAAAATATGGTGTTTTCATTAGCTACAGTACAAGTATTTTGTGATTTGACAACTGACGTAAATTGCCACGAAATTAGAACGGTAACTATGTACGACTGTTCACTTCGACGCTATCTATCTCAAAATAGTAGTTAAAATAAATAAAATAAATAAAGTCTGGTTCATGATGTCGTGAAAATAACACTAACTACTAAAATGTTGATTTTCAACACTGTTATTAGGTCACTATTTTCGAAAGCGTAGTAAAATCTAACGCATGTACATGTAGCAGGAACCCGAATATGAGAGCAAGTTTAGGCTCCTAGTAGAGTACCGCTGATACGGTTAGAGTTTGTATAACCACCTACAGTATGATCTAGTCTAGTAAGTCATGTGTTTGTATTCAAGTACTCGGTGTTCTTGAGATATCCTCAATAAACTGTCGTTCACGCGGGTGAATGTCATTCAGCACGTAACTAAAGGGTAGTCATTTCCCGGAAATCGCACCTCAAGAAATCTCACAAAAAGCTATGTTTGACTATTTTTTTAGGTTCATATGTCACATAATAAAGAGATTATGATAATTTGACAACATAAACGAAATGATTCACGCGAATCTAACTTAAATCTACTTAAATCAACACTCTGTAGTCTGGACGATATACGAAGATGAAAAGAAAAAGACTGGGCCAGTCCGTAAAACAAAACGATGTGATTCTAACTCTATCGAGCAAAAGTCACGTGTTAAAAAAACTACGACTTACAGGAATATCATTCATAAATTAACAGTAAGCCTAGTAATTATCCTGGCGGAAGAATTCGTTAACAACCAATCACATTACGCCTGCTCGTATTTGGGAGACTAAAAGGTTTATTTTACTTGCAACTGCTCCGCCAACGTAAGAAGCGAATTAATCGCTTTCCTTTCTCGGGCGTTCATGCAATTTGTCTCCTATGTCTTATTCCGTGCTGGATCATTTTATGTTTGTTGAAATCTATGGGAAATAATGACATGTTTGGATTTGCAGTTCATTGTATAGCGTCGTTGTTTTCGTAGAGCGTTTCTTGAAATTTTTTGTATCATGTCACATTTGGAATCCTAATTAAACATAGGTGAGGTGTACAGTCTGTATGTGAAATGATGACGGTACAATCCAGATAAAATCATGAATGGGCCCCCGAGAACAAACAGATGCATGGACACACAGATACCTGGATGGATACACAAAATGATTAGAATAATATTTCTGTGAGCGCATTATAATTACATGTAATTAATAATTAGTTATTACCCAATTAATTAAAAGTAGTTAATGCCGAGACGCAAGCATTTAAAAGCAATAAAATATTTGAAAGCAGAGAAAGAGAGTTACTGGCATGAACAGGTTGTATCATAAAGAAGGCACAGAGTTAACACCTTAATTGTCAAGTCAGCTAAAACCAGCCTACGCAATGTTCTTGAAAAATGTTCATTTGCAGGCCCAGATAAAGGTTTTTTCAAATTTACAAATGGAATGACTAGCTCCATACCCGAGTCAGTCATTCCACCAATAAATTTTCAAAAAATAATCTTCTCATGGTCTGAAAATGGACATTGACATGATTGATTAAGCAATGGCTTTAATTTTCTTGACCAAGCGTGATGATCAAACGGTTAACTCATTTCATCCTGTATGCTATAAATAATATAAATAATATTCTAGATACTGCCTAACATTTAAATTTGGTTGATTATTTTGAAAAGAATTTGCCTGCCATAGACACCAAAAACTTTCAGTAAAATATTCAGCATGCCTCATTCAATTGCTTTGAAAGTGGCATATTAACCCTTTAACACTGATATCAGCCAAAAACAGATTCCTGCAGTGGTCTTGAGAAATGTCCATTTATAGACCAAGAGAAGACAATTTTTTTTAATTTACCACTGGAATGACTGGCTCGATAACCGAGCCAGTCCTTCCATTCATAAATTTTCAAAAAATCTCTTGGTCTGCAAATGGACATTTTCTATGAGAAAATTAAAATTTTCCTGACCAAATTCGGGGGTTAAAGGGTTACGGATTCAGGATGCAATGGGTTAATAAAAGCGGGACGGTGTTATGTAAGTAAGCATTATTACCTATAGCTGTCAGAGCATGCAATGGAATAAAGTAAACAAGGTTAGTTCATCTCACAGGAGCTAGAGGAGTCATTGTCAGAGAAAATAACAAACATATTAAAATTAATTACAGAACACTTTCTTTAATCTGACAATGGATATAAATTACCCATTTCAAGTTGCCTAATTAAGGCTAAAAGCTGAATAGTTTGAAAACGATCAAAATGAATCTTCCATCCAAATTTTCATTCAATTATATTCAAAACTTGTTTTTGTAATTTTCTTTAAAATTTCAGATTTTCTTTCGGATCAAGATCATGGTTGGGGAATCCCAGGAACATTGTTTGTGTTTAGAATTTGAGCGAAATCAGATCAATAGTTTCTGTGATATCCATAAACCCGGAATTTGATCCGATATGGATCCAGGATTTTTAAATCCAGATTGCTGCCAAAGTCTGGAGATTCTCGCTTATATGGTAACACACTCTTTTGTTAAGATTTGAGCAAAAGTGGGAAATGAGTTATCAAGATTTAGACACACGTATGCCTGTTGAAAAGGCACAATTCCTTTTCCCCACAATGACCTGTCCATGTTAGTGGGAGATGATGTAGCTAAAAGGTACCAAGCAAATAAGGGTTATTGACCAAAAAAATGACACATAGCAGTTTTAGCAGCACCCGAGTCATCACCAATTAATGAAAGCGCAATGATATCAGACAGATATCCATTATTTGACACGATTACCTGTGGCTGTAAGGTCAAAGGTCATGCAATATAAGAGATGGAAGAACACCAGGTTAGTAATGTATTTAGTGGACTATTTATATATATATATAAATATTTATCTATGTCAGATGAACATTGAGAACATGCAATTTAATTTCATGACATCCAATAATAATAGACTAAGTGCAGAATTTTGGAAACAATGTTGCTGAACCAGCAGCATTGCTTCAACAGTGCACACAATTTAACAAAATCCACTTTGCTATGGGTTGAAAAGCTTTGATCACACAGAAACTTTAGTATGACTCTGACCTCTTATTTTCAAAATTTTCAAAATTTCTATCAGTAAACAAAAGCCAAAATAAAATTCTAGGACTCGCACAAAATGGAAAAGATTATTTTTTCAGGCCATATAAATTATGCCTTCTCCGAGTAAAGCGATACAACAAATATCAAAAGTTCTACGCAGTAATATTGGGGCTGGGGGATGGTGGTTATTAGGCAGAAAACAAAACTAACTTTCCATTCTATGTGCAGAAGTAAGATGTTCTCAATATAAATTTTGAAAATAGTATCATTGAATCCGCAGAATTCCAAAATGTGCTTCTGAATCCATGACTTTAAAGCTGGACTGTCATGCTAAAAGAAGTGCTTAACGCTTACCAGCAACATAGTACTATCAATAAATTTCCATTTTCTGTAACTCTATTATGACTATATTGATATATGTTTTAACCCTTTGACACTCATATCAGCCAAAGATGGCTTCTGCAGTGGTCTTGAGAAATGTCCATTTGCAGACTAAGACTATTTTTGAAAATTTACCACTGGAATGACTGGCTCGATAACCGAGCCAGTCATTCCAGTGGTAAATTTTTAATAACAATCTTCTCTTGGTCTGCAAATGAACATTTTAATTATAAACTTGAAATTTTCTTGAACAAATTTGATGGTTAAAGGGCTCTAAGTAATCAACTAGTTGTATCATAATAAATACATACATCATGTATGTTGGAACATATAAACAAGAGGCCCAATGGGCCTGTATCGCTCACCTGGAACATTGGCATATCAAACTAATCTTACTTAAGTTTTACATCTATCGGTGTCACTTCCAATGACTTTCAGTCAAATGATTTAGTTTTCGAGATATTGACAACAATCTCCGGCCTTTTTTTTTGCATTAGTGATTTTGAACAATGTTTAAGTGAAAATAGATGATATCAGTGCTAACAACAGCTGGTTTCTTAACTGTCTCACTGCTGCAAGCCAGTGCAGCCAATAATTTCAATTTTCAAAAGCTCTTGACTTGTTGAATATTTTGAAAACAATTCGACTGAAAGTTGTTGGTGGCTTAGCCACCAACAACTTTCAGTCCAATTGTTTTCAAAATATTTATCACGTTCAGAGATATAACCTTTGGAATATGTCATCTGCAAAAACTCAGTCAGATGGTTACTAGAGGTTTAAATACAATTTGAAGAAAATGGTCTCTAAAGGCAGGTAGGTGGTCTTTATAGCAGGTTATTCCCCACCACCACACAATCCATTTAACACATGCACATCTGGCTGAATCACCGAGTTAGCAGCAGGGGTAGGGTGAGCTGGAGTTGATTTAGAAAATAATTTGACTGAAAGTCATTGCTGCCGTAGGCAGCAACAACTTTCATTGCTGCCAGAGGCAGCAACAAATTTCAATCAAATACATTTCAAATATTTTTAAGAGCATAAATGTCAGAGCACATAATACATATCTTAAATATTTCTGCAGTATTGGAAAGGTTAATCTGTTAATTGGAATTTAATATCTAGTTTGGCAATAAAATCTGACATGCTGATAAGACGGTGGGAACAAACCATTTGCCCTATGAAAGTGAGACTGCAAATATTTAAGGAGTGATAACTCTGGCATTTGACGTCCTATCAGTTTCATTTTCACAACACAGATATTAGATGCCGTCATTAACATTGTGACAAAGTTTGGTGTCAATCCGTCAAGAAATAACAAAATGAGCCGTCATTGTTGGTGACGGACAAACAGATGGATGGACGGACATACAGAAGACGGATAGGGTTATCGCTATACGATAGCTGACTGACAAGTAAGCGGAGTTAAGAAAACCAATTTCGGCTTCACAATCCATCAAATAAAAAAATTGAATATGGCTGCCAAACACGCTAAAATTTGATTAGTCCACAGCGGCCATGTTTTTTGCCTATCAACTTCCCATGAACAAACTTTAATGGCCCTTAGTCCATAATCATATCCCCAAAATTTCAGCCTGATCCGTTCAGCGGGTCTGCAGAATAAGTCGTTTTTACGAAAACTAAGTTATCCAAGATGGCCGCCGAACCATTTGGCCAATCAAGTTCCTTCGAACAAACTTGGTTCAGCTCTTGCCCTATATGATATTTCGTGAGTTTTGAATCAATCCACCAAGCGGTTTCGGAGATTTTTAAAGCCATTTCCTAAAATCGGCCAAAATCCAAGATGGCCAGCGGCCAAATCGGCTGATCGGCTTTGTTTGAACAAACTTGGATCCCTATGCCCTAAGGATACTTCCTGCCAAATATAATTGAAACGGCCCAGCGGTTATTGAGAAGAAGTCGTTTAAAGGAAAAAGTTGACGGATGGACAGACAGACTGACGGACAGACGGACGGTCGCCATGGCATAAGCTCACTTGGCCATTCTGGCCAGGTGAGCTAATAATATTAATTATATTACATGTACTTAGCAGAGGTACAGATGCTATCTATTCTATGACAGTGAGTTGTGGCATAGCTAAAAGGTCTACACAATAGCCATCTACTAAAGTTCATGCATATTTCAGACAGCAACATGACCGTTATCCGATCACACAGCCCTTATCATAGACATCATAATCTCCAGACCAATCACAATGCCTTCAAATATGTAATATCGTACTTCAGTAATTTGCATGCGAGTGTGCATGTCACATGACACAGGGATTTCTGTTTGTATTTTATCGACCGATCTCCTTTACAATATTAGAACGTTACCAAAATCCATATTTTCTTAATAATTGTTAGTAATTTGAATAAAACATCAGATTAAAATAGCGAACCCAATTTTACTTTATATATATACGAAATCAGGTACAAATGTAACTCTACATGTTTACGCTTTTCACCATATAAATCGCAATAGATATTTTTTATTGTGCATAGATATTAGAAATATATTCATGGTTTTACTAAAATCCCAACAACTACTTCAACATCATACTTTAGTGGTATGATTATCTCAAAAGTTGAATTCATAGATTTCATTTAGGATTCTTAGGATAGTCAGATGTTATGACATCAGGTGTAAACTGGTTACCGCTTCGATGCAGTCTAGATACGCAGTCATGAATACTGGCATATTCCTGTTGGGATGAGCGGTCTAGAGATTATCATGTCTATGGCAATAGAGGAATCCAGGTTATCCATCAATCATATAATGTCATAATCAACTATATGACGTGTAGGGACATCATAATCAATTACGTCATGAATGGCGTAGCTAAGTTTGTCAGGAACGCTTAATTGAGGACTGACTAAGCATTGTTGTACGAATTATGGCTTTACAATTTAATAAACATGCTGTTGAAAGTTTTGAAACTAATTTGGCTGGGATAGTCAGCACAGCGCCCAGTCACATTAGTTTCAAAATATTCAACAGCTTACCTGCATAGTTTTCTGGAAATTGAGATTCACATAGTGCAGGGATCTATTGACCCCAACACAGGTGAAGTGTGGGTGGAGTTTAGCTAAAGATGGGTGGGGCATAGCTAAAACTGGCTTCCTCCATTACACTACCACCAGCATCATTATACAGTCAAATCTGCCTACAGTAAAGCTCAGAAATAACCTAGTATGGTTACAAAACAAAAACAGAAACACATTAGTTAGTGTAATTTTGAACACGATAAGAAATTTTCCCATGGAATATTTTGAACATAATTCGAATGTTTTAGACATTGCTTCCAATCAATTATGTGTCAAATATTCAACAGTACATTATATTTTGTTTGGGAAACAATCTAAGTTATTTCTGAGCGGTAGGCTTGTACGATGTCCTAGGAGGTATCGCGATATATCCTGTTGAGAAAATCAAAATATTTCGATATATCGTATAGCCTATTTTATGGTATATGAATTCACGGGGTGAATTGGTCTTGTGTTGAGCTGGACTGCACGGTTTGGCTTATGTAGACATGTCGGCTTCGCTATCCGTTTTCATATCAGTTTTAACCAAATATGACTTCTAATTGGTAAATTTCAACAAAAACTTTAAATCCAGTCGCCAAGATGCTTAAAGAATGGTCATTAATAACACGAAAATAGGATGACACAATTACCCGGTGTAAATTGTTGACGCCTTACACCTTGGCATAATGTATGTTACCCTGTCCATCATTGCGGGAGTGAAATTATTACACTGGACAAACAGTAAATATTGCCTACTCCGTTATAATCATCGTTCATTTGGACATTTGGACATTTCATGTCGTCTTTGTGAAAATGTACAAATCATGTGATATTAGGAATGCACTTTAGATCCATAGATATCTAATGTTTAGATCTGATCCACATTTACCGAGTACAGCAAAATCATGTGCTCTATATATTTTTACTAATACTAGTTAGCCTTCAGAAATATCTCGGAAAGTTCACCTTGCTGGCTAAAGCGTGTATGCCATCTCATTTAGCTATCAGATTTGTGACCGCAACACCTCTGACCTCCAAAGTAGGAGAGCAAGCAATATCATGTGATTTATATATTTTCGCGACGCCATTTATTGCAAAATTTAGGATTAATTTAGATTTTATAAACCATGCTTATTAAGAAATATACAATATTTATACCGTTCCAGGTAATAATTTCACTCACACATCATGGTTTTGAGGTATACAGTCGGGCGGCAAGAAATTGTACCAGTAAATTGCGTTAAATTTTCATATTATTGTCTATCTTTTAAAACAATTTTAAAGAATGAACTTCAACTTTTTCTTGACCTATTCCTAATATAAGCCCACCCCTCTCGCAAAAATGTTGGTTTGGAAATAAATTGAACAGCTTGCCGTAATAGAAGGCTACGCTAAAAACACATGACAAATAGGCAGAATACGACGTGACAATAACATTTTTGCGATATTTCGATTTTTTTCAAAATCATATCGTAAAAAATTGTGGCTGGAAAAAAAATCGTGATTTTCGATATCGGATAATCGGGCAAGCCTACTGAGCGGTATTGCAGCTATTATACATAAACATAATCAGTGACGCATAGTTTAATCTTTAGCACCATCCGACTTTACCTCACCTTCAACATTTCTTTTGACATGGGATTTTAATTACCACTGTTAGGTATTTCCTAGGTTCATAGTCATATTTGGACAGTTTTACTTGGGGCCAATATGTGCATGGCTGTAGCCATTTTATTCTGAGTGCTGGATGAATCATTCACCACTCACCAATATAGACAGAATGCTGTACGTTGGGCCTTTTGACTATATATCAGATGGAGATCTCTACAGGCTACATCTATAACATGCATCATACTATCTCTGCCAAATTTGTGATTCATAGCGCTGGAAAGCGACACCCGATATTATCCGAAGACCGAGGGAAATTTAGAGGAAACTATTATTATTACTATAATTATTATTATTATTATTATTAATCTATCTCACCTTCTCTGTAGTTTATGTGGAGCTTTGTTCTCTATGAGATCACCTTGAAGATCAGCAGTATCACGCAGCTAATATGAAAAACACAAGTATTGTCAAGTCTTTAACTGTCTGCCTGCTGAATTTAAGCAGACTACATTTTATATGGGGATTAACTCTGGATATAGTGAATATTTTGAAAACAGTTTGACTGAAAGTTGTTGGTGGCAAAGCCACCAACAACTTTCAGTCAAATTATTTATTCAGCAGGTTCAGAGTTATTGTCCATTGAAATTATTGCCTGGTGGCTTGCATCAAGACAGTTAAACCCTGAAGGCATGGTACTATTGGTACATGTACACATATCCAAAATTTGGAGAAAACATACAGCTGAAATATTGATATCTTTTGAAACTAATTTGATTTGAATCCATTGTTGCCTAAATGGTTTAAAACTTTCCAAAAGAATATATCTTAAGTACATCATAAACAATTCATTGCACCTATCATTGAAATGGCTAATTAATTATTTGTAAGATACATACAGTGGCTTGTCGTTTCTTGAGTTCTTCTAACAAGCCAAACATATCTTCATCTGCTACATCTAGCGGCGCCTGACCCTGAAAGATGAAAATAAGCATGACAGTTGTGGTACCAGATAGTTGTCAAGATTGTCACCGACTAACACTTTTATGGCCAGGCTGGCCAAAACCAGCCTTTACATTGGTCTTCGGGAATGTTAATTTGCAGGCCAAAAGAATATTTTTGAAAATTTACCACTGGAATAACTGGCTCAATAAATGAGCCAGTCATTCTAGTGGAAAATTTTCAAAAATAATCTCTTGGCTTGCAAATGGACGGGTTAAACAACTCAAGAAATTCTTAAAATTGTTTGTTAATACAGTGCTATGAAACAACAGGCCAGCTTAGACCCATCTACTAAGACATGAAGGCTCATTGCTACTGGATCGTGACAACAGCATCCAGTTTTATCTATGCCCCGACCAGCATCCAGTTTTATCTATGCCACGTCCAAGCTAAGCTGCATCCATACTTCGCCCCTTGTGGGATCGATTGATCCCTGAACTCCCCGACTATTAATTTTCAGAAAACTATACAGGCAAGCTGATGAATAATTTAAAACTAATTTGACTGGGCGCTGTTGCTGCCTATGGCAGCAACAGCGCCCAGTCAATTTAATTTCAAAATATTAAACAGCATGTTTAATAAATAAAAGACATACAATTCGTACAACAACGCCTTAGTCCATCATCAATTACGCGTTCATGACGAACTTAATTGCGTCATTCATGACGTCTGATTATGTCAGCCTACGTCATGTAGTTTATTATGACATCATATGATTGATGGATAAACTGTAAAACGTTCATTGCTATTGACCCAGGGTTACCAAACAGTTCATGCAAGTCATTACTAGGATCTTAACCCATTCACCCACGAATTCCCCATATCTCATTTTCATCACAATCATACAGGAAAACTGTTCAACAGATTAAGTTTTATATCGCAAAGAATATACTTTTTCAGGGATTTGTCGGTAAAAGGGTTAGGTTGGTCCCCTGCACGCATCACAGGCAGACTACAGATACACTGATGCTAGTCAATTTGGCTATCAATACATTTCATATTTCGCTCAACAGTGTTTCCGATTCCAAATAGTGTATCCCCGAGCGCTTTAGAGAAAATCTATTGAAATGACCAGATTCCCATTTAGAGCATGTATTTTCTACAGATTAATCCTCTAACAGCCATGATTGGTTAAAAAATTCTACATTTATTTGCCTTGTGAATGTTCATTTGCAAGCCAAGACCTTTTTTTTTTTTAAATTTACAACTTTTGGCATGCCAATTTAAAAATTGTCTGGTCTTGACCTAAAAATTAACATTTACATTGAAGCAAATATCTTTAGATTTTGTTGCCAAATCAATGGCTGTTAGAGGGTTAATTTCTTCAAAATGCATATTTTGATTATTTTCTATTAACGATTAAGGGAGGTATCCCAACACCCTGATAATTAAGCTTTCACGATTTTGAGTTACATCCCTTGAGTTATTATATATATATTTTTTTAATTTATCACTAGAATGCTTGACTCGGTAACCGAGCCAGTTATTGCATTGATAAACTTTCGGGGGTCTTCTCTTAGCCTGCATATGGATAATCAACAAGTTCAATAAGCAGATATTTTGATCTTCATGACAAATTTTCATCATTAAAGGTGCATATTCACAGCAAAATTTCTGAAAATAAAATTGTTTAAATTATATACTTTTAGAGGCTTAAACTGTGAGCCTATATGTAATGAAACGAATAAAAGTCTTACCATATGATGATTTCATTCCATATAAATTAATATAATTTTTTTTAAGTCGCGAAGTTGAAATAGAGGCACGAGCCTCTATTTCAATTTCGCAGCTTAAAAAATTACATCAATTTATATGGAATGAAATCATCATATGCTAAGATTTATTTCGTTTCATGAGACAGACACATAATTTAAGCCTATAAAAGAACACAATTTTAACAATTTTATTTTCATGCATTCTGGTGTGAATGTGCACCTTTAAAGAAAGAAGGAAATTATTTACTCTGAAACAAATTGTACTCTTTAACACATTAAGGATCAAGATTGAAAAAGAGAATGTCAATCTTCCGGTCAAGAGAATATTTTTGAAAACTTATCATTGGAATGACTGGCCTGATTATCGATATATGGTGCAATAAACATGTATATTATATTCATATCTCACCACTTTATCATAGAAATGGAACAATAAGAATTGAACCTATGAATAACTACAGGTATGGCTGACAGAATCAGAAGTAGACTTAGAATTTACTGCTCACTAACATGCTACATAGGACAGTGACACGCACATTCTCCTAACTGTAAGTGATTATATGTTCTTGGTAATCTTGACTACTGGCTCAGTCATGTTAACTTCAACGCTTAAACCAAGATAAACCGTATCTTCACCAAAAAATGACTGGCTCCGTATTATGTTTATTATTTTCTTTAAATAAAAGCTTACAGAGTAATTTTTAGTTTCCATATCACAGAAGTGTTCCGAGAGCAGCTTGCATGCATCCTCCTGGCCCCAATGAGCTGCGGCGTGTAATGGAGTCCAGCCATCTACATCCTGAGCATTTAGGTTTGCACCGGCTTGGATTAAAATTCTACAAGAAAACGTATAACACGGGAAATCAGCAATTGCCGACACTAACACACACACATTTTTGTGACATTTTAAACAAGAAAATCTCAGTTTTCTCATAGAACATGTCCATTTGCAGACCACGAAAATACAATTTTTGACAATTTACCACTGGAATGACTACCTCGGTTATTGAGCAATCATTCCAGTGGTAAATTTTAAAAAATATTCTTCTCTTGGTCTGTAAATGGACATTTTCTCAAGACACCTGCAGAAGCCGTTTTGCCTGATATGAGTGACAAAGGGTTAAAAGATTAGGGATTTTTCTGATTTTATCTACAGATCTCATCCAAAGTGGTATTAGTCCAGGAGCTAAAGCTAGGTCAGAATCGTCACGTAGCACACCCAGTATTCGGAAGGTCTGACACTTGCTGTGGCTTGGGGGACATGTCCCACACATTTTAAGCCCTGTTGTACAAACAAATTGTGGTAGCACTAATTAGTTATCCTGATTTCTTTGCATAGGGGGTCTAGGCTTTGGCTGTATCCACAGTGCACAATGATATAAGCATGATCGTGTCATAACTCAAAGTAATATCGTATTAGATTCACCATATATGATATTTAGACGGATATCGACCTAACATATATCCAACATACATTTTGCATGCATATACGAAAGGCGAGGGTGAAATGTGAAGGTTATATTTTATGTATGTATACTAACTCCATCATAGAATCTATATATCCAGCTGTACCACTGTTGACAAAGCAAAGGAAATTATTCCCCAAAGCCTCTACTGGCTGCTGCGGTGGGTTACCACGAATGCAGATTTAACACCAGAGCAGTTTGGTAATGTTAGATCAGAATGTGCTAATGAAGGTGATGAGAGGCATGTAATGATGATATGCCAAGACATAGCGCATTGTGTATCACACGGGAGAAAGAAAATGCCAAAACACATAAGCCTCGCTATGACAATGAGGCATCTTACAGGTTCCAAACAAGTTGTCACCATTCTGAATCGTATGGGTCATAGCGTTTCCTATGATGATATTGAGGTAGTTGACACTAGTATGGCGCTTGAAGTATTATCTCAATCAACACAGTATGGAGTTGTAATACCAACAAACATTGTTCCAAACTCGTTCGTTCAAGTAGCAGCTGATAACAATGATATACTTGAAGAAACCTTAGACGGTAAACAGACAACTCACTCAACGACAATGGTGATGTTCCAACGAATGCAATTTGGCCCAAGACCAGAGCGTGTCATACATGCTGAACATTCAGTCAGGAGAAGGGCTTTGACAGAACCAGGTACTGAAAACAGAATTCTTGATTGTGGGGTGTTTGGTAGAAGACCAGTTGTGACCGCGTTCATAGACACTGTCAAGAAGGATTGGTACCAATGTGATAGCTCAATCCAGGAACAGGCATTAGTCATGGATCTTGCATGGGCCATCGTTCGAATGTGTCCAATAAAATTGTTTGCGGTAGATCTTGTACCCATGAAGACCACAGAAACACAAACAGTCCCTAGTTGGAGTGGATTTAATGCACTTGTATCATGTGCTAACGCACCTTTTACACAAATCGGTTACTGTCCAATGATTTCCGGATCACCAACTGAATTCAATACGGTGTATACGGTCATGAAACAAGTTCAAAGAATGATGACAACACTAGGACAGAATGACTCGGTCATTACATTCGACTTGGCCATATATGTCAAGGCAAAGGAGATACAGTGGCGATATAAAGAAGAGTTTAGTGACACTGTGATCAGACTGGGGGGATTCCACATTGCGCTAAACTACTTAGCTGTTATTGGAAAGATGTTTGATGAGTCTGGCTTAGAAGATCTCCTCATAGGGGCCAACACATATGGTAGCAGCACGGCTGCTGCTCTACTTAAAGGGAAGTCATATAATCGAGGAGTGAGGGCTCACAAATTGGTTATGGAAGCGCTGCTGCGATTACAATGGCAGTCTTTTTCCAAATGGGTTCAACAAAATGGACAACATGAAGACCACATTACTCCAACAGAATTGGAGAGTCTGGATGAGAAAATTAAGATGTGCCGAAGCAGCATTGACGACTTAGACGCACTGCAAGAAAATTTCAAAGAGGTGTGTATGTACGTGAATAAATTCCAACAGCTGTTCAAATCCTTTAAAGTTGAGTCAAGCTCGAAATCACACCTGTTCGCATTTTGGAACTCATATATTCATATGGTAGAGCTGCTGCTTGGATTCATAAGAGCTGAGAGAACTGGAGATTGGCAGGCACACCTATCTGCTACTGCTGCTATGGCGCCATATTTCTACAGCATGGACAGAACCAATTATGCAAGATGGCTGCCAATATATCTTGCGGACATGAAGATGCTTCCAAGTACACATCCCCATGTACATGAACAATTCTTGAATGGAAATCATTCCGTAAGTCGCTCAGACCATCCATTCAATCAAGTGTGGACAGATATGGCCTTAGAGCAATCGATTAATTTGGATTTCAAAAAGCGAGGTGGTATTATTGGAATAACACAAAAGCCAGGAGCTCTGGAGAGGTGGTTTTTAACTAGCCACGAGAGGGCAGCCATAACAACGGTCACAAAGCAAATGTGTGGGTTACAAGATAGTCACATGTTTGGAGTACATAAGGAAATGGGGACTAATCGAATGAACAGGGATGAAACCGATGTGCAGAAGATACTTTCGATGTTCTCATCAGATATAATGACCAATCCCTTTAATATTGCGGGAAAACGACGACAGCGAGTGTCTTCCGCTTGTAAACATTGAAACTGGCGTGGTATTGCCTAGTGAAATCGCCAAGAGACTTGTTTCCGCCTGTGACATTGGTAAGGAGATTATGGAAAATTTTGTTCAGGAGCGGCTGGACACTAACACGAGAAGCTTTTGGGAAACGTTGCCACACTTAAAACTTAAAACATTTGCCAGCCTAGCACAGAAGAAAAAAACTCAAAACAAATGATGAAAAAATTCACAATGTGAGATCTGACCGCGAACTATTTGGTCGATTAATTATTGCCGCACGGTCCAGAGATGTTGATTTAAAACTAGTGATGACGTATGAACTGTCTGCTGTTCCACTATCATTGTCACATACGGATGGGACTCTAAGAAAGAATGTGAAAAGTGTTTTGTTAAGTGAACTAGAAAAGGAAGTAAATGTTGATGGACGGCTTCCACCTGTTGACAAGACAGGCGCAACAGCTTATGTAGTAGATGGCATGGCAATTGTGCAAATGGTTAAAACTGGAGGTACGTCTACATTTGGAGAATTGGCTGAATCAAGAAGACTGCAACAGAGTAGATATAGTTTTTGACAGATATGATAGACTGGAATCTCTCAAAGCGGAAGAGCGGCTAAAACGTGGGTCATCAACAGCATTGGAAGTAAAGATTGCTGGAGAAAATACTCCCGTTCCAAAGCAATGGGCTAAGTACATCAGCAATCCAAGCAACAAAAGTAACCTGGTTGCATTTCTCATCAAGCGGTGGCGTGATACTGGTCCAAATATGCTATCTGCCAACAATTGCGTCATTCTTGCTGGTGGCTTTAGCGATGGAATGGATGTTGTTGTCATTTCAGCGACAAGTCGTATTTGGAAGAACTTCGATCAGATCACGAGGAAGCAGATACGCGTATGATGTTGCACGCGCTACACGCTTCAAAAGACCACATGCGTGTTGCTATACAGTCTCCTGATACAGACGTGGCAGTACTTAGTATATATACGCATCGTTCGCTTCACTGTTCTGAACTATGGTTCCGTACGGGCACAAAGGACAAATTGCGATACATACCAATACATACAGTTGCTCAAGTACTGGGCCCAGCTATCTGTCTGTCTTTGCCTGGGTTTCATTCTCTTACAGGTTGTGATAGCACTAGTGCATTATTTGGAGTCGCTAAGAGAAAAGCATTCAATCTCTTAAAGTCATCTGAATGTCATCAGCTTAGCTTAGACCAACTCGGCGAACATGTTGACTTATCACCGAATACTGCAATTCTATGTGAGAAATTTGTCTGTGAGTTGTATACCACCAGGGATGTGGGAAAGACAGCTGATGAAACCCATTATTGGCTCTTTTGTCAAAAGAGACAAAGAAATGAAAATCTTCCACCTACATCGAATAGTCTAAAGCATCACACCGAAAGGGCCAATTTTCAAGCTCTTGTTTGGAGACGTTCATTGCAAGCTGTTCAGAATCTTCCATCTCCAAATGGACATGGCTGGAGTATAGTGGATGGTCTACTCAAGCCTGTTCTAATGTCAAAGGATCCTGCTCCATTTGGATTAATTGAACTCACATCATGTAGATGGGCTTGTCCACACTAAAGTGACCAAAAGTGTGACATGAAAGTCAGATTTTAGAAATGGGTATGAATAAAGTTAAACATGTTTTCTCTTAAGGAAAATGACTTTATCTACTGAAAAAAATCAAAAGAAGATAGTAATGTGTGGATTAAGCGTAAAAATCAACAGAATATCAGATGCTGTCAAAAAGTTACGGTTGTGATTTTGACAATGAAAAATGAGAGACTATCTTTTGAAAAGCGACCAAAGTAACCCTTTATGCTACAAAACAAAAGTTACATACCATGGAATAAGATTAAGGCATTAAATTTAACTTTTGAGTAATTTTGCAAAGCTTTGCAGGACAAATTGAGGGGGGTTACGGTTGTGATGTTCATATTTTTGACAAACTTCTATTCTTTTATTCAATTATCAATCTTGCACACAAGAAAAGTCTCTTCAAGAAAACTGAATAGCTTCTTATTATGCCGGGAATCGATTGCAAACACAACAAGAAGGAATTAATACAGGAATTGATAATTTTTGTTACGGTTGCGATGTTGACATTTGACGAAAGAAGGTCGTTACGGTTGCGATGTTTGACACTGACAGAACGATTTCGTTAACAGGATAAGAATATAGAGTAAAGTTGGCGCATCTATCAATCAGTAAATCATTCTTTTGAAAGAACTAACAACAGAAGCCATGCTAATATAAATAAATGGCAAGCAACATGATCAAAATTATAGAAAACAGTATGGAAGAATGTTCCAGTTGCGACTTCAGTATGTTATCAGCTTGCTTTGCTTGAATTTTAATACTGTTCTTTACTGCCTTTTGTTCAAATTTGCAGTTGTTTTTAACATTGCTGTTTTGTACTAACATATTATACATGATTATGTTGTTTGGAATTCATACAAAGAGTAATTTATTCTACAAGCTGAAACAATTGGCAGAATGGTTTTCCAACGAAGCATCCGTTCCACTAGGGTTGCACAATATCACCATTGACTGTCACAATATATCATGCATGAAGTTGTACATGTACAGCAATGGCTTCCAGTCAAATTATATTCCTAACAGCACCTTTCATGTAAAGATGATGGTAAAGGAAATTCATCACTGAAGGGGTTAAGCTGAATGAAGCAACACATTTTGTTTGTCATTCTAAATACAGCTCTTTGATTTTAGAAATAGCTTGCTGCCTAAGTTTTTACGATATAAAGAAGAGGACATTTTCTATTTTTTTAAACCGATTAGATGTGCAATGAACTTTCAAACCATATCTTGAACTGTTAACAACCGTTCCTGTTGGTCCAAGTTCAGGTGGTCTGTTAACGTGCTGATGAGTCCAAAACAGACTGCATGGGCCCAATAACATTATGGATGAAACTATAACAACCTTATAAAACCTGTGCAGATTTGAATAATGCAAACTTTAACTAGTATCCTCGTTTCATATAGCTTTGAGGGCGATAAACACAATAAATTCTGAGAACTAAAGAAATATATCGTCCGACGGTATGGCCGTTATTCATGACACAATTCTGAGTTGTGGTCATGATTTTTGATTGAGAAAACTGTGCGTAAAGCGTCACGACCACCAAGGTCAAGGTTACATTTGCGACGGTAGTTGATGTCTCCAACTCGGTGACCTATGCTCAAGAGTTAAATATGGACATAAAATCGTGAGGTTATCGATTTCTACTGTGGATTTAAAAAATATATATAGGAACTATTCATTAAAGGAAGCATAGGTTGCGTGGTCGTGATGATTGTTTTGGTCGTCACATGGAGTAAAAAATGTTGACAGAACATTTCTTACCTTAGCTTTGGCGCCATTGTTTTCTCATCACCGTAAAAACAAAAGGCTCGGCGTGTCACATGACCGGTTTTACACCATCACGTGATGCTTGGTTCTTATTTCCTGGAGCCGTGCCATAAATTTATGGATTTCTTGTCCACTGTTACGGTTGTGATTTATTGACAGAAAGTTGACAGAACATTTCTTAGCTTTGGCGCCATTGTTTTCTCATCACCGTAAAAACAAAAGGCTTGGCGTGTCACATGACCGGTTTTACACCATCACGTGATGCTTGCTTCTTATTTCCTGGAGCCGTGCTATAAATTTATGGATTTCTTGTCCGCTGTTACGGTTGTGATTTATCGACAGAAAGTTGACAGAACATTTCTTACCTTAGCTTTGGCGCCATTGTTTTCTCATCACCGTAAAAACAAAAGGCTTGGCGTGTCACATGACTGGTTTTACACCATCACGTGATGCTTGCTTCTTATTTCCTTGAGCCGTGCTATAAATTTATGGATTTCTTGTCCGCTGTTACGGTTGTGATTTATTGACGGAAAGTTGACCACTTAACTTTTTTCTCATAATTTAAACATAATCTAGCAATAATCAAAACTATCCAAGTGGCAGTGAATGAACAAAAGATATAAGAGATAGTATTTGGATAGAAAAGTACAGGCATACAGGTAAGGAATAGCAACTAAGCTAAAGTGAGATTTATACTAATTTTTGACGGAATGCATCACAACCATAACGCACAACTTTGTAGTGAAATAAAAAAATTTTCTCCTGTAAATCATGACAAAAATGAGCATATTCATAGAAAGCTATGTCCTTTTCTTTAAAATGTTTAGGCTGAAATCCAAAATAACTCATTTAAAATGCTTCTTTAGCACTCTGAAAATTGGCTCATTCTCATGTCACACTTACCCGCTCTAATTTCACTCATATTTGTGGCTGTTAGTTGAATGAAAATAATTTTATTCTGCACTCATTTAACTTTTTTTATCTGTAATTATCTCTCTGAGATACCTTCAACTTGGAAATGATAAGAACAGGAAAATTAATTGGGTCTTTATCATCGAAATTAACAATTCAAATGTAGACCCGAAATCATTCATCAAATACAGTTTAGTGTGGACAAGCCCAGATGTCAAAAGTCTGCCTGCAAAAGAACAGATCTCTGTCAATGCAAGACTAACAATCTACTCTGCACTGAAGCATGCCTTTGTATGGGAGGTGAAATGTGTGACAATGTTCAGCATACAATTGTCGAAGATGACTCTGACACGGATGAGTAACATTCTCTCATTTGCTCACGTGATAAATATGTCCTGCCAGCTTGTGTAGACATGCACTGCATGTCAGTTAAAAGTTTAATTATGAAAAATGTAGAAAACATGGGCATTGTTGTAGCTAAGGTATTGCTAGTCACAAGAAGACCTAAGTGCCCCAATATGTACAAAGCAACATACAGGTGTCTTAAACGAGGTTGATTATGTATAAATCTGCGATATACGATCACTCCTTTCCATTTTGGTTAAGATTGTATTGATATAACATGCGCTTAAGTTTGTGAAAAATTTACCATTGTGAAAATTGTTTGAGAGCTACATTCAACACCTATTGTAAATGGGCTTCTCACGGGTTAGTGATACCACAATTTTCTTGTACAACACGGCTCAGAATATACCCAAGACATCGGTCTAGCATAATATAGAGACAAACCTTCTGAATACTGGGTGTGCTACGAAACCATTCTTCTAGACCCCTTTTGAAAATTGGCTCCCGGACTATATGTTACACATAGCTAAAAACACCCACCCAAGATACAGCTACATCTTTGACCATGAAGGCTAATGAAATTTTATGTCATTCCAGCCAACTTTCAGTCAAATTGGCAACAATAGTTTAAGCGGTTATTTAAGACATATGCTTAAAAGCAGATGTTGTCAAATTAGGTGGTGGAAGAACCTAGACTGGTTGGTGGTTAAAGTTCCTATGATTCAATAAATTGTGCTACACAGTGACTTTGCTTCGGCACGAGTGCGATGTGCTATTTAAGCATACAGGTATGCTGCCGGAAGACCACCTCACTTCAACCTTTATACAACCTGAAATTCCAGTGTCCCAATTATAAGCCAAATTATAAAGAGGAAAGATGCTGAAAATTTTGAAACTAGTTGGACTGGATCCTGTTGCAGCCTGTGGCAGCAAAAGCTTCAACAGAACATTTTTATCCAGAACAATAATTCGTTCTAGTCAGAGCGGGTCAGTGTCACCGTGCCTGCTTTTCATTGAATTAATCCTTTAATGCCCAAAACCATTCTTGAAAATTAACCATGGGAATGACTGGCTCCGTAACCGAGCCAGTCAGCCCGGTAGTAAAATTTCAAAAGAGAATCTCTTCGCCTGCAAATTTAGATTGATCAAGACCAATGCAAAGGCCAGTGTTGGCCCACTTGCCCAATAAAGGCTTAACCCTATCACCGACAAATCCCTGAAAAAGTGAATTTTTTTCCTGTTGAATATTTTGAAATCAATTTGAATGGAAGTCATTGCTGCCTAAAGCAGCAACGGCCTCGAGCAAAATTAATTTCAAAATATTCAAGTTTTCCTGTATGGAAAGGCTTAAGAGAATGCTGTTTGTGCTATACACACTGGCTGGTTAATCCTTTAAAAGGCATATCAGCCAAAAATGGCTTCTGCATTGGTCTTGAGAAATGTCCATTTGAAGAGCAAGAAAAGACTATTTTCAAAATATTTACCACTGGAATGACTGGCTCGATAACCGAGCCAGTCATTCCAGTGGTAAATTTTCAAAGATAGTATTTTCTTAGTCTGCAAAATCGACATTTTCAAAAAAGAAAATTAAAATTTTCTTGAACAATTCGAGAGTTAAAGGGTTCAGACAGTTTCACTGTACATAAAAACTGCATAAATCTTACTTCATGACTTTAATATAACCCTTAGCTGAGGCGACGTGGAGCGACGTGGCTCCGGTCTGTGAGTGTGGCTTTTCACGCATGTTGCGGCTGTTCAGCCATTGGTTAGCATCAGTCAGCATCATTTCTTCTTCAGCGCGTCGAGCAGCATCAGCGTCAATGCCTGGAGAACAAAATGCAATAATCAGGAACGGATAAGATAGTATTACATGCTTATGGATTTAAATTAACTCAGATAAGCCACTATCAAACAGAAGTCATAATCACAAGACTATTAGTCACGGTACATCTACTAATTATTTACTAGTCATTAGTATTACTTTTAGACCTTATACTATCAAACGTAGGCTTGCATGATTATGTACATGTACATGTAATCAAATCGAAAATCATTATTATTTTTTAAATCGTAAATTTATATGATTAACAAGAGCTCAACAAACGGCGCATAATACCCCGCCATGATGACAAACCAATGAGTGAGAGCTATTAAAAAATATCTATTTCTTCCTCAGCCCCAGAGCAGTCATGCTCTTTAGTGTCAAAGCGATCCGTTAAATGGTCAAGGCGTTATCATCTGGAAACCAAAAAATGGCCGCCGGTGACTGGCGGCAATATTGGATTTTGGATTATCAGAAATATCATCATGAAACCAATCTTCAAGATGGCCTCCAGTGGCTGGCGGGCAACTTGGATTTCGGATCATTGTCGATTTCGATAGGTTTCTTCCTCAGACATAGTCCAAACACCTTATGAAGTTTCAAAACGATACGTAAATGGTAACAGAGTTATCATCCAGAAACCACTGTGCTGCCCACCCACCCGCCCCCTCGCCTGGACCGCGCTATCACATAATACCACGTCAAATTTTTTGCCGGGGTATAAAAATTAAACTAGAAAGGTGACTGGCTATAAGTAGAGGTTCTGAGTTATTTTTGTGAAAACTAGGTCATCCAAGATGGCTATTAAACAAATTTGGACTTTTGCCCTAGATGATATTCCACGAGTCTTGAATTGATTCCGCAACCGGTTTCAGAGATTTTTAAAGACGTTTCTAAAAATCGGGCAAAATCCAAGATGGCCGATCGGCTTCATTTGAACAAACTTGAATATCTACACCCTAAGGATGCTTCCTGTCAAATACATTTGCATAATTGAAATCGGCCCAGTAGTTCTCGAGAAGACATTTTAAATTTCCCATTGCTTTAGTATGGGAGCTTTCGGCGGGAAAATGATCCAAGATGGCTGTCATACCGTTTATCTGACAGTTTCGAAAATTGCAAAATATGAGATCAGAATAACCAAAAACATTTATAAAACCAATTTCAGCCTCAAAATCCGTCAAGTACAAAAATCCGATATGACCGCCAAAGACACCATATTTTGATTGGCGGATGGTGGCCATGTTTTTTATGGATCAACTTCCCTTGAACAAACTTTAATGGCCATTGTCCCTAATCATATCTGCCAAATTTCGGCCCGATCCCTTCAGCGGTTCTGGAAAAGTTGTTTTCGCTAAACCTACATTAACCAAGATGGCCGCGGAACCATGAACTTTTTTTGTTCCTTTGAACAAACTTGGTTCAACTCTTGCCCTCTTACTCTTTATCCAACAGTTTCGAAAACTGTAAATTTGAGATCAGACTACTAAAAAAACTGTATAAAACCAATTTCAGCCTCAAAATCCATCAAATGAAAAAAACCCATATGGCCGCCAAACACGCTATATTTTGATTGGCCGGTTGCAGCCATGTTTTTTGACAGATCAACTTCCTTGAACAAACTTTAATGGGCCTTAGTCCCTAATCAAATCGACCAAATTTTGGCCCGATCCCTTCAGCGGTTCTGGAGAAGTTGTTTTCACTAATACTAGGTCAACCAAGATGGCAGCCGAACCATCTGACCAATCAAGTTCCCTTGAACAAACTTGGTTCAGCTCCTGCCCTAGATCATATTTCATGTTTGCATCAATCCCCCAAGCAGTTTTGGAGAAGATTTTTAAAGACGTTTCCTAAAATTGGCCAAAATCCAAGATGGCCACCGGTCAAATTGGCCGATTGGCTTCCTTTGAACAAACTTGGATCCCTATGCCATAAGGATGCTTCCTGCCGAATATAATTGAAATCGACCCAGTGGTTCTTGAGAAGATGTTTAAAGGGAAAGTTGATGGACAGACGACGGACGGTCGCCATGGCATAAGCTCTGTATCACTTATCTGCAATTATTGCTAATGGCACAAATGAAGAAAATGAGAAAAATGTAACAATCAAATTTCTGTGACGAAGGTTTAGCCAAGTTTGATTAAAATTGGCCCAGTGGTTAATAAGTGGTCAATTTAATATTTTCTCAGAAATTTGCAGAAAATACAAGATGTTACCCAAAAACGCTAAATGTTGATTGATTCATGGCCGACATGTTTTTTTACTTTCCATGGACAAATTTAATGGTGTTTCGGCCCTAATCATAACTTCCAAATTTCACCCTGTTCAGCCGTTCTGCGGAAGTTGTTATGGCAAAAACTAGGTCATCCAAGATGGCCACCTAACTATTTGGCCAATCAAGTTCCATTGAACAAACTTGGTTCAGCTCTTACCTGAGATCATATTTCATAAGTTTTGAATCGATGCCCCAAGGGGCTTCGGAGATTTTTAAACATATTTTTAGTGACCAAAATGCAAGATGACCGCCGGCCAAATTGGTCGATCGGCTTCATTTGAACAAAGTTATATCCCTATGCGCAAAGGATGCTTCCTGTCAAATATAATTGAAATCTGCCCAGCGGTTCTTGAGAAGAAGTCGTTTAAAGGCAAAATTGACGGATGACAGACGGACACTGGACCGTCGCCATGGGATAAGCTTACTTCAGGCCAGGTGAGCTAATAATTGTGAATAATTTCTAGGGCGTAAATATTTCAAAATCTACATTGTACCCTTTAATTACTCTTTAATCCAATAGGTCAAGAAAATTCATATTTTGCTCCGCGAATGAATAAAATCAATAATCGAATGCTGCTGGTCTTATTATGACTTGTATGTTATTCAATTGTGTTTTGCATGAAAACCGGCACCATTAAACCATTTACTGGTCCGGTGTGGTCAAAAGAAATTTCAGTCTTCTCATAGTAAATGTCTAAAATTTGCAGACCAAGAGAACACTAATTTTTTCATTTACCAGTGGAATTGACTCAATATTTTACGAGCAAATTAAAAAGAATTGCCATAGCAATTTTCAATGAGGTTATTGACAGACCAATATCATGTATACAGGTTTAGAACCAGTCACTTAACACATGTGCTATCATAATGGACCTTTCCAGTTTATCCATCCATCATATGACATCATAATCAACTAGGTGATATGTAGAACGATGTCATAATCAATGATGTAATCTATAAGCATGTCACAAATGCATAATTCAAGATGGACTATGAGTTGTTGTACAAATTGTATGTCTAGTATTTAATAAATATTCTGTTGAATATTTTGAAAGTAATTTAACTGGGTGCTGTTGCTGCCATAGGCACTAACAGTGTCCAGTCAAATTAGTTACGAAACATTCAACAGCTTACCTGTATAGTTTTCTGGCAATTGATAGTCAGGCCATTCAGGGATTGATCGATCCTAACACGAGGTTTGGGTGAAGCTTAGCTATAGGTGGGCGGGGCATAGCTAAAACTGGAAAGGTCCATTGAGGGATCCATCTCTAGCTATATCCTGCGCATTCATAGCTAAGCTCCGCCCACATTTTGCACGTGTAGGGATGGATTTATTTACTTTTGAAGTCTCAGAATCTGAATTTCAAACTAATTATAATCTCAGGTAAGCTGTTAAATATTTTGAAATCTGTTAAATATTTTGAAATTAATTTGATATGGCGCTATTGCTGCCTATGACACTACACTTTTTTGCACAAAATTTGTACACTTGATGGACTTTTAAATGATCATGACGGAGCCACTGTAGATACATGTACATTAAATTCATTATACATTTTGATTGTGACATCAGTCTACATGGCCTACATGTGATGTCATAGAGGAATCCAGTTTTAGCCATGCCCCGCCCATCCCGATTTAAGTGCCACCCACGCTTCGCCCGTGTTGAGATCGATCAATCTCTGAACTCCCTGACTTTCAATTTCCAGAAAACTATATAGGTAAGCTGTTGAATATTTTGAAACTAATTTGACAAGGTGCCCAGTCAAATTAGTTTCAAAATATTCAACAGAATGTTTATTAAATAGTAAAGATACACTCTGACAGACTATTAAATGTTTAAGATGGACTAAATTGGGTCATTCATGACATAATTGATTATGGTGTCTGCCTATGGCAGCAACAGAGTCCAGTCAAATTAGTTTCAAAATATTCAACAGAATGTTTATTAAATAGTAAAGACATACAATTCGAACAAGAAGGCTTAGTCTGTCACCAATTATGCTATATTGACGTACTTATCAACGTCATTCATGAAGTAATTGAGTATGATGTCATCCTACATGTCACATGGTTGATTATGACATAATGAGTGATGGATAAACTGGAAAGGTCCATTGATTATGATGTAATAACCAGTTTTTGATTGACAGACAGAAGGGATCCCTTTATTGCTTACAAACCTTGCTTATCCATGTACTCCAGCAGTAGCTTCTCCATCTCTTCATCTTCACAGATATCTGTGGGTAAGTCACCATCATTGTTCACAGAGGCGACATCCGCACCAGACGATATAAGGAACCTGGTAACAATAACAAGAGTGACAATCAGAAACTGCTGATTACATCGAAAATCGTGATTATTTTTTAAATCCTGAATTTATATGATTAAAACTTTTAATTACTTTTTAATGCGATCGGTTACACAAATTTCTATTTTGCTTAGTGGATGTACATCAATTTGCCGACCAAGAGAAGACTATTTCGAAAATGTATCACTGGAATGACTGGCTCGAGAATCGAGCCAGGCATTTCAGTGATACATTTTCAAAGACAGTCTTCTCTTGGCCTGCAAACAGACATTTCTAAACACCATTGTAGCTTTCGTCATTGATATGCTTCTGGTGTTATGTTTGGTTAAATTGTACCCAAGCTGATTAATCAAGTAATCATGTTTACTCTTAAACAAGAGGCTCAAGGGGCCTGTATCGCTCACCTGGACCATAGGCATGTCAACTAGAATGGTCATTAACAAAAAGTAGAACTCTAATGAGTTGAACAGACTTGTAATAAGAATACACAGGCCATGTTTACTTATGTATCAACTTCTTTTGAACAAACTTTAATGGCACTTAGTCATCAATACCATACATGTATCTCCAAAATTTCAGCCCAATCCGTTCAGTGGCTCTGGAGACGAAGTTGCTTTCATGAAAACCAGGCCATTCAAGATGGCCACCCAACCATTTGGCAAATCAAGTTCCCTTGAACAAACTTGGTTCAACTCGTGCCCTAAATGATATTTTATGAGTTTTGAATCAATCGCTCAAACAGTTGCGGCGAAGATTTTTAAAGATATTTCTAACATTCGACCAAAATCCAAATTGGCCGATCAGCTTCATTTGAACAAACTTAAATCCCCATGCCCTTAGGATGTTTCCTGACAAATATAATTGAAATGGGGCCAGTAGTTCTCGAGGACACATTTTAAATTTCCCATTGCTTTAGTATGGGAGCTTTTTGCTGGAAAATTATCCAAGATGGCCGGCCGGCAGCCCGTTTATCCGACAGTTTGGAAAATTGCAAATTTGAGATCAGAATACCCAAAAACATATATAAAACCAATTTCGACCTCAACATCCATCAAATAAAAAAATCCAATATGGCTGCCAAACAAACACGCTATATTTTGATTGACCCATGGCGGCCATGTTTTTTTCACAGATCAACTTCCCTTGAACAAACTTTAATGGCCCGTATTCCATAATCATATCTCCCAAACTTTGGCCCAATCCCTTCAGAGGTTCTGGAGTTGTTTTTGGAAAAAAGGTCATCCAAGATGGGCGCTGAACTGTTTGGTCCATCAGGTTCTCTTGAAAAAATTTGGTTCACCCCTAGCCCTAGATGATATTTCATGAGTTATGAATCGATCCCTCAAACGGTTTCGGAGAGGATTTTCAAAGACATTTCTAAAAATCTGCCAAAAATCAAGATGTCCACCAGCCCAATTGGCCGATCGGCTCCATTTGAACAAAGTTGGGACCCTATGCCCTAAGGATGCTTCCTGCCAATTATAATCTAAATCGGCCCAGTGGTTCCTGAGAAGTCGTTTAAAGGAAAACTTGACGGACGACAGACAACGGACTGATGATGGACGGACTGACGATGGACGGTCGCCACGGCATAAGCTCACTTGGCCTTTCAGGCCAAAGGCCAGGTGAGCTAATAATCCATCGTGATCAATCATAGCAATAATCGCACAGACCTAGCTGACATTTATGTCCACGCAAATGGATCAATGTCGCTTGAAGATTGTCTAGCAGTGTAGTGTCAGAAGAAATTGACACAGCATATTGTGTTCCTGTTTGTTTATGTATCCAAGTATGCACTGCACTGATGGCATTCAGTCAACCATACTGGCATATTATTAGATTAATAGTAATCTTAATTAGGTCAATGTGATCTTGACTACTAAATTAATAGGGCTCTTCATAAACCCGATTAAACCCAACAAATCATTAATTTCTAAAAGCATAATTTCATGACAATCACACATTGATGATATATTTTGAAACTAATTAGACTGAGACAGCAACAGCTATTAGTCAAATTAGTTTCAAAATACATTACAGAATATTTATGAAATCGCAAATGATTATTCATGTAATGAATGTAAATAATGTTACATGTGCAGAGGGTTCAAACAATTTATAAGTTATTCAATAAACTTAGAGAAACATGTTTCAGTTTATCGAGCTAAATTCCACCTGTGAAACCGTAACCGGGAATTAATCCTTTAACACACAAATCTTTTTTTTAATGATTTTAATTTTCTCATAGATTATTTGTGAAAATTTATTACTGGAATGACTGGCTCGGTTATTGAGCCCGTCATTCCAGTGATAAATTTCAAAATAGTCTTCTCTTGATCTGCAAATCATTTTGGGCTGATATGAGTGTTAATGGGTTAACAATCTTATGTTATGCACATGCTGTAGTGTGACAGCTTAATCGTTTCAATGATGAATTCCCTGTATCTCATTTTTAAGGCAACCACACGGGAAAACTGTCAAATATTTTGCAATTAATTTCACTGGAAGCCATTGCTGCCTTTTTCAGTGAAAGGGTTAATCCATTAATGGTCAAAATTCTTACAAAAAAAGATTGTGCGTGTAAATGCTTATTTGCAGGATGAAGATAAGACTATTTTTGAAAATTTACAACTGTGATGAGTGGCTCGATTATCGAGCCAGTCATTCCAGTGCTATATTTAAAAAGATAGTCTTACAAACATGTATCATGTTCTGCAAACGGACATTCCTCAAGATGAACACTGCAGAGGTTGTTAGTTTTGGCTGACTTGTCCATTAAAGTGTTAATATATATATGTGTACCCTACCTGGCGATTTCTGTGAAACCACATGATGCTGTCGCATGGAGCGGTGTCCAGCCTTCGTTGTCACAGACATTCACATCGGCACACCTCTGCACCAAAAACTCCACCATTGTTATATTTTTATCTATACATGCCTGAGTGAATAAAAAATAAATTTGTATGAAATTAACATCCTTATTTATGACCTCAATCGACATGTGTGACACTTTTTACTCCACAAACAATAAGATTCTATTCCAGACCCAAGGGCATCCTCACATGCAAGTTTGTTAAAGAATAATGATCCCTACCCGTCTGGTCAACATCTAGACAGACAGACGGATGGATGGACGGACAGAGACGGATGGACGAGCGGGCGGGAAGATGGATGGACGGACAGGCAGACAGAGACAGACAGACCAAAGTGTAATAGACTCTAATAAATGCCACTTTTAAAACATAGACCTTTCCCACATTAGCATATTTTGGGAAAATACCTTCCCGGAATGCATCGCGCATACCACTTCCGGCTGGTAACCACGATAGACGCCGCGCAAACAGCATTACTTTACTATAGGAATCAGATAGGGTTGGGCGATATTGCTCAAGGCATGACGATATCGGTTTCTCATTAAAATACCGCGGTATCACGATATATCGTCATTTGGGTGGGGTGTGGAGTTAGGGTGTAAACATAGAATAACATGTATTTCAAATTGGTGGTGTCTGCAAGTTATTTTCATTAAATTTGTTGCATTGAAACTGTAAATTGAGATCGCCATGATCGCCATTTCCGCATATTTAATACACGAAATTCCACACTTTGACACCCTTCAATATACAGTTTAAAGCAACGAATGTAATGCAACTAACCGTTTTCATCACAAATAAGAAAAATAAAGGATTTTCTGTTTTTGTGTTGTATTTTGTGTTATCTTTACCTCACGACAACTGTCAAAAGATTGAGCAAGGAATACGCATTAACTTCATTACGCAGAAAGGAATTCCGCAGAGCGAAATCTGATTGGCCACCGTATCATACTTGAGCCAATCAGAATTCAGACTGCAGAATTCTGACAGCTGTTATCACGCCCGCCGCTAGCATAGACGATGCAAATTAATAACATAACACTGCATGATTTTGAACGAGAACCAGCGTGAAGACTGGAAACAATTAAATCAGATTTTATTAGGTCTGTAATATTAAATACTAATTTGCCCCATTTTAGACCTATTCAAATTCGCTCACTACTTAGCGGGTTTATCCATTGATCTCAAGGCGCAGTCGGGATGTGTGAAATTAACCCAGTTAACTCTGCAGCCAAGACTGCCACAACAGATAGAAGACTGGACATAATTAGGCATAAATTCTTTATTTTAAGGACGTTTCTCACTTAGAATAAATCCGTAATGTTATATGTGGAATGAATTTGATCTGATTCGTTTAAAAATGCTAAATATATTGTATAAAGTTACATAAAAACGTATAACGGTAAAGCAAGAGATTAACTTCCCCCTCACACACCGTTCCAAGCTGTGGTATTGATAAGGGATTAAGTGTGTGTGGTTTCCTATCGACCTAAAAAGTTTTAAAGTCTAAATCTTTCACGGTCAGAAGAATGTTTAACCATGCAGCTCAATGACTAATGGAAAAATAGCTTGACCTGTAGTAATGACGTCATCAGAATGGAATGTGGGTAGTGCAAATGGTATTCCCCACTGGCTAATAATCAGAATGAGGCAAGAACAAACATGGCGTCGTCTATTTATGTAATTATGAAAAGTGAACAACAAAGGATTATTTTGTACTTTAAATCATTTTATTAGCGCAAACAAACCATGAATTAAATGAACACAGATTATTTTGGAGTTTATTAAGTTTTTATAACCTTAGACAAAGACTGGGTTATTATTTAAAGACTAATACTGGACCGAATAGAGGTAAGAGTATGACATTTCTAACTTAGTTCTTTATATTATGCTCACAGTTAAAAGTGCAATATCGTCCTGTCGGTATTGACGATATTTACGATTTTTCGAAATTATGACGATTTCGGTATCGGTATTCGGTATATCGCGATATTGACGATAATATCGAAAAATCGCCCAACCCTAGAATCAGATACAGTGCACTTTAGGCAGTGCATATGAAAAGCTATGTTCATAATATTATTGAAGTCATACATCATTGGAAAGCTAAGCCGATTTTCTATACATTTCAGTATTAGTTTTTATAGCTTTGGAAAATTCAATACAGTTGATTGCAATTTTAAAATATCCCCTATTGTCCACTTGATTTAATGAATCTAAGTCGAATGGTGTATTTTATATATACGCAAATAACTCAGTGAAAACGTTACAAAAACACAAAAAATAAGGCATTAATGTTCCCGCAATCGAATGCGCTTTCTAAATTTTTTTAATTATGATGGCGCATAGCGTCACTTTCAATGGATGATTCAAGTTTATCCATCAATCATATGACTTCATAATATACTACGTGATGTGTAGGCCGAGGTCATAAACGATTACATCATGAATGGCGTAGATAAGTTCGTCACAAACGTTTAACCCTTTAACCCTCAAATTTATTCAAGAAAATTTCAATTTTCTCATAGAAAATGTCCATTTGCAGACCGAGACAAGACTATTTTGGAAAATTTACCACTGGAGTGACTGTCTCGGTACGAACTGTATGGATTTACTATTTTAAAATAAACATTCTGTTGAATAGTTTGAAACTAATTTGACTGGGCAGCACCAATGCCCAGTCAAATTAGTTTCACAACATAGGCAGCAACAGCTGACATGCACGGGCAAAGCATGAGTAGATCAACATTAGCTTAGATGCTGCCATATAAAATTGACCCTATACATGCTATAATATATGGCATGATGAATATAAAATTATTTCATAAGCTGGCATGTTTGCGTGCGTGTGTGGACGTCAATTCTTATTGTGGCATCTAGTGTCAATCTAAATTAACTTAGTGTCTCGTGCACGCACACATGCATTGAAGTACGCGCATGTGTGCGTGCACGTGTAAGCTGCATCACTGACATTTCAATATATCCAGGTCAATGTGTCTTTGTAAATAGATCTATCTGATTATTAAAATCACAATCACGTAATTCTATCAATGCGAAATCTTATGCAACATCCGATGAAAGAAGCAAACAAGGTCCCGCCTACCCATCCACTCCCAAAGTCATATCTTCACTCTGATGTAAGTAACATTGCTGATTGACTCCACTCATAGCACTCTCAGTGTATCAAACACTTCAACCCTACATGGTTACAAACCCAGATATCAGTCTCTTTGCATTATATGTAATATTCTGTGGAATATTTTGAAAATAATTTGACTAGAAGCTGATGTTGTCGGAGGCAGCAGCAGCTTTTAGTCAAATTATTTTTCTTTAAATATTCAACAACTTCCCCATACATGTATGTCTTTCGTTGCAATCATGGTACATAAGTGAAATGTACCAGGATTTTGCTGTGTGCAATATCCCGCTTTTTTGCATGCAACCTTTCAGCTGGAATTATTATCATCCTCCCCGTCTGCAACTCCGGAATTCCAAAAATATCACTCATTCGATGATTGCATGAGTATCATAAAATTTATTATGAACAGCCATGCGCAATTGTACTTATGCTTAAACTATCTGCCCGCTGAATGCCTGCAGACTACATTTTCTACATGGTTTAACTCTGGATATGCTGAATATTTTGAAAACAATTTGACTGAAAGTTGTTGGTGGCTAAGCCACCAACAACTTTCAGTCAAATTGTTTTCAAAATATTCAACAGCTCCAGAGTTAGTGCCCATTGAAATTATTGTCAGGTGACTTGCAGCAGCAGCTAAACCGTTAAATAATCAGAGCTGGAATTCATATGATTACTCTGAGTATGACTATATGTGTTTTCAATGAGAAACTGTCAACTGAAAGCACACGTGGAAGACAAATATTTGGGACATTCTCTTCTGTTACTCATCCATCATATATATATAAAATAAAGATGCTTTCAAAAATACCTTTATATAATCTCCCAAATTTTTGCCATTTCTGAAAAAACAGGAGTTAAAATTAACACTAACCCACTAGCTACCATCTCTAGTAAAACGTACAACTAACCAGCCAGGTGAGGAGAGCATGTAATAATTTGATCGAGATACCGTTAACCCTTTAATCCCCACATCAGCCCAAAATTACTTCTTGGTTGGTCTTGGGAAGTGTCCATTTGCAGACCAAGAGAAGTATTTTTTTTAATTCAACACTGGAATAACTGGCTCAATAACTGAGCCCAGTGTTGGGAATTGGTACTATTTTTGTGATCGATGATTGGTTTTTATATACTAACAGATGATCAATTAATGATTGGTCATAACAGTTTCTCATTTTTTACCCATTTTGAAAGCGGTAATTTTAGCATGTTCAAGGATAATTACCTCTTTCAAACCAAATCACAGGTATGACAGATTGATAATAATTTAAGAAATAATCTGTTGACTATTTTGAAACTAATTTGACTGGAAGCTGTTGCAGCAACAGCTTCCAGTCAAATTAGTTTCAAAATATCAACATGTTATTGACATGGTTGCTTTGAAATTAATATACTATTTCAATGCTGAATGAATTAATGTCTTAGACAAGGAGTAATACTATATAGTTCTAACAATTAAATTTAAACTATTTTCCAAAAGGTATTCGTTTTCTAGCTTGACCAGTTAAAATATATTCATAAAGTCAATTTATAAACAACCAAAATCGATTTCTTAAATCATGATCGATCGGTTTGTTGAACATGCAAATCAATCGGAACAACGCTAACCGAGCAAGTCAATTCAGTGGTAAATTTTCAAAAATAGTCTTCTCTTGGTCTGCAAATGGACATTTTTAATGAGCAAATTGAAATTTTCTTGAATAAGTTTGAGGGTTAAAGGGTTAATGATCATTTCAGTCCAAAATGGCCTCTGCAGTGATCGTGAGACATGCTCACTTGCAGACCGACTCGAGAGAAGACTATTTTGAAGGTTTACTAATGAAATGACTGGCTGGATAACGGAGCCAGTCATTACAGTAGTAACATTTAGAAAAGTTTTCTATATGTCTCCAAATCGACATTTTTATTAGGCATGATTATTGCTTTGAGTGATCGCGATCGATTATTAAAAAATAATCATGATTACTCGATTAATCAGCTTGGATACAAACTACCACGATATAACAAAAGAATATCAATGTCGAAAATTGCAATGGTGTTTAGAAAAGTCCATTTGCAGGGCAAGACTAAACTATTTTTGAAAATGTATCACTGGAATGCTGGCTCGATTCTCGAGCCAGGCATTCCAGTAAAACATTTTCAAAAATAGTCTTGTCTTGCCATGTGAAAGGGCATGCATTCACTAAGCAAAATGTCATATTTCATGACGGATCGCATTAAAAGTAATTGAAAGTTAGGTTTTGAAATATTTTATGCAATAGAAAATAGTCACGATTATTCCATTATTTAATTTTTAATCATTAATTCACGATTTAAAACATAATCGCGATTTTTTATTTAATCACGTAATCGCGCAAGACCAGATTTTGACAGTTAAAGAGACAATAGCTAAACGATGTAAATAAGATTTGGAAAACTCAATTTTATTTTGCTAATGTAATGGATTTGATGTAATGTTACTGCCTACTACATGTAATTCCTTGAGAATCTGTCAGCCATAATTACATTGGATGCGTTAATTTTCTTTTAACTATAGTGTGCACCCCCAGTATTCTCACATGAAAAACTAATTAACAATCAAAATATTCTAGTTGTAAAAAACTTGGAACAAAAGGCCCAAGTGCCTTAATGCCCACCTGAACCATTAGCATTTGAACAGACGTAACTTTCAATTCAGCAGTAACAAGACATAAAATACAAAATCGAGAAATCAGTACGAATGATAAATAAATGATGGACGCTGACTACACAAGCAAATTGAATCTTAAGTTCCATCCAGCCAATACAAAATCTAATATGGCCACAAAACCATAAATTTTGATTGGTCCATGACAGCCTTGTTTTACAAATGATAAGTTCTCTTCACCAAACTTTAATCGCCATTAGTTATCGATGAAATTGAATCTAATAACTTTTAGCTTGACCCATACACTGGTTCCCGAGATGTCATTTTCGAAACCAAAATGGACACTGGAAGTTCTTGAGCAAAACAGCACAGGGTTCATCCAGCCAACTTCCGTTGAAATTTACCCAGTGTTTCTCGAAAAGAAGTTGTTTAATGCCCATTCATTTTCTATACATGTAGGATTTCTGGAAGGTAAGCTAACCACTGGAAAATTTAACCAATGGAAATTTTGATTGGTAGTTACCGAAACTCACCATAGGGTGCTTCTATCCAAATTCAGTTGGAAATCCATCAAGCGGCTAAGGAATGGATGAATTTTGACATTTTCCAGTAAATTTTTCATAAAATCTTAAGATTTTCAACCCAAAAAAACCAAGCAAACTAAATTTTGAAGAGCAGTTCTGGGCTGTACCACACCATAGGGTCTTTCTAGCCAATTTGGGTTGAAATCCATAAAACCTAACATTTCAGCCAAAAAATTGACCAATCAAAATTCTACATAGAAGTGCTGGAGCCTACAAAAAATTTGAATTTTCTTGAACAAATTAGAGGATTAAAGGCTTAATTAGTTGTGATTCACAACTTAACTCTTTAACCACAAAATTTGATCACGTAAATTTACATTTTCTCATAGAGAATGTCCTTTTGCAGACCAAGAGAAGACTATTTTTGAAAATTTACCACTGGAAATGACTGGCTCGGTTATCGAGCCAGTCATTCCAGCAGTTAACTTTCAAAAACATCCTTCTCTTGGTCTGCTAATGGAATTTTTTTATGACCACTGCAGAAGCCATTTTGGCTCCTATGAGTGTTAAAGGGTTAAGAGTAATAGGTGTCTAAGTTTGCGTGTCAGTGAAATTTCTTTTTACAAACAACTGTGCCATGATATACATGTAGTTCAGACATACATGTCGGCAGACTTATCAGAAATGTCAAGACATATGACCAACAGATATTTAGATTGATGAACAGAGTTAAAAATATGTTGCGATTTGCAGTTCTAAAAACAAGTTTCAACAATAGGCAATTCAACCCTGCTTGATGCTTTCAATTCCACTCAAGTCATAATAAATGCATATATGCACATGATGTGCGCACACATAGACACAGGTATACACACTCTTGCATTCATGATATATACTGTTGAAATAGTAAATGTGTAATAAAATATTGAGGTTCATCTGTTTATTGCAATCTTGAACCAGGTCGTTGGCACTGAAAGGGTTAATAATTATCTAGATCAGTACTGCACCCCAAAATTACGTAACCCTTTTCCCACTGCATCAGGGACTCGTAATATTCTCAATCACTTTTTTCTACAGACAAAAGACATTCATTTTGAAAACAATGTTGCTTTAAGTTGTTGCTCTAGTAGACAGCTCAACTTTTATCATTATTCTTTTGAAACTAACCAAAAGCAATATTATTAAATGTAAGATCCATAACCCAGTACAAAGGTACGTAAAACATACACAGCTCTACATCCAGCAGTCATACAGCATACACTAACACAACCAGTCAGTCAGTCAATTCTGTGTCTATTACTACCAAGCACTCATAATCAAGGCGTTAGTCTCCACCAAAAATAACCCCAGCTCTAAAACAGTCACTGAAGGCATGTATGTGTATGTACATCTACCAAAACCTTCCTATAACAAATCCTGGCTTTTAGGTTCACAATGGCGGGTATTTAAGATGGGTGGTTATAAGGCCACCCATCTTAACTAACCACCATTGTATACACATCAAAATGTATTTGCTATGTTCGTTACTTTGTATTATTCAGCTATATCTATCTAAGGATAACTTATTAACGCACCCTATGGATGGATCTAGATCAGAATTTTATGCTATATTTACATGCTTTTGCTGCGCATGCTGTATATAACAGCTGATGATGCTCCCTCAACCATTGCAAATTGGTTTTCTATAGCTGAGAATACATATACACACACTAACTACTGACCGCTGACCAGTGGCTAGCCAGAATGAATTACTGCTTGTGAGTGAAAGGTCAGTAAGGGAAAGCAGTGAGCGCTATCAAAGCTTTATAATACTGTACCAATTCATGAATTTAGCAGATGCAATGATGTGTGTAGATTTTCATTCACAAATGCCCCTATGTTCAATAAACACATACTGCATGATTTAACAACCATTTAACTCTCAAATTAGATCAAGACAGTTTCAAGTTACTCATAGAAAATGTCCATTTGCAGACCAAGAAGATATTTTTTGAAAATTTTACCACTGGAATGACTGGCTCAGTTATCGATGCAGTCATTCGTGGTAAATTTAAAAAAAAGGCTTCTCTTGATCTGCAAACAGATATTTCTCAAGACCACTGCAGAAGATGTTTTTGGCCAAGTTGAGTGTTAAAGGGTTAATAGACAATATTTGGTTATTGAATGTCAATTTGCAGACCAAGAGACCATCTTTTTAAATTTATCACTGGAATGACTGGCTTGGCTATCATCATTCCATTTGCAAATTTTCCAAAAATAGTATTCTCTTGGCATGCAAGTTTTCAGTCAAATTATTTTCAAAATATTTAGCAGTACCAGGGAATCCATGGAATATGTCGTTTACAAAAACTCAGTGGTCAGATGGTTAAGCGATTCTGTATTATATGCTGATTACGAGAACACTAACAAAAATCATGAGTGTTTGCATTTTAAAATAATTTTCACCCAAAACTTAGACGTATAAACGTGACTTCTTCAAAAGGTACATCTACCCATCATACAGAAGCCACTTTCCAAGTTTCATTAAATTATTTTAAATTATTCTGTATGATGTTGTTTATGACATGGTTGTCTGATTTAAATCAACCTAATTTAAATTACAATTTAAATCAAATGATATTTTTTTTAAATCATTGATTTAAAATCAACTTGTTTTCAAATTAAATTCTAGTTAATTTTTAATCAGCTTTTCCAAATAAAATCAACTACACCATTATAAACAGGCTGGTTGCCTCTGTCTTCTCAATACAGTGATAGCAATACAATGATAATTTCTTTGAACAAGAGGCCCATGGGGCTTGTATTGCTAACCTGGAATTGCAGACCACTGGCAAAACAGAACAAAATGAGATGACCACTGAAAAAAATTTTCAATCTTAATTCTGTGAAGAAGGTTTAGCTAAGTTTGATTAAAATTGGCCCAGTGGTTAATACATGTAAGGAGTATTTTATATGATTTTCTCAGTTATTTTAAGAAAATCCAAGAAGGCCGCTAAACAGGCCATACATGTATATTTGATTGATGCACTGCATGTTTTTACGTATAAACTTTCCATTGACAAACTTTTGTGACCTTTACATGCAGTCCCTAATCACAGAAGTAGCATGAGAAGGGGGTGATAGGTACCTCACCCCGCACACACACACCACCAACCCCCCCCCCTCCCTACCAACATATATGTAAGGGGAAAGACTTCAAACTGAGTAGTCAGGAGCACTACAGGGATGTCCAAAAGGACTCCCTCATAGCTCAGCACTTTACTTTCCAAAGACCTATGCAGGTCAAACAGTGACTCTTCAAACTGAGGATTCAAGAGCAATACAGCAATACCTGACCTTAGGATGGAGCATGCTTCTTACTGCATTACCAAGGCTCTAAGAGGGGACCCATGTGGAAACATAAGCACTCCAATCAGGAGATGAAAAGGAAGCATACAGGATATATAATCTCCATACCATGGAGTCTCTAAGCACCAGTCATATGGTTAAAGAGCCATTAGCCAGTAGGCTGTCCCCCTACCCCTCTGTTTCCTCCCATCCGACGTTATAAATCATATCTCCCAAATTTCAGCCTGATCTGCTCCTTTTACTGGAGAAGTTGTTTTCGCGAAAACTATGTCATCCAAGATGGCCGTCCAATCATTTGTCCAATCAGGTTCCCTTGAACAAACTTGGTTGAACAGCTGTTTAACCCTTTAACACTCATATCGCCCAAAAATCGCTTCTGCAGTGGTCTTGAGAAATGTTCATTTGGAGACCAAGAGAAGACTATTTCTGAAAATTTACCACTGAACTGACTGGCTCGATGTTCCGCAAATGGTAAATTTTCAAAAATAATCTTCTCTTGGTCTGCAAATAGACATTTTCTATGAGAAAAATTGACATTTTCTTGAACAAAATCGAGGGTTAATGGGTTAAATATAGATGATATTTCAGGAGTTTTGAATCGCTCCCTCAAAGCGGTTTCGTAGATAATTTTTAAAGATGTTTCTAAGACACTGCCAAAATCCAAGATGGACACCAGCCAACTGGCCGATCCGCTTCCTTCGAACAAATTGGTATCTCTATGCCATAACGAGGTTTCCTGCCACACATAACTCAAATCGGGCCAGTGGTTCTCGAGAAGACATTACATTTCCCATTGCTTTAGTATGGGAGCAGTTGGTGGGAAGTATCCCAGACGGTCGCCAAAACCCTTTATCTGAGTTTCTAAAGTGGCAAATTTGAAATCAGAAGACCCAAAACCATATACAACCGATTTTGGTTTAGTCCATAATCATATCTCCTAAATTTCGACACGATCCGTTCCGTGGTTCTTGAGAAGTCGTTTTCGTGAAAACTGTCCAAGATGGCCGCCGAACCATTTTGCCAATCAACTTCCCGTGAACAAACTTGGTTCAGCTCTTGCCCTAGATGATATTTCATGAGTTTTGAATCAATCCCCCAAGCGGTTTCAGAGATTTTTAAAGACGTTTCTAAAAATCAGCCAAAATCTAAGATGGCCTCCGGGCAAATTGGCCGATGGGTTCCTTTGAGGAAACTGGCATCCCTATGCCCTAAGGATGCTTCTTGCCAAATATAATAGAAATCGGTTAAATTGTTTTCGAAAAGAAGACATGTTAAATTTCCTATTCGCCAAAATCACAATCAAGTGTACATTTTGTGTTGCACATAGGACAAAAAATGAGTGATTAAAATTTAATGAATTATGCATGAAAACATACTTACATATGTGACTGTTCGATTTCTAAAAGGATTTTGAGCATTCGCTTCTAGTTTTTCCAAAATCAGCTTTCAAAGTAACCCCAATAGCATCATCTACGGACACCACAGAAGTGTTGGAGACAATTACTAAACCATATACAAATGACACTTTTTAAACCATTAGTATATTATAATTGTCTTAATCAACTTTATGACAAAAAGATTTCATTTAAAAAAACTTTTGAAGATCTTTAATCATTATATAACCTTGTTCTGTCTTAATATCTAAAACATTGACAGCAATTCGTTTCTAGTCTGTTTACAAATGGCTTGTTATTTTTTATTGTCAGTGTCTGAAATTACATGTCTGTTGTACATGTATATATATAATTTATTCTTATTTGAAAAAGAAATTACAAAGAAATACAGATTTTAAGAAATTTATTCAGAAAGATTATAAGTGACTTAGTCTTACAATCTACAGACACCACAGAAATTTTAAGTGTGGAATTTAATAGTAAATTTTTGGTTTCCATTTTTTATACCCCACCAAAAAATTTGGCGGGGTATTATGTAATGGCGCCGTCCGTCCGGGTGTGCGGGCGGCAAAGTGGTTTCCGGATGATAACTCTGTTACCGTTTGTCGGATCGCATTGAAACGTCATAAGAGTGGTTGGACTCGGTGTTCGGAAGAAACCTATCGAAATCGACGATGATCCGAAATCCAAGATGACCGACCGCCAGCCACCAGTGGCCATCTTGAAAATTGGTTTCCGGATGATAACTCTGTTACCGTTTGTCAGATTGCATTGAAACTTCATAGGGTGGTGGGACTAGGCCTGGGGGAAGAAACCTATCGAGATTGACACTAATCCAAAATCCAAGATGGCCGCCAGCCACGGTGGCCATCTTGAAAATTTTTCCAGATGGTAAATCCGTTACCGTTTATCGGATCGCTTTGAAACTTCATGGAGTGGTTGGACTGGGACTGGGAAAGAAACCTATCGAAATTGACGATAATCCGAAATCAAAGATGGCCACCAGCAGCCATCTTGAAAATTGTTTTTTGGATGATAATTCCGTCACCATTTATCAGATCGCTGTGAAACTTCATAGAGTGGTTGGACTAGGTCTGCGGAAGAAACCTATTGAAATCGATGATGATCCAAAATCCAAGATGACCGCCAGCCACAAAAGGCCATCTTGAAAATTGGTTTCCGGATGATAACTGTTACCGTTTATTGGATCGCTTTTAAACTTCATGGAGTGGTTGGACTAGGTAGGACTGGGGAAGAAACCTATCGAAATTGACGATGATCCGAAATCCAAGATGGCCACCAGCCACTGGTAGCCATCTTGAAAATTGGTTTCTGGATGATATCTCTGTTACCGTTTATCGGATCGCTGTGAAACTTCACAGAGTGGTTGGACTAGGTCTGAGGAAGAAAGCTATCGAAATCGACAATGATCCAAAATTCAAGATGGCCACCAGCCACCATCAGTGGCCATCTTGAAAATTGGTTTCCAGATGATAACTCCGTTATCGTTTATCGGATCGCTAGGAAACGTCATAGGGTGGTTCGACTACCTCTGGGGAAGAAACCTATCGAGATTGACAACAATCCAAGATGGCCACGAGCCACCTTGAAAATTGGTTTCCAGATGATAGCTTCGTTACCGTTTATCGGATTTTTTTTAACCTTCATAGTGGTTGGACTAGGTCTGAGGAAGAAACCTATCGAATCGACAATGATCCAAAATCCAGATAGCCGCCAGCCACCGATGGCCATCTTGAAAATTGGTTTCCAGATGATAACTCCGTTACCGTTTATCAGATTTTTTTTAACCTTCATAGAGTGGTTGGACTAGGTCTGAGGCAGAAACCTATCGAAATCAACAATGATCCGAAATCCAAGATGGCTGCCAGCCACCGGTGGTTGAAAGAAATCTTATTTTTTCCTTTCTCTTGTAGAGATTTGAAGTGTTCATCTAGTTTTGCTAGTCCACTAACTCACATCAGGAGCAGTTTATGGTAAGACACTCTTGAGATGGAGGATCCTAAACCTATGGACCTACGGTTACAAATGTATGTCTGCCAATTCATTTTTAGCACATTTCAAGGATGATAACATTTCAGCATCAGAGTCTTGGGCCTTGGACATGTTGCCACTGAACTTTTGAAGATTTTCACATTGCAACGTGGCATTGCAGAACAAGTGACATAAGCATTCATGTATGTGACAATTTGTTTCAGAAATTCTGCCAATTTGTCATATTTGTCTTGGTTTACATTTCACAGGAGAAGTTAAGCCTATTCTAATGTTGCTCTGATACTGTGAAGTCTGGAATAGGACAAAGACCATTGTCATAATCATACTGTGCTTAGGAAGAGAATGTTTGTGCCATCTTTATTGTTCATTTAAGAGCCTTTTTGAATGAATTTTCCTCATTAACTTGGGGCAGAAAGAAGAAATATTGAATTCTTCACTAGTTGGAAAATGGCATCTTTGCTCATTTTTTATGGCTTTGGTGTCCACCATTCTTTTTCTGTCTTTGCGGTTTGGTGTATCTTTCCGTATGTGGCCATCTCTCTTCTATGCTTGTATAAAATCTTGGTAACTCTGCAGATTAATACATGTTTCAGACAACTGTAGACATGGTGTTACTCTCAGGTTGTAGTTTGTATGGTAACTCTGCAGATTAATACATGTTTCAGACAACTGTAGGCTCTCGGGTGTTACTCTCGGGTTGTAGTTTGTATGGTAACACTGCGGATTAACACTTGTTTCAGACAACTATAGGCATGGTGTTACTCTCAGGTTGTAGTTTGTATGGTAACTCTGCAGATTAATACATGTTTCAGACAACTATAGGCTCTCGGGTGTTACTCTCAGGTTGTAGTTTGTATGGTAACTCTGCAGATTAATACATGTTTCAGACAACTGTAGGCATGGTGTTACTCTCGGGTTGTAGTTTGTATGGTAACTCTGCAGATTAACACATGTTTCAGACAACTGTAGGCTCTCGGGTGTTAATCTCGGGTTGTAGTTTGTATGGTAACTCTGCAGATTAACACATGTTTCAGACAACTGTAGACTCTCAGGTTGTAGTTTGTATGGTAACACTGCAGATTAACACATGTTTCAGACAACTGTAGACTCTCAGGTTGTAGTTTGTATGGTAACACTGCAGATTAACACATGTTTCAGACAACTGTAGACTCTCGGGTGTTACTCTCAGGTTGTAGTTTGTATGGTAACTCTGCAGATTAACACATGTTTCAGACAACTGTAGACTCTCGGGTGTTACTCTCAGGTTGTAGTTTGTATGGTAACTCTGCAGATTAATACATGTTTCAGACAACTGTAGGCATGGTGTTACTCTCGGGTTGTAGTTTGTATGGTAACACTGCAGATTAACACATGTTTCAGACAACTGTAGACTCTCGGGTGTTACTCTCAGGTTGTAGTTTGTATGGTAACACTGCAGATTAACACATGTTTCAGACAACTGTAGGCTCTCGGGTGTTAATCTCGGGTTGTAGTTTGTATGGTAACACTGCAGATTAACACATGTTTCAGACAACTGTAGACTCTCGGGTGTTACTCTCAGGTTGTAGTTTGTATGGTAACTCTGCAGATTAATACTTGTTTCAGACAACTGTAGGCTCTCGGGTGTTACTCTCAGGTTGTAGTTTGTATGCTAACTCTGCAGATTAATACTTGTTTCAGACAACTATAGGCTCTCGGGTGTTACTCTCAGGTTGTAGTTTGTATGCTAACTCTGCAGATTAATACTTGTTTCAGACAACTATAGGCTCTCAGGTGTTACTCTCGGGTTGTAGTTTGTATGGTAACACTGCAGATTAATACATGTTTCAGACAACTATAGGCATGGTGTTACTCTCGGGTTGTAGTTTGTATGGTAACTCTGCAGATTAATACATGTTTCAGACAACTGTAGGCTCTCGGGTGTTACTGTCAGGTTGTAGTTTGTATGGTAACTCTGCGGATTAATACATGTTTCAGACAACTGTAGGCTCTCAGGTGTTACTCTCGGGTTGTAGTTTGTATGGTAACACTGCAGATTAATACATGTTTCAGACAACTATAGGCATGGTGTTACTCTCGGGTTGTAGTTTGTATGGTAACTCTGCGGATTAATACATGTTTCAGACAACTGTAGGCTCTCAGGTGTTACTCTCGGGTTGTAGTTTGTATGGTAACACTGCAGATTAATACATGTTTCAGACAACTATAGGCATGGTGTTACTCTCGGGTTGTAGTTTGTATGGTAACTCTGCAGATTAATACATGTTTCAGACAACTGTAGGCTCTCAGGTGTTACTCTCGGGTTGTAGTTTGTATGGTAACACTGCAGATTAACACTTGTTTCAGACAACTATAGGCATGGTGTTACTCTCGGGTTGTAGTTTGTATGGTAACACTGCAGATTAATACATGTTTCAGACAACTGTAGGCTCTCAGGTGTTACTCTCGGGTTGTAGTTTGTATGGTAACTCTGCAGATTAACACTTGTTTCAGACAACTATAGGCATGGTGTTACTCTCGGGTTGTAGTTTGTATGGTAACTCTGCAGATTAATACTTGTTTCAGACAACTGTAGGCTCTCGGGTGTTACTCTCAGGTTGTAGTTTGTATGGTAACTCTGCAGATTAACACTTGTTTCAGACAACTATAGGCATGGTGTTACTCTCGGGTTGTAGTTTGTATGGTAACTCTGCAGATTAATACATGTTTCAGACAACTGTAGGCTCTCAGGTGTTACTCTCGAGTTGTAGTTTGTATGGTAACACTGCAGATTAATACTTGTTTCAGACAACTATAGGCATGGTGTTACTCTCAGGTTGTAGTTTGTATGGTAACTCTGCAGATTAACACATGTTTCAGACAACTGTAGGCTCTCGGGTGTTACTCTCAGGTTGTAGTTTGTATGGTAACTCTGCAGATTAATACATGTTTCAGACAACTGTAGGCATGGTGTTACTCTCAGGTTGTAGTTTGTATGGTAACTCTGCAGATTAATACATGTTTCAGACAACTGTAGGCATGGTGTTACTCTCAGGTTGTAGTTTGTATGGTAACTCTGCAGCTTAATACATGTTTCAGACAACTGTAGGCATGGTGTTACTCTCAGGTTGTAGTTTGTATGGTAACTCTGCAGATTAATACATGTTTCAGACAACTGTAGGCTCTCGGGTGTTACTCTCAGGTTGTAGTTTGTATGGTAACTCTGCAGATTAATACATGTTTCAGACAACTGTAGGCATGGTGTTACTCTCGGGTTGTAGTTTGTATGGTAACTCTGCAGATTAATACATGTTTCAGACAACTGTAGGCATGGTGTTACTCTCGGGTTGTAGTTTGTATGGTAACTCTGCAGATTAATACATGTTTCAGACAACTGTAGACATGGTGTTACTCTCAGGTTGTAGTTTGTATGGTAACTCTGCAGATTAATACATGTTTCAGACAACTGTAGGCTCTCGGGTGTTACTCTCGGGTTGTAGTTTGTATGGTAACTCTGCAGATTAATACATGTTTCAGACAACTGTAGGCTCTCAGGTGTTACTCTCGAGTTGTAGTTTGTATGGTAACTCTGCAGATTAATACATGTTTCAGACAACTATAGGCTCTCGGGTTGTAGTTTGTATGGTAACTCTGCAGATTAATACATGTTTCAGACAACTATAGGCATGGTGTTACTCTCAGGTTGTAGTTTGTATGGTAACTCTGCAGATTAATACATGTTTCAGACAACTATAGGCATGGTGTTACTCTCAGGTTGTAGTTTGTATGGTAACTCTGCAGATTAACACTTGTTTCAGACAACTATAGGCATGGTGTTACTCTCGGGTTGTAGTTTGTATGCTAACTCTGCAGATTAACACTTGTTTCAGACAACTATAGGCATGGTGTTACTCTCAGGTTGTAGTTTGTATGCTAACTCTGCAGATTAATACATGTTTCAGACAACTGTAGGCTCTCAGGTGTTACTCTCAGGTTGTAGTTTGTATGGTAACACTGCGGATTAATACTTGTTTCAGACAACTGTAGGCTCTCGGGTGTTACTCTCAGGTTGTAGTTTGTATGGTAACTCTGCAGATTAATACATGTTTCAGACAACTGTAGGCTCTCGGGTTGTAGTTTGTATGGTAACTCTGCAGATTAACACTTGTTTCAGACAACTATAGGCATGGTGTTACTCTCAGGTTGTAGTTTGTATGGTAACTCTGCAGATTAATACTTGTTTCAGACAACTGTAGGCTCTCGGGTGTTACTCTCAGGTTGTAGTTTGTATGGTAACACTGCAGATTAATACATGTTTCAGACAACTGTAGGCTCTCGGGTTGTAGTTTGTATGGTAACTCTGCAGATTAATACATGTTTCAGACAACTATAGGCTCTCGGGTGTTACTCTCGGGTTGTAGTTTGTATGGTAACTCTGCAGATTAATACATGTTTCAGACAACTATAGGCATGGTGTTACTCTCGGGTTGTAGTTTGTATGGTAACTCTGCAGATTAATACATGTTTCAGACAACTGTAGGCTCTTGGGTGTTACTCTCGGGTTGTAGTTTGTATGTGTTTTATTTCCATGTCAGTTTCCTCTACAGCTTCAAGTGACATATTGACAAGTTCTGGTTTGTTCTTTGTTACCGCAGATTGAAGGTTTTGTGTTACTAGGGACTAGAATGTACTAGGTGAAGCCATTAGTTCTTTTACCACATGGATAGGCCTTTGTGGTGTTTCAGGTAAAGACCTGCTAGCGCGTTTATATGCTAGCCGATGGTATCTGAAAGGACTTGTTGCACATGCATCTCAAGCAGGAATCTGCATCTTTAATCTTAGTCTGCAGTACTCATTGGTGTCTTCTCCATCTTTCTGCCAATGTCTGCTTGTTGAATGACCATTTGGGCTTGCTTTCGGATTACCTTTTCCTTGTCATTCTGCTCATTTGTATTCTATTTATTCGCTGGTATCCTCATCAGTAGCTAACTGGGATTGTCTCTGTTCAGCTCTCTTTTCTGTCTGTATTTCTGAATTTCTACCGATAATCCATGTGAAGTCTGTTTTTCTTTTTCAACATTTCTGTCTTAGCAACCCGTTCACTGCTTCCTCACTCTATTCTTTGTCTTTTCCTTCTCATGTCTCTCATGATCATGTTTAATTTTATTCCTCTGATTAATAATTTGTATTCATGTTAATGAACAGTGTCTTCTTACTTGATCTGCTAATTAGTTTGAAAAAGATCAGAAAGAAAGACATGGTTATTCGACCAAATTTAGAATTGTTTCCTATATGTAGTGTCTGTAGATCAGAATAACAAGTTATCAAATCCACAATTTAGTCTATTACTGTTTCATCCCACATATGACCATAATGTATTTTTTATCCTTTTCAGATGGAATATAGCATAAAATTATTTGATGTATACATTATTATAAAGTTCTGTGAAATTTCAACTTATAAATGAAGGCTACATGTGTATCAGTGATAACACCTTTGAATCTTGTCATGTTGATAATTATTATTGTGTTTAAATCCTTTCAACAAAACTCCACTAAGATTAAGCCATTTCACATAACAATGATATAGAAACTCTCAGTCATAGAATCTTCTTAAAAATTGTTAGATTTTGTGATTTGCATCATGATCTACGGACACTACATGAATCTACAGACACTACATTTTCAACTATTTCTGAAGTTTTGTCTCGGATATATTATTAAAAGTTAATATGTATGTCATAAATAATATGTGCATACATGTATATGTAAATAATTCCCTATAGGATTGCATTGCAATGCATATCCACACCGGGTTACACCAAGGTGTCTACGGACACTACACAGTATTCTGGGACAATTTGATTACATGAATTACACTCAGTTCTATTAGAAAATTCAAGATGGCCGCCAAAAAAACAGACCAATCAAAATTCTGTATACATCTTCTGAAGCAGAGCTCTCTAGGGTTCTCCCAACCAAGTTTGCTTGAAATTGGGCAGATCGTTAATGAGGAGTAGGCTTTTATTTAACTGATTTCAAGAAATTTTCAGAAAATCCAAGATGGTCGCCTGAAATATTAATCAATCAGAATTCTTGAAGCTTGAGGTGTTGAAGCCTGCTGGCTTCAAGATCCATTAAAAAACCAAATATGGTCATCTAACACTGACAACTGAATTCTGATTGGTCAATTTCTAAAAGTTGACCAAAATCCAAGATCACTGCCAGCGAAGTTGGTCAACTCCCTACGGATGCTCGGATCTCTATTCCCTAAGGATGCTTCCAGCTCAATATAATTGAAATCGGCGGTTCTTGAGAAGCAGCCATTTAAAGGAAGGTTCATGGACACACGACCGCCAAGGCATTAGCTCACTTAGCCTTTTAGGCGAGTAGAGCTAAAAAAAAGGGTTAAACAAGATGTCACAATGAAAGTAAATATTTATAAAAGAGTTAAGCTTCTAGGTGGTATAATGTGAGTTTAGTGCATTAGGATAGGTGTGATAATGTGATCACAGTGACATGGATGCTTTTGTGGCAAAATGAATAGAAAGCAGCTTGATGATTTACATGTACATATATATATAATATATATATCACCTGGGGCTCCCGAAACGGCCATATTGTCCGGACATGTCCGGGAAATATTCTCAATGCCCGGTAGCGTATAACTCCAGCCGGACATCTCAACAGGTTTTTGCGATTGCGCAGAGCAAAAAAATCAATATTTACAATCGGAAATATCATCTAAATCACGATACTTCCTTGTATCAAACGGGTAACCATTAAGCGGATAGGATAGAATGCATAATACTTGATCACCATCACGTTATGATCATATATAGAGTAATTTCTGAGTTCCCGAGTCCAGTATATTAGTTCCGTAAATCATAGGCGACTCCACCGATTACTTGTTCTAAATATTGATACTTCTTAATTTAAGATTAGCCCACCCCTCTAGTAGTCACTACTCGAGTACATGTATGTACTCTAGGCTACCTCTATTTCTATAAGTTGCTAAAGTACCTAATGAGATGACCACTGGAAAAATTTACCAATCAAATTTCTGTGAAGAAGGTTTAGGTTAGCAAAGTTTTACTAAAATTGGCCCAGTGGTTTAAAATAAGTTGTCTTTTTATGATTTTCCCAGAAATTTGCAGAAAATGCCCACCAAAAAAGCTAAATTTTGATTGATTCATGGTGGACATGTTTTGACATATCTCCATGGAACACAATCTAATGGCCTTTAGTCCCTAACCATATCTCACAAATTTTGTTTTCGCGAAAACTAGGTCATCAAAGACGGCCGCCAAAGCATGTGGCCAATCAAGTTCCCTTGAACAAACTTTGTTCAGCTCTTACGTGAACTGATATTTCATGAGTTTGAAATCAATCCCACAAATGGTTTCAGATTTTTAGACGTCTATAAAAATGTGCCAAAATGCAAGATGGCCGCCGGCCAAATTGGCCGATAAGCTTTGTTTGAACAAACATGGATCTCTATGCCCTAAGAATGCTTCCTGCCAAATATACTTGAAATCCGTCTAGTGGTTCTCGAGAAGAAATTTCCCACTGCTTTACATGTAGTATGGGAGCTTTTGGCAGGAAAACGATCCAAGATGGCCGACAAACTGTGTTGAAAGTGGTAAATTTGAAATCAGCATACTCAAAAACACATATAAAACCAATTTCGGCTTGAAAATCGATCAAATAAAAAAATCCAAAATGGCAGCCAAAGGTACTACATTTTGCTTGGTCAAAGGCGGCCATGTTTTTTACCCATCAACTTCACTTGAACAAACTTTAATGGTCCTTAGGCCCTAATGATCCCTCTCAAATTTCGGCCCAATTCGTTCAACGGTTCTGAGGAAGTTGTTTTCGCAAAAACTAGGTCATCCAAAATGGCCACCAAATCATTTAGACAATCAAGCTCCCTTGAACAAACTTGGTTCAGCTCTTGTGCTAGATCATATTCTGCACATACTAGATCTGAAGCCTGCCGCAATAAGGATGGTCTGTCCATCCAAGTCTGGTTGAAATCGCCCAAGCAATTAATGAGGAGTAGTGTTTTAAGCGTTAGCCGGTAAATTTTCATAAAATTCCAGATTTTCACAAAACAAATTTCTGATCAAAATTCTGTATACTGGTTCTGAAACCTACACCCATAGGGTCCCTTCCAGCCAAACTAGGTCGAAATCTGCCAAGTGGTTAATGAGGAGTAGCATTTTGACAATTTCCGGTAATTTCTTTTACAAAATCTAAGATTTTCACCCAAAAAAAAATCAATCATTTAAAATTCTGAATACAAATTCTAGAGCCTACAACCATAGAATCTATCTAGTCAAATTTGGTTGAAATTTGTCAAGCAGCTGAGGAGTAGCATTTTGACCATTTCCGGCAGATTAAAAAAAGAATTCTGAAAAAGAAGTTCTAGAGCCTATCACCATAGAATGCACATAGCCAAATTTGGTTGAAATATGTCAAGCAGCTTAGGATCATTCCAGCCAAATCTGATTGAAATCGGTCAAACCGTTAAGAGGAAGCGATTTGATGGACAGGCGGACGACCGACATGGCATAAGCTCACTTAGCCTTTCAGGCCAGGTGAGCTAACAATAAAAGTGGACTTGTGGATTTAAACTATACTAATCAGAGTGTAACAATTTAATGGTATAAATCCGTGAACATAGAAGATTTATCATACAGAATGTGCTTTTGAAAACAATTTGACTGAAAGATGGTTATCCCAAAATGAGCCTAAGGCAGCAGCAGCTTCCAGTCAAATTATTCTCAAAATGTTCATAGCCCTCCTATCCTAAGAAATCACATGCGGAGCTGCCGTAAAGGACCACTTTTTATTCTCCCATCTGATAAATGTGTTGCCCCAGTTTCATTTTAGATCTCTTACAAAACACTAAGTTTCTTCCGAGTTGTTGATTATCAAAAATAAGTTTTGTCAAAACCTGGCAAAACTGGATGAAACCTCACAAAACCTAGCCAAACAGGGTCAGATACTGGCAAAACAGGACAATTTCTATATGAAAACTTATATACAGATTTTTCCTGAAAGATGGGTATCCCAAAACGGGCAATAAGGCAGCCACAGCTTCCAGTCAAATTACTTTCAAAATGTTCAATAGCGCTCATATCCCATGAGATCACCTGCCTTAAAGGACCACTTTTTATTCTCCCTTCTGTTAAATATGTGCTGCCCCAGTTTTTCCTGAGTTGGTGGTTAGTCGGAAAATAAGTTTTGTCAAAACCCGGAAAAACTGGATGACACCTCACAAGACCTAACAAAACAGGGTCAAATATTGGCAAAACCGGATAATTCTTATATGAAAACCTATATACAGATTTTTCCAACACCACATAACTTTGCTAAATCAAATTAGACTAACATCATTAAGGCTGATGATTTTATGCTTCGTAAATATGTAAATTCTGCTTTAGAAAATAGCAAATTCTGCTTCATCACCGGTTCCACTGTTTTCAGCTTTCGAACAATAATCTGCCTAATTGATAGTCATCATAAATCCATGAAAACTTGACAATTCATGTCTATATCGAGAGATACAAAATATTCATAACTAGATTCACACTCTGCCTTGCAATATGGAATACCGGTAAGAAGACTGTCTCTGGCACATAGATGTACTCTTCTTCAATTTGATGGATGAATTTTCATAATTTATGGTACGGATAGAATTTTATTTAGAAGAAAATGTAAATTTTTGTTGACTTCTGCTTCAAATGGCACATTCTGCTTCAGTATGTCAATTCTGCTGACGAAGCGGAATTTCTGCCGAAGCAGAAAATCATCACCCCTACATCATTTCATGTTCTGGACGTTAGACAGCTTTTCATGTATTTATTAATATACGGTAGATGATTACCGTAATTTTTTCCGTAAACGGTAAATTCAAACAGTTACAGCATGTGAAATTGTGACCTGAAAGTTATTTAGTATGCATATATACATGTATATACAGGGTTCATACACCCTCAGCAGAATTAAATTCCATACTTTTTCAAGACTCAATTTCAAATTTTCCAGACCTAATTTACGACTTTCAATCAGACAAAAAACAAACACAGTTACTAAGTTCATCATATTATCATATATAAACTTTATTAGACTTTGTAAAACGACATATCAAAATAAATAACCAACTAACTTATCATCAGATAGCACTCATCACAGCTGGAAAGATATACAGCACTCTATTTGTTGATATGACATTTAAAATAACTGGATACAATCATGGCAATTTTAATGTTGATATGGATGGATAGCACTCAGGAGACACAAATTTTTTTTTTAATTTACCACTGGAATGACTGACATAGTGACCAGGCCAGTCATTACAGCGATAAATCTTCAAAAATAGTATTTTTTGATCTACAAATGGACATTTCTCAGACCCACTGCATACATACATCATGACATGATAAAACAAAGGGTTTAAGTGTAAATAGAAAATGTGCATTTGCAGGTCAGAAGACCTTTTTGAAAATTTACCACTGGAATGACTGACATGGTGACCAAGCCAGTCATTACTGTGATAAATCTTCAAAAATAGGCATTTATTGATCTGCAAATGGACATTTCTCAGGAACCGCATATTGTCTAGGAGTGGCTCTAGGAACTGTATATTGTCTAGGAGTGGCTCTGGGAATCGCATATTGTCTAGGAGTCGCTCAGTGTTTTTCAGGATGCAAGCCAGATATAAATTTCATTACAGCAGCACATTTTATGTTGAATATTTTGAAAATAATTTGACTGGAAACTGTTGCAGCAATAATTTCCAGTCAAATTATTTTCAAAATATTCAACAGCTATCCTGTAAAGTTGAGCTTGAGACACAAACATTCACTTGTTGAGGGCCACCCCCACCCCACCTTTAGATGACAAGTTAAAACCTGCACATATACACTAATTTATTTTTAATTTCATTTACCTTAGCTGATCATAATGCCATAGCAACAGGAATCCTCATTATTTTCACTCGATAATGCGCCATAAGAGGCCTCGCGATACGAGAGAGCTGTCGAGCAGTCAATAATATTTTACCGTGACTCAGCGCAAAGTTGGGATCATCTACCATTGGGCGATATAAAATTGCCACACTTCTAAATGATCGCCATAGCAACACGAACTCATTATTTTCACTCGATGACGAGCCAACACAAGAGGCCTCGCGATACGAGGGCAAAGTTGGGATCATCTAACGTTGGGCGATATAAAATTGCTACGCTTCTAAATGATTCTGGTACTATCAATGTGAAAATGTAAAATATTCTTACCGTGCACCAAAGAAATCCGTAACTTTCGGCGCTGGATTTAGACGAACTTCAGTCAGTGTCTTATGGTTTTTCCCTGGCATGTGGCTAACAAGAGCCGCTTCGCCCATATTCCCGATGTCAAACGACTTATTACAAACACTACATTTGCCACGTGAGCTTGATGTGTTGTCCGGTAAAATCCAATCCTTATATGTATCATTAGTTTCCCAAACATTAGTATATTTGCACTTTCCCATCTTTACTGTATCACAAAAAACCAATCTCGCAAATTATTTCATTGTTTCGGCTTCTAACACTCTGCACTATTTGACAGACGACTGCCGATTCATTCATTTTTTTTTGCGTTGTACTTGAACATGTTCAGACACGTATTGCTCAACAACTGCGAGATGTTCCCGGTAATAGGCGGTTTTCTATTGCAAGACGAGACCGGGACCCAATCGAATTTGATTCTGAGTTGGTGGTTAGTCGGAAAATAAGTTTTATCAAAACCCGGAAAAACTGGATGACACCTCACAAGACCTAACAAAACAGGGTCAAATATTGGCATATTATTATATGAAAACCTATATACAGATTTTTCCAACACCACTGACGGAAACGCGAGATTTCCTTCGTAAACAAAAAGATGGCAGTCGGAAAAATTAGGATTGCCGATATTTTAATTTTCCATACATTTTCCATATCAACTGGCACAAAATTGGAATTTCCATACTTTTTCTAGCCCTGGAAAAGGCTTTCCTAATTTTCCATACTTTTTCCAGACTTCCATACATGCGTACGAACCCTGTATAAAAGTTTTATACTATCCATATATAAAGTTTCATATAGAATTTGACACGGTTTTGCTAGGTTTCGCCTTGTTTCTATAAAACATACTTTTCTTAATATCTAGAGATACATTTCTAGCTATGCTATGGACGCATTTGTAGCTCAGCTTTACCCATGCCGTGCACGTGTTGGGATATAGGTAAGCTGTTGAATATTTTGAAACGAATTCGACTGGGTCCTGTTACTGCCTATGGCAGCCTTTGCATTTGAACAAAATTGAAAGTATTTGCATAATTTACATTTGAACAAATGTGACGTATTTGCATTTAACCCGTGGAACACTGAATTAATTTCTGTGATCACCACGCCCACCCTGAGTTTATAGTAATAGCATTGCCAGGATATAATTAAAATTTTTACCATTATATTTCTAGCCCAATTTTAGGCCAATGACGCCTAAATATAACGCCCTAAAAGGTTTTAATATGCCCAGTGCATTATGAGTTATGACCTGCTGATCACGGCCACCTCCAATCGAGGCAGTGTCTTTTCCAAAACTAGATGTTCGCCAGTGGTAACTAAAATTTACTGTGCAAAGGGTCAGGGGTCCATATTTATTTCGACCATGTGAAAAGTATTAGATTATGCACACACACTCCTGAGAAATCGCTTGCTGACCACGACCATCAATTTCGGTCCAGTGTTTGGCGAGCATGCAGTAACCTGCTCATTGCGGCCACCACTTGCGAAAATCCATGGGAATTAAATTACATTTATAGCTATCAAAATTATAAGAATTGGCCAAGTGGTTATGGGCATATTATTGCCTCAAACTTCTTTTAGTACCGGGTTTTTTTAGACCTGGCTCGCATTTTATACTTATAATTGGTAATTTTAAAAAATAGTCTCGGTTTGCAACTGACATGTCCTAAGACACAATTAGAATTTTTTAAGTTTAATTATACAGGGACCAACCTACTCATTCGCCAATTATCCAAACGGTAGTAAGATTGAGATCTGGCAAATGGAATGCAGGATTTGACTAAATATTTGGCTAATGATTAAAATCACATTTTACATATAGTTTCTAAATTATTACAATTAACTTTGAGAAACATTTTAAGATAACTATTTTTGTATGTTTTTTTCGATCAAAATAAACCCCGAAATCCTAATATCTATAGGATTAAGAGCACATATGTGCACCAGTTTTTTAATATTTTGAAACTAATTTGACTGGAAGCTGTTCCTGGCAGAAACAGCTTCCAGGCAAATTAGTTTCAAAATAATCAACATAATTGTGTACCTGGTATGTAGCATCGAAAGCATTACGTGATGGTGATGGAATGATGCACACAATTCTACTCACGCTTCTACTAAAGTTGTGTAACTTCCTTTGCTGTTTGAATTATTCTCTCACACTTTGATCATTGAGTAAATATTATGCGTAATTACAAAACAATGGATTGATCAGGATGGCGCGAATCAAACAGTTTATCCAATTTGCCCCACACAATGCACACGAGTCAATGTGTTAAATCAGTTGAGTCACCACCATCGGCATCAGCACCACCACCACCACTACCAACAACACCCATTACAAATATGAAATATTTTATTTTAAAATATGATGTTATTACAATTTATTGTGTATTATGTGTTGTCATTGAATGTTGAGTGATGAAGCTAAATCAGGACATTTGGATTTTTAGTGTGCATAACAAGGAAATAGAAACCAACTACCCAATAAAGGAATCCAGTTTACAGATCAAATATATGACGCAATAGGCAGTTTCAAAATATCCAAAAGCTTATGTGATTAGTTTTGTGGAAATAGAGATTTAACAGTGGACCTTTACTAGAGATGGGCAGGGTATAGCTATAACTGGATGCCGGCATTGATTATGAGAACCCACACAATCTGAGTACAGGAATCACATTCGCTCAATGAATAAACCATACGAGAAAGGCGTACAGATCTGAAAGCGTTGACAAAAAGATCATAGGGGTCTATTTGTTACTGCATAATGTAGCAACACCATTCAGTCAAATCTGTGTCAACTATTTTCTCACGGCATCGGCTAGAAAACGGGCCCCTTAGCTGGCTTGATCAATGTCCATTTGCAGGCTAAGGGGAGATTTTTTGGAAAATTTAATACTAGACTGACTGGTTCGATAACCCAGCCAGTCATTCCAGTGATAATAAGTTTTCAAAAATATACTTCTCTTCGTCTACAAATGACTATTTAACAAGCAGATATTTTTTACTTTCTTGAACAAATTTAGGCATTAAAGGGCAATTTTCAGGCAGATAATTTTAAAATCCATTGATTGAAAAAAATGTGAAACAGACAAGTGAAGCAGAGACAAGGGACACTCACTCGAACAATCATTAATGCTATTTATAATATTTTTAACTCGCCTATGGTTTTCCTCCCCTAATCCCCGCACCCACCTCCTGCCCCATATCTATAGGTGCGAAACAACGCAGGGTGAACGGGAATATGGGCGAAACAGACCAGGGCGAACAGGCAAAGGTGCGAAACGACTCAGGGTGCGAACAGGATTCGGGGCGAAACGACTCGGATTCGTCTTGGGAAGAAACCTATCGAAATCGACGATGATCCGAAATCCAAGATGGCCGCCAGCCACCCACGGCCATCTTGAAAATTGGTTTCCAGATGATAACTCCGTTACTGTTTGTCGGATCGCATTGAAACTTCATAGGGTGGTGGGAGTAGGCCTGGGGAAGAAACCTATCGGAATTGATGATAATCCAAAATCCAAGATGGCCGTCAGCCACCGGCGGCCGTCTTGAAAATTGGTTTCCGGATGATAACTCAGTTATCGTTTATCGGATCGCTTTGAAACTTCAGAGTGGTTGGACTAGGTCTGGAGAAGAAACATATCAAAATTGACAATAATCCGAAATCCAAGATGGCCGTCGGCCACTGGTAGCCATCTTGAAAATTGGTTTCTGGATGATAACTCTGTTACCGTTTATCGGATCGCTTTGAAACTTCATAGAGTTGAAATGAATTTGTTACATGTATATGACACTAACAAATCTTAGTAAAATTATTTTCAAAATGGTTTTAAAATCTCAATTGTAATGTAGACATACAGGGAAGATTTTGAACATCCAGCACACAATTGTCCTAGATATGCTCTAATGATATGCAACTAACAAGAAGTTTAACATAAATATATTTGTAATATTAATGTCAATATTTGTCAACAATTCAATTTTCTGAATTTAGCATTGTCCGCAATTATTTATTTTTCAATAATTGCGATTATCAGTTAAATTGAATAATTGTGCAAGCCTATATTGAGCCATCCATTCCTGTAATAAATTTTCAAAAATCGTTTTCAGGGACAAGTTCTTGCAATTCTTGCAAAAGTATTTAACCCTTTGGATCCTGAATGCTGGGTAGCCGGCCTCAATGAAAAACTATCTTTGAAAATTTATTACAGGAATGGATGGCTCAGTTTTGAATCAATCCAACAAGCGGTTTCGGAGAAGATTTTTAAAGCCATTTCCTAAAATCGGCCAAAATCCAAGATGACCACCGGCTAAATCGGCCGCTCGGCTTTGTTTGAACAAACTTGGATCCCTATGCCCTAAGGATACTTCCTGCCAAATATAATTGAAATCGGCCCAGTGGTTATTGAGAAGTTGCTTAAAGGAAAAAGTTGACGGACAGACGGACACCATGGCATAAGCTCACTTGGCCATTCTGGCCAGGTGAGCTAATAATGAATTACGAAGGAAGTTCAAGTTGTATGGTCGAGTTGCTTAAATTCGTGAGTACCGAAATTCGTGAATTTGCTTTTATCGCTCTCGTTCTATGATGTAATGTTGCATGGAACGCATCTACACAGTAGCCACTTTTTGATTGACAGTTCTGAACCTTTTGACAAAGTTTTGAGCAAAATATGGTCAAAACAAGAAACTTTTCATACAATTACTGATGGTAGTAATAAAAATTGCAAGATTCCTTAATGCACTTTCTTAGATTACTTACTTGCACTTATTTAGCACCTAAAATGAGCAATTTTCACAATCCAAAGTTAGCACCTGCTTTGGTTACATTTTCCCGCCGCGTCGGATTAGACTAATTGACGGTAGCACGTCTAAATTTTATTGGAGAGGCTCTAGAGGAAGGGGTGGGTGCTTATCAATGATTTACTAAAATGTCAAAATTAACATAAAGTGCACACATGTTTTTTTTAACGATAGAAATTGTTTTTGTTCTTCCCTTTATGCCTGCTGAACATGTTTTAAAGACCCTTACGTTAGTTCATTTCTTCAGCTCATTAATATTTATGAATTTCGTGTGATATCACTACCTAACGAAAGCGGCATCCATTTGGGTTATTTTCTTCTCTTCAAATCTATCAACTGCTTTTATAGTTTATACATTCATTTGTAGGACTAATTTATGGGTTAAAACGGGGAAAATTAGCAGTTGAAATATTCAAAAAATAATACCGTGATATTTAAGGATTTAAAAGCATGTACCAGACAGCTGAAGATGCATAATCACCAATTCACGAAATTTGGTACCGCTATTTCACACATAACCTGGTTCAAAGGTGCATGTTAATAAAGGCCGCCGCCGGTAAAAAAGGCCGCCGGTGTATATTTGGCTTTAAAGGCCACCTGCTATATTATACTGTAAACCTAGTATTATAGATATACACTATACTATACTATAGACCTACTATTATCGATCTATACTATACTATAGACCTACTATTATCGATCTATACTATAGACCTACTATTATCGATCTATACCAAAGACCTAATATATACTATTTTTCAGATGTGGAGCGGATGTAGAGGCGAACTATTCAACTATTTGATGACGGCTGTTGCTAAGCACAGGAATATGTCTTTAAAATGTCTTAAACGTTTCCGTATTATGTTGGGTTTTTTATAATAAGAATAGCAATATGATCTTTAATACAAATATAAATAATTGTTGTAAAATTTTGGAATAATTTCAGCTCGTCTTTTATTTTAGCCAATTATACTACGTATAAATGTCTTGAGAAATTAATCGAAAATTGAAAACATATACTATGAAATTTACAAATGGCTTACACGCGAAAATTAGTCAGTTTGAATCCAATTGAATAAGGATAGAAAGTGTTCAGGGCCAATTACCTGATCTATGCTGCACGCTAACTATATGTTAGCAAAAAGGCCCTTTTCAGGGCCCACCACATTCCTCGAAAGAGGTCTCTTACATCTGCTATTATTATATTAAATGAAATCATCACCACCATTATCATCATCACGCATGTCCACCATCAGCGCCGCTACCATTACTACTACTATCAATCATCATGGTCGGCATCAATTACCATCATCGTCAATGTTTTGTAACTAATGTGGCACGATTAGATTAGATCGGAATTTAGAATCCATATAGAAACTAAACCCATATGATATATTACTGCACTAACGTATGCTGCACATAACTATAACATGACTAACACGCATGTCCACACCCCATGCAAGCACACAACATTAATAATTCGCGTGCTGAATTTCAATAAAATTTTAATACACTAATAAACAAACAATCACAGATAATACATCCATCAAATATAACACGTTATGCATAATGCAGAATTGAGACCCCTGGTGACCGTTAAAGCCAAATATACACCTGCGGCCTTTTTTGACACAGTGGCTGCCTTTATTACCCGAGACCAGTTCAAATGCTTGGAATTTGTTTAAAAATTAAAGTTTTGTGCTGAAAATTTTGCATTTGTATTCGGTAGTGTTATTTTACAGTGTTAAATTTGTGCGCAGATCTGTTTAAGAGTTTTCTTTCACGAGTGCATTACTTGCTTAGATTCACGAACCTCGGTACCCATAGTATATGACTAAACACTTTATAAATATAATCATGTGTGTATTGAACACAAAAATACAACACTACATTTTGGTAAGCTTTACTATTACAATGACAACCTCATTATATTAGTCTACAGCACATACTAATTTCTGAAACACTGATACCATATGCGCAAAATTGACCATAACATGGGACTACTTATCAAAACAACAAGTGCACTTTATCTTATTGAACTGTCAAAATGCGATCGGCCATTTTCAGAACGAAGTCCGAAACAAGTATACTTTCACCTGTTTCAAACAGTGATCACGTACAACTAATCAGTTGATCCCTGTGAACTAAAGTACATAAACTGAATACCATTTGAACATACATCATATATTAGTGTATACCTGGTGCAAAGCTGTCAATCCGTCAATATTCGAAGTGTTTATATCGGCACCCCTGTCAAGAAAACTTTCAACTTCATCAATGTCCCCACATGAACAAGCTGCAAGAAACATGCAGCCATCATTAAATTTCACTCTCTTTTCGGGACGTCTTGTTTCTTCAGGTTCTTTGTCTGTTGGCGAATCTTTCCATCGCTGAAGTTGCTCCCAACGCCGGTAAAGGGCGTTTTTCGGAAGACCTTTCGAAGACTCGTCTTCCGCCATTACCTACATTTGGAGCAAATTTGAACTCACGAAAACTCTCGCAACTTCACGCCCCTGTGACGAGATTTAGATCAGACTTATGACGTCATTTAAGTCCGTTCAACATGGAATTATCTAAATCTGTTACCTTGTTACGGCAGATAATTTTATATGGCATGAGAACACAGCGGTACCAGCCAGCATCTTCATTTACACGTACTACAGCATGGGATCATCCAAAACCCGCTTCCACAGAAGGTACTTACGTGTATTAGTTTGTGTTACCAGTTTTCGAATTTTAAATTTTTAGCCCACCTATTGACCTAAAAGTAGTAAAACAATTATGCTCATGGGGTGGATTGCAAAAAGATTTTCAGGCTTGGAAACTTTCTCATGCAAATTTACAAATTATAGCAGTACGCGAATTTTCAAAGCAACTTAAAACTTTGACTGCTTTGAAATTTTCTGAATACCCTCGCCACCTGGATCGCAGTTGACTTCAACCTGCCAGACATCTCTTGGTCAACAAATACTGTCATTGGACATCAATACAGAATGGACATCAACCTACGCTTTATTGAGATGATCTCTAATATACAGTGTGAACAAGTCGGCGACCAACCTGCACGGAATGATGCAATACTGGCCCTTCATTACAAATAGACCGAGTCTAATAAATCAACAAGAAATGGTCCCTGGTCTTGGTGACCATGACATCATGTTCGTAAACTCAAACCTCAAGGCAACACGACAAAAACCAGTTCCTAACACGAATGCTATGAAACTGGAGGCAGTATGTTTCACATCATCCTTCACTGGGATGTACTCAACCACAAGTGCCATTGAGGAAATGTGGAGTGACATAAAATCTAACTTCACATCCATGGTAAAAAATAATGTCCCATCGAAAACATCATCCATTCGATTCAACCAGCCATGGATAACTCCATTGGTCAAGCTGATGTTGAGGCAAAAGAAGAGAAGCTACCAACAAGCATGCAACTCAAAAAAGCTGAAAGACTGGTCCCGATACAAGCAACTAAAAAATCAACACACCGTGAATGTAGGAAGGCGTACAACACATTTATTAGTAACATCTTTTCACCGGATGCATCCAGTAACCCGAAAAAGTTCTGGGCCTTCATCAAGAGTAAGAGATGTGAAAATAATGGCATAGCACCATTCAGGAATACTAATGATATCATTTACAGCGATAACCAGACGAAAGCTGAAGTTCTTAATGACCAATTTGTCTCAGCACAGAGAATGATGTTTTTCCTGAACAGACTTAACGTCAACAAAGCATGTGGCCCTAATGCTAATTTTTCTGAAAAATATTTTCCGGAAAATTTTCAATTATTTTCATGAAAAATCAGAAAATTTTCCACTTATATCTTAGAAGTAGTTTTTGGTATTTGTTAAAAGGAAACAAGTTAAATGCTTTATTAGAATTATTCTTTTCAAATCAGTGAACAAACGACATCATGTGCATTATGCATATATCAAATTACAAAGTATTTAGTGATAAAATGTAAATGGTTAAAGAGCTGCTGGAATGAAAGCTGCTGGTGGTCAGAAATCCAGTTTTAAAGAACTGGTAGAAGAAAGACTGGTGTGCATTTTGGAAACAATGTTGCTGAAAGTTGTTGCTGTCTTACATGTAGACCATCTAAACATTATTAACCCTTTTAATTCTACAGTCCCAGAAAACTGAATTTCAAGACATTGATACAGGCAAACTGTTGAAAATCTTGAAACTAATTTGACTGGAAGCTGTTGCTGCAATAACAGCTCCCAGTCAAATTAGTTTCAAAATATTCAACAGAATATTAATTTATCAACCTTGGTGTATACATGCATTGTTAGGTTTAATCTAAAATGATCAACTCTTTTAATCTCCAACACGTATTGGACTGCATCATTAGCCACGATAACATCTCACCATGAGTATTGAAACTCCTCTCATCTGAAATTGCACCTGCATTGACACATTTCTTCCAAGCTTCACTAGACCAAGGAATAGTTCCATCAGATTGGAAGTCAGGCCATGTTGTCCCTCTTTTCAAAAGAGGCGACAGATCCAAAGCATGAAACTACTGTCCAGTCTCATTGACATTCATCTGTTCAAAACTACTAGAGCATATCATGCATTCAAGCATCATGACACACTTCGACGAAAACTCCATACTGTTTAACAGACTTCCAGCATGGATTTAGAAAAAGACGATTGTGTGATAGTCAGCTCATCAAAACAATGCACGACTTAGATAAAGGTATTGATGCTGGTCAACAGATCGATGCTATCCTGCTCAATTTTAGCCAGGCTTTTGACAAGGTCGCACACAAACGCTTATTATACAAACTCAAATATTATGGAGTAACAGGCAACGTGAACAAATGGGTGAGTCTTCCTAGCAAATCGTCAACAGAAAGTTGTTCTCAATGGCAAATTTTCTGGTGAAGCCTCTGTTGCATGCATCAGGAGTACATATACCTCAAGGGTCAGTCCTCGGTCCACTGCTTTTCTTAGCCTTCATTAATGACCTGCCAGAAAGCGTCACAGCATCCACAATAAGACTGCAGATGATGGTTTTCTCCAAAAGTTTATTAAGGGAATAAAAGATCGCAGAGCATTACAAGAAGACCTAACCAGCTTGACAAAATGGGAAGCTGATTGGCTGATGGAATTCGACCCTGGGAAATGCAAACAAGACGAAGCCATCTACATTCACTTACTCAATCCATGACCGGCCACTAGAGATTACCGATAGCGCCAAATACCTTGGATTGTCCATCCACAAGAAACTCTGATCGCACAAGGTCATTCCTCCAGCGTAATATCCGTTCCTGCCCAATGAAAGTCAAGACACAGTGCTACAACACATTGGTGAGACCCATGCTCGAATACGCATCGATAATATAGGATTCGCATTGCCAGACTAACATTGACAAACTGGAAGCAGTTCAGAGGAAATGAGCCCGCTTCATCAAGAATCACTGCAGCCGGTACAGTAGTGTCACTGCAATGAAGGGAATGTAGGGGGTCCAACCATTAAGTGAATTGAAGATAACTCAGAATGGAATTTAGAAGCTGCTTAGAAACCTAAATGCCAATAAAGCAGCAGGGCCAGACAACATAAGACCACACATCCTCAAGTGATTAGCCCACGAGATAGCACCGATATTGACAATCATCTTCAAAAAATCATTTTTCTTTGGAGAGCTACCAAATGAGTGGTGTACTGCAAATGTGAGCCCCCATCTACAAGAAGGGCCAATGATACACAGCAGAAAACTACAGACCAATATCTCTGTGTATTGCAGGTTTATGGAACATATTGTAACCAGTCATATAATGAAACATGCAGCCTCACATAACATCCTCTACCCACTACAACACGGATTTCGCCGGCTAGTCTCATGTGACGCACAACTGATCGAATTCATTGATGATGTCACAAAAAACATGGACAATGGCAAACAGACAGATTCTCCTTCGATCAATACTCACCATTCTATTACTTCTGATACAAGCTATCTTGGATATGTAGTTCGACTCGACCGGTCGGGTACCGGCTAAGCTGGGTACGCACCGTCCGTCCTGGATTCGTTACCTGCCCTGGGTAGAGCTATAAGCGTATATGGGCCTATGAGAGAAATCACGTTGTAAAAACGACTAAGTTCGTTAAATGTGCGTGCTTAATACTATTTTTGACAGAGCGTGTATTTTACGACCAAGATAGGATGACGCTTTTAGTGTACCGAGAAGGTACAATGTAATCCTTTTTAATTACTTGTTCCCGCCGAATCTGGCATTAATCAAGACCAGAATTCGACGGGTTTTCAAAATCTGTAAACCATTTCAAAATCGGTTAAGAAATGGCTGAGTTATCCACGGAAAACCCCTTTTGATTATCTTCAAGGTATTGCCGTGATGTCATAACCAAGTGTACGCAGAACTTCTAGAATGTTCTAGAACATTCGACTGCGTTATTAGCTACGCGCTTATTGGCTGTTGCTCGACCGATGATTGGTTGGCGCCTGCGCCTATGACGTCACGAGTAGTATAAAAGGAAGCGAAATCCAGAACTCAAGAGCAGCCTCGGCCAGGGGCCGAATAAGTTGGAACTGCGTCAGCTAGAATCACAAGACAGTCATTAAGCAAATGACTTCGGTCTCGAAGGTTTCTCTCACGTAGCCAGCAACAACCCAACCCACCGCACTAAATCAATTTTGTATCTCCCATTTGTGCGGGCGTAATTTTGGAACTTTTGAATGTTGTTCACGAATACATCAAGAACTAACTCGGAACACGAACTTGTGGTGAGGCCTTTCCTGGCCTAAAAATGTGATTCTACAGATGTAGAGGCAACGATGTTCTTTTGGTGGATGACTAGCCGGATCTGCCGGCCACGCCAAAAAGTTGTTATTCAGCCGACCCCGCACTGATGTGCAAGTATCTAAACTTTTTGACCGCAGCAAAGTAAACTTTGCCCGGTACGTCTTCAGAGCGGGCTGACGTACCCCGCACCATTAAGCTTATGTATCTTCATCCGCATTCAACAACCCCGGCTTAAGATCGAGTTGTTGGCAACTTCCATCCATACCATCGGTGTACAGGAACTTTCGTCATAGCTTTAATGTTATTGTATCTCTTGCTGACTACTCGTTAGACATTCTATATTGTGATTACAGGCCTGAGTTCGATCCGCTCCCGTCATGGGCTGCTTGTGGGAATTCTGTTTGCGGAAACCGGCATGCGGGAACTTTCCGGCTTCCAGGAAACGCATCAACTCACGTCAAACCAAGGGTGACGTATCAATTTCAGTAACACGATAGCCCCGGCTTAAGAATGGTTACCGATTATTCAAGTAACTATACTTGACATTTTAATTATCCCGTTAATTACATCTTTGATAATTATATCGTATCTGTATAAACGGTGCCGATGACTAAAAGGCACCGTAGCGGTCTTAGGACCGCTAGTTATAATTTCTGTATCTGTTTATAGTTATTCTTATTTTCTGTAAGGTGTTTTTTTTGCTAACCGCACCGTAGTAGGTTCCTCAACCTGTACTATATATATATATTATTCTGATCATTTCACATTGTATTGATTGTTCTGGTTAGCTTATATATGGCAAGTGGCCATCAGTTTATATGTTTTGTTTATTTGTAGAAAAATATAGGACTGCAGTGCACGTAGGAAACACTATACAGCAACATTTATATATGCAGCACTTTCTCCCGCCACCAACAATTTTTCACTGAGGTCGATGTCCGTGGTATAACTCTGTTTAGCCCGTCATGCTACCGACTAAAACCCTTTTCTATTCAGTTCGGTAGGATAGGTTTAATATGATTAGAGACAATCTCTTCGTTAGGAGACGCGTAGTGTACGCCTCTTTTCCGGTAGTTGCGATAAATTAGCCCCGCACTCCGGCAAGGTTGTGTAAGATTGGCCAACATACCTAAAGGGCCTCATATTTCTAAGTTATTGTCTCTCTTCATGTTCCACTAAGCCTTATGACTTCTCAATTGTTTGGATGTCCCTATCCGCACCATGGACTGATCCGACCATGGGAAACTATTGGGGTGGCCAGGGTGTGGTGTCACACACATTCCCCGCGCATCTTCGGATACTCAGTAGTTAGTTAGCTTTGCCAATGTAGGAAAGCACTGCTAAAACATATCTTAATTATTATTTTCTTTTATCTGCTGAACAATCTTCCCTCACCGCAGTGCATAACTGGGCAACTTGCGTTTAAACCTAACGCCAGGTTAAAAAGTTAGTTCCGTAGGACCTGGTGACGGGCGAGATGCGCATCCCCACCGAATTCTGTAAGAATGTCTGGGCATGATATTAAGATCTGCCACGCCCTCACGGGAAGGACATGCACGGTGGGTATTCGTCTCTCTTACCCCCACCATAACGATAGATCAGTTACCTAAAATGCTTTTGTGGAAAGTAACCAATGTCCTGTGACGTTTTATGTGGTTACGGAGCGAGATGTCCAGATTCTTACCCAGTTCGGAGGTTTTGCAAAGTAACATGTATGCACGCTGTCTTCAGTATTGATGTCTTAGGGCAGCCATTCTCAATGACAGCGTATCTAAAAAGCTAGGTAGACGCCAGCCATTTGCGACCTAAAATAGTTCTTGTCTCTAAAAATTAAATATTAGGTTTGGCATAGAAGAAGGCCCGCATAAATAAAAGCGGCAACTACTAATTCAGCATATTGAGGATTACATACGACGGTGACGTGGGAATCCTTTGGGAATCGCTCGTCCCGTCTTCCCGTAAAACAGCACGCAACCGTATAGTCATAATTTCACTAGGTATGGTCTTTTCTTTACAGCACTTTGATTGAATATTAGAGTGGGCCCTTTTCGGCCAAAACTCTTCTCCCGCTTTAAGCGATGGCGACATTTTCCCGTGGCGGAGGCCCGCGCGAGGCACTTGCCTCTCACAAGGATTCAGTAATGATGGCCCGCGCGAGGATAATACTCCTCACCCAACCTAGCACTAGGAGTAGTGCCACGTGAGGTACATGATTTTCCGACACTACAAAAGATAATTTTCTTTCCTTTCAGCTTAGAGGTATAATAGCTTATATTAAGTTAATTAGTTATCTCGTGTACGGGAGCCTCCCTTACGGCGATACCTCTGCAGACCTACGAGTCTGTGTGGTACCACTGGTAGCCCGACGTTTAGAAGTTCATCAGGCTGTCTCTATGTCTTGTATTTTCGTATGCTCATTATATTTATCAAGCATACTTGACGGTCTGTTTAGGTAAAAATATTGTAGATTTATGTTAATTAGGTCACCAAATCAAATTTTGTAAGTCCATGGATCACAAAATTGCTATGGACAGGCATACTGGGGACACAAACTCTTGGGATGAGACTGTAGTGTTTAATGTTCGCGACGATGGTCGCACGGCCCCACCAGAACGATTGAGTTCCACCGGCCTTAGGAGCCGGTCTTTGTTACCCGTAGGGCAGTATCGTACAGGATTCGTCACCCTGAGACCGGAAGCTAACCAGCGTCGGCATGCACTTGCGGCGAGTCGACACCAGACACCGGAACGGCCTGACACTACCCCGCGAGCTATGGATGCATTGGCAAGGGTGCAAGCGCAAGTGACGAAGTCTAGGAGAGAGATGGTCCTTGACCATATGCGTCCGCCTACTGCCGCTAGGGAGCGTCTTCTTGGGACGCCCCTTACTGGCCCTAGCATCTTTCGTGGCCAAGCGTGGGCCCTCTTAGAAGACACTGCCAGCATCGCGCATAATCGATTAGCGGAACTAGTGGGACAGGCGCACGCACTAGGGGCTGTAGCCAAACCACTAACCGGGCAACCTTCTAAGAAGCAGAAAAAGCAGAAAAGCAAGGCGAAAGCCAAGCCTAGTGCTGCTTCTACTGGGTCTTCTCAGCCGCCTGCGGCGAGGAAGGTTGTGGAGGCTCCTACCCACCCCAATGTTGCTCCTGATCGCCCGAGATGCGGGAAGGGCAAGGGGAAGGGTAAATCCTCGAAGGGCAGAAAGAAGGGAGTGGATCGTCCCTGAGGGTACGAGGGCTCCCTTCGTATCTGCCTGGACAGCGGTGCCAGTTAGACCGCTCAAGCCAAGACCAAAAAGGTTCTCTCTCTCGTCAAGAGAAGTGGTGGGGTGGGGTGGTGGAGCGGATCACGAGCCAGACACTCACATTAGGCATCAATGCGTCTATAGTGGGTGGAAGGCTCATGCGTTTCGTCGAGGCTTGACGAGGTGTGACGTCAGACAGTCTGGTCCTGGGATGGTTATCCCAGGGGTACATGCCGGAGTGGTGGGATTTTCCACTACAAAATCTGTCTTTGGCACCTGTCTGGACACCCGTTCCAAGGGAACCAGACAAGTTAGAAGCCCTTCAAAATGAAGTGTCAGGTTTGCTTCTGAAGGGAGCAATAAAACCAGCAAACCAGAACACTCCAGGCTTCTATTCAAACATGTTCCTTGTCCCCAAGAGCACAGGCGGATGGAGACCCGTACTCAATCTCAGGCCATTAAATTGGTTTATCCATACGCCTCGGTTCCAGATGGAAACGCCGAGGTCGGTAATCGCAGGATTGAGGAAGGGAATGTGGTGTGTATCGATCGATCTGAAAGATGCATACTTCCACATTCCGATGAACAGAAGTTGTCACAGGTTTCTGAGATTTGCGTTTCAGAATCAAGTATGGGAGTTTATTGTTCTCCCGTTTGGCCTGTCGACAGCTCCAAGGGTTTTCACAAGAGTGGTCCTTGCGGTGACAGCGTTTCTCAGAAAGGAGAACGTGGCGCTACACACCTACATAGACGACTGGCGCTCTCTAAGGATATATTGGATTACCATGGATGCTACCGATGATAACCAGGTTGTATATTTCCATGTTATTCCATATTTAAAAGACTTAGGTCTTCAAAATTTCGTCGCCTGTGTCGCATGTTCCAATTTCTAACCCCAAAGAATCTGGGACGTGTGTTTACAACGAAATATGCCAGATGATCGCCTTCCTTTAAACCCCAACAGGCGATCGGCAGATATGAAATTAGGTGTTGGCTTGACGGTGTTTTTAACACGAAAATCGTCTGACGTCGTTCTCCGTAAGATCCGATCGGGTGACGTCACACCCGTGTTACTCGGATGTTTATGTGAAGAAAATGTTTCATTAATTTGCACATCTGATTCTAGGTGCTGCGTACTTTAATTGGTACCAGAAAAACTTTGGAATTTTCAAGTTTTGCGTGTTATCACGATCTGTTTGCAACCCGTACAACCGGAGGTGGCGGAGATGGCACCGCCGGGGTGGTTTGGTCCTACTATGCAAGGTTTCTTGCATAGCGTTCTGCCCACACTGGTGTCGTCCCTGCTGCCAAAAGTTGTGGGGCAGTCTCTCCCCATGTTTGATTCAGACCCTGTCCTTGGACAGGGTTCTGGACTGGCCACCGAGGGAGCCGTCTTGTACGGCCCCTTGGAAGTCCCGTTGGGCTCCGGCCTGATAGGTTCTGTCTCTCTGCGGCCACCTCCGGGTGGTCCAGTAGCGGTGGCCGGTCCGTCAGGCATTCGAGCCGTCCACAAGGACGGCTGCACGGTTTTCCTTGTCTAGTGACGACTCTTCGGGGTCTGAAGATGAGAAGGCTGAGGAGGAGAGGTTGTTGCGGCCTGTGATGCCACGGGTGGAGAGCATGGAGGTCGATTCCATCCTGGACGGAACCGTTCTCCATCTGTCTGGCTTGGTGCAAGCCAGGGCAGCGGCTCCGCCCATGGTTGAGGCCACTCTGGTACTGGGCACAGGTCCCGTGATGGTTGGTTTGCCACCAACTGACACGGTGACGGGTGTGGCTGGCCAGGCGTGGTACTCACCTATCTCGCCTGGTCCGGTGGTCAGACATGGGGTGCCGTTGGTGCCCGTGTTTGGCCACGGTTCCTCAACCGCTACGGGTCCGCACGGTTTTCCATGCAGGCCTACTCCGTGGGCTGGTGTGTTCCATGGGGTGGCGGCGGAACCATACGGTACCGGAGTTCCTGGCTTATCAGCAATGGCTCCTAGCCGGGAGGCCGTTGCTGGTAGGGCTGTGAACATGTCAACGGGTGACGTGTTCACGGGAGTGTCCTCCTCGGAGACAGATTGGTCTGAGGCTCTGGCTTGGCTAGCCAGGGTAGACCCATCTGTGGTTTCGACCACGGCCGAGGAGGATGTACCCCGTCCATCGGTTGCATCGATTAGGATGGGGATCTTGCCCGCAGCCCAGATCCAGTCTGTTGGACTGGATCCAAGGTTTATGGAGTTGCTTGGTGCTATTTATAGCAAACAACGCATGACCAAGGACCAGCTTCTTGCGGCCTCCAGGGAGGTGAGGGCGAGGTGTCGTATTCCAGGGGGGGAATACGACAGGTATGGTGTTGTCCCGTCGGTCACCGAGGATGACCGCTGGGTACTGGGTGTCCAGAGTGCTGTAGCGGGTGGCCCCGCCCCGGCACTGGTGGACAAAGCTCAGGTACACCATAATGAAGTCCTGTCCCTATGTGATGGGGGTGTGAGGACAGCAATGAGTGCTGTCAACCACTCTTATCGTCTTCTTCAGTCGGTGTGGGCTGAAGCGGGGGCAGGCCACCCTGTGCCACCGGTGGAGCTTTCGTGCGTTAATGACGCCCTGGTGCTGTCTATGGATGCATTGGCAAGGGTGCAGGTAGGCTTGCACGATTATCCGATATTATCGAAAATCGCGATATTTTTTTCCAGCCATGATTTTTTACGATGTGATTTTGAAAAAATCGAAATATCGCCAAAATTTTACTGTCATGCCATATTCTGTCTATTTGTAGCATAGGTGTCTATTACGGCAAGCTGTTCAATTTATTTCCAAACCAGCATCTCTGAGAAAGGGGTGGGATTATACTAGGAATAGGTAACAAAAGTTGAAGTTCATTCTCTAAAATTACTTTAAAAGACGACATTAATACGAAAATCCAACGCAATTTACCGGTATAATTTCTTGCTGCCTTACTGTATACCTCAAAACCATGATCGCGGGAGTGAAATTATTACGTGGGAAGCTATAAACATTGCCTGTTTTGTAATAAGCATGGTTTATAAAATCAAAATTAATCCAAAATTTGACGTTAAATGACGTCGCGGGAATAAATAAATCACGTGATATTGCTTGCTCTCCTGTTTTTAGAGGCGAGAGGTGGTGCGTTCACAAATGTGATAGCTAAATGAGATGGTATACACGCTTTAGCAAGCATGGCGAACTATCCTAGATGTTTCTGAAGGCTAACTATTATTACTAAACACGTGATATTGCTCGCTCTCCTACTTTTGAAGGCAAGGGTGGTGCATTCACAAATGTGATAGCTAAATGAGATGATATACATGCTTTAGCAAGCAAGGTGAACTATCCGAGATGTTTCTGAAGGCTAAGTATTATTATTAACCGGGTACTCGGTAAATTCGGAGCAGATCTAAGCATTAGATGTCTATGGATCTAAAGTACATTCCTAATATCACGTGATCTGTATATTCTTACAAAGACGAGATGAAATGCCAAATTTTAGGATTCATTTTTATGTAATAAACGATGATTTTAACAGAGTACACAATATTTAGGTTGTCCAATATAATAATTTCACTCCCGCAATGATGGATATGGTATACATTAAGCCAATGGGTAAGGCGGCAAGAAATTATTAATTGTGTCCTATTTTCGTGTTATTAACGATCGGTCTTATTTTAAGTATCTTGGCGACTGGATTTCAAGGTTTTTTTTAATTTACCAATTAGAAGTCATCCGGCTAAATCTGATATGAAAACTCAGAGCAAACCCGATACGGCTACATAACCTACACCATGCAGTCCAACTCAACCCAAGACCAATTCACCCCGTGAATTCATATACCTTGAAATAGGATGTACGATATATCGAAATATCGCGATTTTTTTCACCGCGATATATCGCGATACCGCCTAGGACAATATCGTGCAAGCCTAGGTGCAGGCACGTGTGACTAAGTCCAGGAGGCAGATGGTCCTTGACCATATGCGTCCAGCTACCGCCGTCAGGGAGCGTCTTCTTGGGATGCCCCTGACAGGCCCTAGCATCTTTGGTGGCCAGGCGCTGGCCATCTTGGAGGACACGGCCAGCTTTGCGCAGAATCGGTTGGCGGTTAATCTGCAGCTAGAGCTAGTGCATCAAGCGCACGCACTAGGGGCTCTAGTCAGGCCGCTGACCGGGCAACTTTCTAAGAAGCAGAAAAAAGCACAAAAGCAAGGTGAAAGCTAAGCCTAGTGCTGCTTCTGTTTTCTGCTGGGTTCGAGTTATCTCGGATGTTTATGTGAAGAAAATGTTTCATTAATTCGCGCATATGATTCTGGGTGCTGCGTACTGTAATTGGTACCAGAAAAACTTTGGAATTTTCAAGTTTTGCATGTTATCACGATCTGTTTGAAATAATCGGTGGTTTCAAAATTTTTGATTTAGATGTGTGGTCTGCGGTTTTACCGTGTTCTACAGCAGTTTGTTTACATTTTCTTGTTTCTTCACATATCGTTTTAGCCTTCGTTAGTAGTATAATTTATATTAATTAGTAAATATACCCCGAATGCTATGCGATATGGTTCCTGGTTCCGTTTATACATCCTGCAGGATCAGTATATGGGTGTATATTGCCCGCTTCGTTCTTGTCGTCATAATCAATGCGATCTTTGCTGTAACGTTGCGGGGTGGGGTGCTGGAGGGTTAACATTAATTTATGGTCAAATTTATTTGAAAATTATTTGTCTGCCTTCCATTCCTGTTTCGTTCCGCCTGTTTATTGTAGGTTGGTGCTTATTTATAGGCCAAGACAGCCCCGCCATCATGTGACGAGTGCCATAAGTTTGTGAGGGTCTTGTTCAAGGACCATGTCTGCTTTAGATGTACAAATTGTAATCTTGATAATAGGTGTAATATTTGTGCAGTGTGGTCGTCCGATATGATGGTCAAGTTCCTTTCCCAGAAGGACTTGGCAGGGTCTGATGCGGGGTCAGGCGGTCCAAAAGTAAATTGTGGAGCATCCGTTTCGGCCCCTGGGGGCGCTCCACGTCTGCAACCAGTGGTTGTGGAGATGACACCTCCGGCCTGGTTTGGACCTACTATGCAAGGCTTCTTGCATAGCGTCCTTCCCACGCTGGTGTCGTCACTTCTTCCGAAAGTTGCAGGGCAGTCTCTTCCCGTGCTTGGTATAGACCCTGTCCTTGGACAGGGTTCTGGACTGGCCACCGAGGGAGCCATCTCGTACGTCTGGCTGGTATGGTACCTCGAATCTCTCGAGGTTCTCCTTTCTCATCAAAGTCTAGGAAGGAGATGGCAACAGTCTTATCTGAACCGAGGCGTGCCTCGCCCAAGTGAGTGAGATCACCTAGCTCTGCTCTCTAGGTCTGTGAGTGACAGACATTGTTGGGGTATACATACATATTAAACCTAGTCATATCCCCAGTGGAATAGGTGGGCATAGGTAGACGATGTGGTGGGCCAAAGAAATAGGTAGCAGTGCTCTGGATACTGGCCCTCCCTGCAGGGGCATGCCTTGTGGGCTAACCACTATTTCTGGGAATTGGAAATCCTCAGTCCGTGTGGTCGACTATGCGCTACCGACTCTGGCATAGCCCGCCATGCCTCATAGGCTACTGCTGTCATGGACCTGCCAAGCTTCCATTATATATAGCATCTTAAAGCTAGACATAGGCCACGATGATCTCGGCCATAGCACTCATCACTAGCCCTAGAACCGCGGCTTCCATAAGAGGGATGCGTTCACCCATGATCTTGGCGACAACAGTATAGGAGGCGCCATCGGTGACGATCTTTGGGATGGGATGTGTTATTCCTAGACAGTGGTCGACAACCGTACTCACCACTGTAGTGAGGACAGTGGCTCCAGCATCAGGAATAACCTCATTACCACCCATCATCTTTACCACGGCCGCATTCGTGGCCACGTTACTGGCAACATGAATGGCCAGGGGCTTAGCCTGTGTCAGTATCTTCTGGGTCTTGCTTTTGAGCAGCTTCTCCACCTTCTGGAGATTCGCCTGGCTCTCCTGGAGTTGCTTTACAATCTGTACCATTGACGTCATTGTTTAAGCCCTGACTATTCAACGCGTTTAAACGTGTACGTTCTACCTCGTGAGCGCTAAGCAGCTCTAACCAGTTTGCTTCTATCAGCTGCTTAGATAGGTATTCGGGAATATCCATAGCACTATACATAGCGGCTTAAACCATGGACCTATGCCTCAGATACTATGACGTCTTCCGCACCGAATTGAAGGACTGTAAGAAGAAGTCACCAGATGAGCTCGCCCAGCTCTCTAACGCTGAGGTAACAGGTGAGCTGACAGCTGTGAAGCTCTTCCTAGGATTTGGTAAGAGGCAGATCTGCATCGTCGAATACCTCATTATGGGAGGCAGTATCGTAGAGCAGCTCCTGCATACTAAGGGATTCTACAAGGCTCGGGAGTATATGTCGTACATGTTCCAGCGGTTGCAAGCATCCATGGCATCCCCCGACTCTATACGGCTCTGCGCTACTACAAACTGGAAAAAGGCTGTACCACCGAACCATACAGTCCTTGGGTGTGTATGCTGACAGCGTGTTTGGGGGCTGTCGGGCAGGCCAAGCTAGTTCTGGCAATCTCATTTGCCATGACTCCAGCACCGGAGAGTCGGGATGATCTATTGCTCTCTGAGCACGATCTACTAGCGGCGGAGAAGACTGGTGACGAGCACAGCAATAGCCAGACCTGACACCACTTGTAGGGTTAACATCCCAGTGCTAGCACTGCTGACGGGTGGGGTTTCCTCAGAGGGTTTGGATAGATTTTGCAGCACTGTGCACCGGAACGACGGTAGCACTGGCTTGTGGGGATGCTTGTGTCACGGGGGACATGTGCGGCCGAGTTGATGTCAGTGTTAAACCCAAAGTGGACACTGGGGGAATTTCCCTCGACTATCATGTTGTTATAACCCCTGACCACCAGGGCCTCGATATTTACAATCAGGTTGCTCGGAATATAAGCCGCAGGTGTGGAGATATGACAAAGTCCAGCTGGCGGCATGCCTTCTATAAGGCTTGCTGGAACATGGCAATACGGCTGCTAGAGTCTGCAATGATGATCATGTCCTCGACGAGACTGATGAACATGGCCTGCACCTCTTTTCCGCTCACCCCATCTATGGAGTGGCGCAGCTTGGTCAGGAGACAATAACATAATGCTTCTAAGGACTGGTTGATTCCGGTGATATGCATATTCTGCACCCTCGCTCCGGGCTCTGACTCTGGATCGAATGAGAACGTTGCCATCTTCCGACGTCCGATTTTTCGGGGTGTTTGACAGGGGAAGCCTGAGTAGTGTTGTCTCGGGTCACCATACATAATGCCTAGACCGCTGTTGTCTCCACTGGAAACGATAGTCTGAATGGGCGTTGAACTCTCGTTGTAGTTTACTGGCTGCTGAGAGTCTGTAGCTAGCGGTTCCCATGGGCTGTGGATCGAAATCATTCGTATCAGGCAGGCTTGCGCCCAGCTCATGGAGGATTCGTCTCACCGTGTAGTACACATGGAATCTGAGACAGCTGGCTATGACCACGGCTTCGGGGGTACCAGAATAGGAGTGCAGCAAACCCGCACAGCGCCACATCCTGCTGTGGCACACCACACAGCAAAGTTCAGCTGTTGATTCCAGAAGGAGAGATCTGCGCCTGCCATCCAGGTATGAGCTTGCTTCACATCTTTGATAGCGATTGCAAGGTTGGGCAGTGGTCGTGGCTTGATGTAGAACCTGATGCAAGACCGCCCGTCGACCGTAATGGAGATCAGGGTTAGGTCCAGTATGGCATCCAGGAGACCACGTGGTCCAGCTCTCGAGTGGGGCCAGAGTGTACCCAGGAGGGGTGGATGGCTCTGGTCAATTGTTGTGAGGTTCGTCCGGAAAGCCCATCTATAGTAGTCATCTTAAAACCGCTGGTCCAGCCGCGGACGCAACATACTATTTGACACCTCAGAGATCTTTGATGCGTCCCCGCTGCAGCATCTCATTTTTTAAGTCCTTCATGTTCACCCGCCCGCTGGCGCCTTTGAGGTATTGTCGGCGCACTTTGGGTTTCTCTGTGTAGAACAGGATTTGGAGCTTCAATATATGGTGGTACTCTTCATCACTGATCTGCCTATCCTCAAGAGCTTTGCTGACAGACTCCTCGATAGCCTGTAGGCTGCTCTGTGCCATTGTCACATACTTAGCATGCTTCTCCAGCTTCCTGGTGATCTGACGCTGTCCAACTGCCAAGCCAGTGGCCAGGACAGTAGCGGCAAGGGTCACACCACCCAGCGGGATAGCGACGATCGCACCCAGCCCTGTAGCGAGGGTGGCAATGGCGTCCACACCAGCACTGGCTCCAATCATACCTGCAGCTGTGGTTGTGCGTACCAGACTGTTGTGACTGTTTTATATCGTCTGCTGTACTTTTCTGTCTCGTGAACGAGATTCTGTCTGATGGTGTCAATCTGCTGGAGTCGCCAGCCGTGTACTGTACCACCCTCCTCAGGTGCTAAGGCGGGATATAGTTCAGGCTGCTTTCGCCACTCCGAGTTAGCCATGTATACCTAGTTCTTAAACTTGTGCCATCACCTGTAGGATCTGCTGATGAGTCGTTGTGGGATTCATCTTGGAGAGCCTGGCGAACCAAACAAGCTTGTTGGTGTGGAGACATACCTCCATCAAACACCCCTCATCCAGCATAATGTCAGTGGCAGTTGCTTTCGCAGCCATGACATCTGGAGCATCACCTTGTCCACCTGGTGGTATGCCCGCCGTTGGCAGACGTTCTTGGATTTATACTTCACCCTCCTCTTCCCACTGCAAGACTTCTTACTGACTCGTCACTCTCGTCATCCGAGAAATCATACAAGTTTGGCCCTACGATGCCCTCCTGCCAGATGAGGCTCTCCCATTCTTGGACAGAGTTGTAGTCCCTTCGTCTTCTCGCCTCCCTGGCATTCTGTTCATACCAGCTCACCCGTTGCAATCGCTCGCCTTCTTGTCGCCAATACATTTCCTTTACCGCTATATCTACCATCCCGAAGGTGTGTGGCTGCTCCTCTATCTCCTTTTTCAACATCTCGGCGAATGCTTGATAGGTCTGATATGATGTCATGATGGGGATAGGTCAATAAGTAGCAGCAGCGTAAAGTCTAATTGGGCATCCGGCAGACCATCCATGCTGGCATATAGATTAATGGTGGAGCTGTCAAACATGTGATTTTTATGTGAGTGAACATGTTGGGGATGATCGCTTTCCACAGTTTGCTGGTGGCTCCTGGCAGATATTTTATCACGTCTAACCCTACGTCAGTGAGCTGTGGTAGATACTTCCTGGTGGCGGATGTAACACATCGGCGTGTACATACGTGGTGGAATACTGAGCTACCTTGAAGAGAACCCATTCTATGCGATACTGAACCACACATCTACCAACTAAAGATGGCCTGATGACATTCTCCCCATTTTGGAGTAACAATTGGCATGGCTATACACTCCGTTTAAACCCCCTATATAGATATACAATGGAGTCTATATTTGCTCACTCGACCAGTTTGGCCGATCTCGTGGACGTGTACGACGTTGATGCTGCCACGGTTAAGGAAAGCGATGGCAAGTCATTTGTCCTCCAATATGGAACAGACTCCCAAGACATTCTCCATCCATCCTGTCATTGGAGATGGTGTAGAGTTGCTCACTGACCTAAAGGATGTCTTGAAGGATAGGACTTCCCGAAAAAGAAGTTCATCCTCCACTCCCTGATAGAACAGTCACTAGACAAGGTTGAGGATGTTAACACCTTGGACGCTGACCTCAGCTTTCATGTCTTAGAGCCGACTGTGAAGCATGCCCCACCGATGTCAAATGATGGCATGGTGTTGACCCTAGCGAAACAGCTGCAGGTAGTCTTCGAAAAGAATGCGGTGTGGTATCACTGGACCTGGTGGTAATTGGCGAGCGTGGGTGCCACTATATAGACCTCCAGCGGTTATTGACCTGGAGGTCACCCCACTCTCCACCATTGTGAAGAAGGATGGCATAGTCCGGAAGCTTTATAACTGGGGCGACATCTTTGCTGACCTGTATAGGAGATGGTACAACCCTAGTTGCAGTGGGCCATAGGATTGGGGTCACTGAAGGAAAGCTCTGCTGCGTCAGCCCTTTGATGGACCAAAGGGATCTATCAATACTCAGGATGGCATCCTGCAGATAGAGGGTGTGTCGCACTCATCGAATGCGAAGGGCTCAGTGAAGCTGCTCGAGCGTATCGGGCTCACAAGTCCGCAAACAACCCATATTGTGCTAGAGCTGCGGGTTCTAGCTGGTGGTAAAGTGAAGCATCTAAGACCTGCCCCTGAAGGCATGAAGATCGGCATCGAGGCCGACACAGGGCTCGATCTGACAGATATTTCTCAGGGGGTTCACCTTGTTCGGTTTAACCCTCCATATATAGGATGCTGGTTATACTACTGCTCATACCTGTGGTGGTTTCCTCATAGACAGCCATGATAATAGATGCCAAGTGGGCCCACTTCCAAAACGAGCCTCGGTACAATCCCTTTCGCAACCATCTGCGGAAAAACATCTACGACCGATTTCATCCGCGTGAGGAAATTGAGTCTGCCTGCCACTTCTATGGTGTAGAAAGGGTAGGGCAGGGTTGTCTGCGGCCGCGGTTCCAACTATAACACCAGATTCTCTGTGTCACATGAGAGAGGCTGCCATGGTGCAGATGGTAGGCACTTTAGCATTCTGCCAAGTGAGCATTGCCAAGGCAGCTGGAAGGGCTTGTGGGTCGATGCGACACCTGTTTGATTCAGTTTTGTTTGATATTGAGGCATGAGGCTTGGCATGTATTTGTGATCCAACATTATGTTTATCATCATCATCATCAGCATTATGTCTCATCATCATCATCAGCAGCAGGAGCATTATGTCTAGCATCATCATCAACATTATGTCTATCATCATCATCAGCATTATGTCTATCATCATCATCAGTAGTTATAGTGTTTCAGAATGGGCCTCCACCACCAGCGCAACTGTATAGGTAATCAAGCTAACTGAATCTGAAACTCAATCATGGGTTACCCCGAAGAACTATGGAGTTACATGCATGGTGTAAGCTGTGCGGCACGGCGGGAAAAAGTGGCAAGATCATTACATAACCTGGGCGACTACGCAAATAAATCGCTTGAGTTCTTGAGAGCTTCTCCTGACCTATCACTCGCAATATTAATAGATGAGGTACTCGCCCGAATAACCCTACCAGGTGCTGAGTTAGGGGTTAGACGCTATCCACTGACAGCAATGGCAATGACAGAACTAAGACAAAATTTAGATCATCTGCTAGCGATCCACAGTATCAATGTGGATGATGCTATTGAACCAAAATAAATGTGTTGCTAGCTTTTTATCCCCCCCCCCCCCCCCCCCCCCCGGTCTGGAAGACTGGGGTGTGTGTGGGGGTGTGTGGATATAGCGATCAGCATGTCTGGCCATCTGTCCCCATCTTGTCAACGCAACTGCTAGAGGTCTCAATTGATTTACTTTAAATTTTGTCCACATTATCAGTATCATGTGCATGTGCTTTTTTCGTGACCAAAAAATTGTTCATTACAGAGTTATCCCCCTTTAAATATCTTAAAGCCGATACATAAACTGCATTGCCAATCATTTCTTGTCAACGCAACTCCTCGTACAGTTTATCTCCGATTCTTTGGAAAATTGGTATGTGTTATCATTACCACGTGTAGGTGTGCATGTGGTATCCGTGTACCTGTAAGTCCATCCGTCTGTCCAAAATGTATGTATGTTCGTCTGTCAGTCCATCCATCTCTGCCAATCATTTCCTGTCAACGCAACTCCTCCTAGAGGTCTGAATGGATTAACTTTAAATTTTGTCCACATTATCAGTGTCATGTGCAGATGTGCATGTGCTTTTTTTGCGGCCGAAAAATTGTTCATTATAGAGTTATCCCCCTTTAAATATCTTAAAGCTGATACATAAACTGCATTGCCAATCATGTATTGTTAACGCAACTCCTTTTACAGTTTAGCACATTTTCACCCGGCGGGGAATAAAAAAAATTTTTTATACCCAACACAAATGTTAAACATCCATTCTTTTGTAAAACTATAAATTACAATGTTTTTAATGCTATTTGTATGCAATGTGAATTCCTTTTGCTAATTGTGTCATGAAAAAGATGCAAATTTGGCAATTGCAACAATATTTAATGGACCTCTAGTCAAATATCAGAAAAACAAATATTTATGACCGTTTTAAAATAAATTAATAATTGGAGAAAAAAAAATCTCCCTCCCTACTGAAGTCTTTTCCCCACCCAGTTTGCAGGAAACTAAATCTTTTTTATGGATAGCCTAATGTAAACTTGGGAGTCCATGGGACACAACACTCCTTATTTTAAGGGTCTCAGGATCAATAATGGCAATCCTAGTGTGCCAGAAATGCTGCAATAACCTATTATCGGGATATCTGGGACATTGGCACTGAGATACAAGCAGACTGGTGTGTAATTTGGAAACAATTTTGGTGATGTAATATGTTCCTGAATCATATACAACAATACGTGAAGCCAATACTCTAATGGCGACTGGTACCTGTCACATACAGACAGTATCAACATCACAGCTAGAAAAAGATTTTGGAGTGCATCTAGATATTCACACAGACCTTTCTTTTGACATATTTCCTGTCACGGTTCTTGCGCTTGAAACTTAGTGGAAGTTGCTTCCTTAAAAAAGGTTTGTATTTTCAACTGAAATTATCATATATTTTTTTCCATTTCTTACTTTTAAAATACCTATATATTTGCAAGTGTAGACTACATGTCCGTTGGACCACTTGTTACAGCGCAATAAGAGAAAAATCTTGTGTGCATTTTTGTGAAAAGATGATACATGTATTATAATCATTTTGGGATCTGAATCTTCAGCCAAATACAAATCTAGAATGTTTTCTTTCCAGATGGATCTGAAGACGAATTTCGTACCTATGAAATCCCAGGATTGAAACCACTGGAGGGACGAAAGAGGAGACTGGCACGAAAGAGAGAGGTACAGTTTTAACCATTTAACACTCATAGTCCAAAACAGCTTCTGCAGTGGTCTTGATAAATGTCCATTTGCCGACCAAGAGAAAACTGTTTTTGAAAATTTACCACTGGAATGACTAGCTCGATAACCAAGCCAGTCATTCCAGTGATAAATCTTCAAAGATAGTTTTCTCTTGGTCAGTAAATTGGCATTTGAGGTGTGACAATGTAATAGGGTTTCACATCTTTGGGTGTGTTCCAAAAAAATCTATAATTGAGTTTGAAGACATTGCTGCCTAGCATATGTAAAACCGCCATGTCTCCCAATCCAATTATGCTGAAAATATTCAACAGAACATTTCTTACATCATGTTCAAAATTATAGTAAGTAACATGTTTCAGTATTTGTCTTGGAAACAACATAACTAGTATATGGGCTGTACTGTATTTATCGTCCAAACGGTGGCACATACAGGCCAACATTAGTGTGACTCTCTAAAAGTTGAGTATTGTGTATAAATTTAAAAGAATGGTGATTGGAAAAGTCAATGATATGGAATCTTTATGCTGTAATCTATCCATAAAATATAATGTTGGAAACAAGATGTGTAAAAGATTATTCAGTGTAAGAGGGAAAGCGTTTGATTATTTTGAAACTAATTTAACTGGAACCTGTTGCTGCCACACGCCTTAGCAGCTCCCAGTCAAATTACTTTCAAAATATTCACCAGGATATTGCTAACATTTACAACTAAAGTAATTTGTTGTTTTTTGTATCTATGAGTGAAAGGGTTAACCCTTTAACCCTCGAATTCGTTCAAGAAAATTTCAATTCTCATAGAAAATGTCCATATGTGAGCCAGTCGTTCCAGTGGTAAATTTTCAAAAATATCCTTTGTCTGCAAATGGGCATTACTCAAGACCACTGCAGAAGATATTTTTGGCTAATATGAGTGAAAACGTTAATATACATGTACATTTATGTTTTTGTAAGTCTTCTAGAGGACAAGTCTTTTAATTCATCTACATGTATCATGTTTTGTGTCAACATCATCTCAAACCTCTCAAAATGGGTGTGCTCATATCAATTAACCCTTTAATGGTAAGATTTTTATGGAAAATTCTTAGCTCTGTGAATATACATGTACATGTACATTTGCAGGCCAAAAGAGTTTTTGTAAATTTACCAATGAAATTGACGAAAAATAATCTTTCTGTTCCCTGCAAAGGGATACGTGTACTTCTCAAGACGATTGCATGGGTCGTTTTGGCCATATCGAGCATTAACCCTTTCACTGATGAATTCCACATATCTCATTTTCATGACAACTATACAGGAAAACTTGAATATGTTAATATTAAATTGACTGGAAGCTGTTGCTGGCTCCCAGTCAAATTAATTTCAAAATATTCAGCAAAATAAGCTTTACATTAACATATATATCATAAAGAATATAATTTCTCACATATTTGTCAGTGAAAGGGTTAATAGGCAAGAAAGTCTAAATTGTTTCTTATTCATTATCTATTTACAAGCCAAGAGTAAATTATTTATTATAATTTACCTAGCCTGTCATTCCTGCGATAAAATAAACTTTGGTTGGCCTGCAAATGGACATTTCTGTTGACACAAGAGGGTGTAAAACCACACATTTTTACTCGGGCACAGCAGATATGGTAAGCAGCTGGTCAGTCTCAATGCTCTGGTTGTAATTTTCTTTGTTGTTGTTTTTTCAGACGCTTCCTCCACGCTTCTTGCGTATGAAGCCAGATCAGGACTGGACCAATGTGTGGCCGACGGCGGCGACATTTAAATGGTCTGCAGTACCGTTTCCTATCCGACAAGGTGTTAGTGAGGTCAGTACTTACGATATGTTAAATAAATACCATTGGCAATGGGGTGACTTGATCTGTCACTCAAGTATATGCCATTGTAATTAATTGCGTAACTAATTAACTCAAATGCAATCAAAATGATGTAGCTCCGTCACAAAGCTCCAAAAGTGTGTAATGAAAGTATATGCACTGTAGCTATGGTGAATTCACATGTGTACACTTGAATACTTTGAAATTAAATTGACTCAGAGCTGTTGCTGCCAAGTTTGACAATATTCAACGTCTTTTCCCTTGCTGTATACATGTATATGTAGTTACCTTAAAATTGAGATTCTGACAATGGACCTTTCCATTTTAGCCACGCCCCACCCATCTCTATCTACATGTAAGTTCCACCCACAATCAGTTTCCTGAAAACTATACAGCTAACCTATTGAATATTTTGAAACTAATTTAACTGTGTGCTGTTGCTGCTTATGGTTTAAGACGAACTAAATCGACTCATTCATGCTGTAATTACGTATGACGTCATCCTACATTTGTATACTTAGCGTAGTTGATTATGACATCATATGATGAATGGATAACGGTTAATTCAGGTTTCACATCGATTCTAGCACGCATACCAAGTGAGCGGCGCTTGGCTGAAATGGGTGGGGCATATCTCAAAAGCGATCCTCTTAACGCCTGCCCATCAATACCATATAGGAATTTACTGCTACCCGGTAAATTGTCAAACCATAATTTTATATCCTAGTTGAACTCGTTTAAGATCCTTCTAACTAATATCTTTTTAAACATTATGTGAACGTGTGATAAATTTGATATAAAACTAATAAAAGGCACCTCGCCAATCCTCTATGTTGTACAGTAAAGCTTAGAAATAATGTAACATGTTTCCGAACAAAAATAAAAATGTGCTGTTGAAGATTTTGAAAAGAACATTTGGATAACTTTCTTTTATCTATGGCCACCCATCGCTAGCTAAAATCTGCCCATGCTTTGCACATGTTGGGATCGATTTCTATACTTTGAATACTGAATTCCGAGAATCCCAATTTCATGATAACTGTACAGTTAACCTGTTGAATATTTTTAAACTGGCAAGAACAGCATCCAGTCACATTAGTTTCAAAATATTCAACAGAATGCCATGGTTATTAAATAATAAAGACACAATTTGTACAACTGATGGACTAATGCAAGTTCATGATGGGGTATTTCTGTTAATTATAATTGTGATGTCAGCCTACACGGACATGTGACATAATTGGTTATGATATCATATGTCTGACTGATGGATCAGATTCATCCATTGTTTTGGAAGACATTGGGGCATTAGGCAGCAATGTCTTCTCATATAATTATGTTCAAAATATTCAACAGAATATGTCTAACATCGTTTTCAAAATTGTTTTGTTTTATAAACATGTTAACTTACAGTATTTATCATATAAACAAGCCTTCTAGCCCATTCCATATTTTTCGATATGAGCACACGTGCCATATTCAAAGGAGTATTTTCATTGGGTGTTGGGTGTGCAACCCATTTAAATCGACCAATTAAAACATCGATTGATGTGAGCGTGACGCGTAGGGATTACTACGCGGCACTGTTTTACTACGATTTGTTTACTACCATTTGTCATTCATGAAACGTCATCGCTTGACAGTTTATCAGTCGGCAGCGAAGTAACGATTGATGGCCATGGCTATAATTTTCAATGACCAGTTAAAATAGTATTTAACGGCTGACATCGCCAGATTTTATGTTTGTCACTATATTTTGCTGGGCATTCAGTATCTGTTATCAAGTAGTGGTGCGTCACAGCGGCGGTATCGATTTCGCGAAAATCAACGATGAGAAATCAGATAAAAGTCACATCAGCAACTATTGGCAAATATTTCAAAACTACAGTTTATATGATATATAAAATCTCAAACTCCGGCACTTTTCATATCACTGTTATGAACCTCGTTGGAAATTATCAATTTGATAATTTTCAACTCTGTCCATAATAGTGACATGAAAAGTGACCTCGTTCCAGATTCTTTATTTATGTCATGTTTGCAGAATACTGGTGAGAATGAGGGTGTGCAGCCCGGCAAGTATGGGAATGCTGAACTCATGAAGGTGCCTAACTTCTTACATCTTACTCCAGCGCACATAAAAAAGCATTGCCAGGCTATTAAAGGTAAAGTTTAACGCTTTAATGGTCAAATTTACTCGAGAAGATTTAAATATCTGACAGTTGAATGTCCATTTACAGGCGAAGAGAATACAATTTTTGAAAATTTATCACTGGAATAACTGGCTGAAAAGTTTCAAAACGTATTATCTTCGACTTTAAATGGACATGCCACAAGACTACCGCAGAAGGTGGTTTTTTGGCCGGCTAGACCATTAAAGGGTTAAATAGACCTTAATTACTCCATAGAGAGGGAATCTTAATTCTGGCAATCTCATGCTGTCTAGTTGAGGTGTGTGTGTGTGTGCGTGCATGCTTGCCCGCGCGCGTGCAAGCGCTGGGGGGGGGGGCTGTTTGCTAGTTGATGTATCCAATGCTTCTCTTTTGCCTGTCTCTAGATTGTAGAATGCGCATAAATCATCTGGGTCCAATACCGTCAAGATAATACCTGGATGATGCGAAATTTCACTTCACTCTTAGTGTGATTTCAGAGACGTGGCTACATTATGTTTCTCCCACATATTGTTCCGGCATATTATCAGATAAAACAGGTTTCTTATCTGACAATGGCTAACTCCCGCATGTTGGCTCTATATGTTAGCTTGGTGTAGTTGCTTTCAAAGCAGCGTGTTTGGTCCATCACTTGACAGAAATCGCATTGTTCCAATATTGTGGTTTGTCTCTCTGGATTTGTTTAACCCTTTACCCCTTGAATTTGTTCAAGAATTTGTAAATATTCTCATAGAAAATATCCATAATTTGCAGACCAAGAGATGACTATTTTTGAAAAATTACCACTGGAATGACTGGATCGGTTATCGAGCCAGTCATTCCTATGGTAAATATTCAAAAATAGTCTTCATTTGGTCTGCAAATAGATATTTCTCAAGACCACTGCAGAAGCCGTTTTTGGCTGATATGAGTGTTAAAGGGTTAAGCGTTCTCTAATTATATCATTTTTTTTAGACGTATTTTATTGTAACATATATGTACAATGGGATTGGGCACAGGTTCTGTCAACTTAGAGACGCCCTCTCCATACAGAATTGTTAATTGGCAGCAGAAAAAAGAAATCCATAATTATATCATTGTTTATGATTGTGTTTCTCTATCATGTCTATGTAACCAAACAATGGCTTCTTTCTGAAAACGAGTCTACAGCATTGGTTGCTCTCTAAGATATACATGTATCAGTACTTCCCCCAATGAATTGGTTCGTTGGATGAAAGTCAGTGATACGGATGGGTCTGCTGAGATTTTTTCCTCAGTTATTCGAGGTTTGTCGGATATGTTAATGGTCGTCTTTCCATGAGGCTGGCTCTTGCCTCATGTAGAAGTTTCGAATGAGAACCCCCTGCATGCATAGTGCTACTGTATATCAGCTCAAAACTATTCAGTCTTCAGCCAACATCCCACAATGCAGTGCGCTTAGTACTACTGTTTGACGTTAACCGGAACCTGTACCGGGAACAGTGTTCCAGGTAACATTAAGCAGTAATAAGCACAATGCATTGTGGGATCGACTGTGTTAGGTAATCTTCATGTATCACTTGCAAATCCTACACAGCCAAAGGTATTGTCCAAACAGTCCTGTGTTTTACATGAGGCTGGGTGAGCTGACAAATAATGTAGGTAGCCATGAGTGTCAATTGGCCCTGTATAAAGCATAAAATGGATATTTTCATTCTTCTTCGATCAATAGTTACCATTGCATTACATATTGAATAACAGCTCCTACAGTAGATGTGCCCTAAGAATCTTCAGATTTAGTAAGCTCTAACCGGCTCCTGGAACCAGTTACCCGCCCCCAACAAGCGGGTACCCGCCACTATGAGCCGTCATTCTTGTTTGCATAGCAACAAAACCAACACGCCCTTTTTCTCAGAGAAATTTCTAGAGTTTTCTGTGGTTATTTTACTGTGCTTTCTGTGCCTTTTTTCCCTGGAATATAACTGGGTTATAATGGAGAACACCACCGACACTCAGGTTGTATATTTATTATTTATCTAGTTATATGGAGACTTATGTCTCTGAAACGGGCCAACAATACACCCATAAATTGATCCTGCAGGATGTATAAACAGAACCATGAACCGTATCGGATACATTCGCGGTATATTTAAGAATCAATTCGAAATTATACTACACAAACGGATGACAAATGATACGAGAAGGAACAACAATGAATTAACACTATTGCTGTAGAACACAGTAGAGCCACAGACCTCTGGATTATAATTGGATTGTAGTGGAGAGTGCCACCGAACGTCGTGTTGTATATTTCTATCATTTATCTAGTTATATGGAGGCCTGAAATTTTGTGTGTGTTGTATGTCCCATTTTCTGACCCCGGAACTGGGGCGTATGATTGCAACGAAATAGGCCAGATAAGATCACCTTCTTTAAACCCCAACGGCGATCGGGCAGTAATATGGAATATTAGGCGTTTGTCTACGGTTTTTAGCTCACCTGGCCTGAAAGGCCAAGTGAGCTTATGCCATGGCGGCCATCCGGCGTCCGGCCGTCGTCAGTCCATCAAATTGCTTTTTCTCCTTAACGGTTTGACCAATTTCAACCAAATTTGGCTGGAATGATCCTAAGCTGGTACCCTCCAGCGGGTTTTTTCAGAATTTTGATTGATAATTTTTTGGGGTGAATAACTAGATACATTCTGTGGTGGTAGACTCTAGAACGTCTTTTCAGATTGATCAACCTTTTGGGTTAAAATTTGAGATTTTATGAAAAATCTACCAGAAATGGTCAAAATACTACGCCTTGTTAGCTGCTTGACATATTTCAACCAAATTTGACTAGCTGCAGTCTATTGTGTTAGGCTCTAGAACGTATATTCATAATTTTGATTGATCAATTTTTGGAGTGAAAATCTTAGATTTTATGAAAAATCTACCGGAAATGGTCAAAATGCTACTCCTCCTTAGCTGCGTGACATATTTCAAACAAATTTGACTTGGTGCATTCTATGGTGGTAGGCTCTAGAATCTCTATTCAAAATTTTGATTGATTAAATTTTGGGATGAAAATCTTAGATTTTGTAAAAGAAATATCGGAAATTGTCAAAGCGCTACTCAATAACCGCTTTGCGGATTTCAACCTAGTTTAGCTAGAAGGACCCTATGGATGTAGGTTTCAGAACTTGCATACAGAATTTTAATTGGTAATATTTTTTTGTGAATTTTATACAAATTTACCTGGTATCGCTTAAAACGCTGTTCCTCATTAACTGCTTGGTCGATTTCAACCAGACGTGAATGGAAGGACCCTATGTCCACAGGCTTCAGATCTACTATGCAGAATTTTGATTGGTCAAATTTTTGGGTGGCTGTCTTGGATTTTCCAGAAGTGTTGTTAAATCAGTTAAAAGCCTACACCTCATTAACCGCTTAGCAGGTTTCAATCAATCTCATCAGGAAGGCCCCTAGGTCGGTAGACTTCATAACATATATACAGAATTTTGATTGATCAATTCTTTTGGTGGCCATCTTAGATTTTCCGAAAATTATTCGCAATATCTTTAAATGCAATTGGTTCAAATGCTAATGGTCCAGGTGAGCGCCACAGGCCCTTGGGCCTCTTGTTCTACACTAAAATCGGCTTACGTCTTTCAACCATGTGGTCCAAGCACTGCTCGGATTATTTGGTGAAGGAAACATTTCATTAATTCGTGCATCTTATTCTAGGTAGCTGCGTGCGCTTTTGTTCCATAAACTTTTAAATTATGTCAAGTTTTGCGTGTAATCCCGATCAGTTTGCATTGATCGTTGATTTCAAAGTTCTTGATTAAGATGTGTGTTCTGCAGCTTCACCGTGTTCTACAGCAGTAGTGTTATTTCATTATGTTGTTCCTTCTCGTATCGTTTGTCATTCCTTTGTGTAGTATAATTTCAGAATTAATTCTTAACTATACAGCAAATATATCCGATACGGTTCCTGGTTCTGTTTATACATCCTGCAGGATCAATTTATGGGTGTATTGTTGGTCCGTTCTCGTTCTTATCGCCAGCTTACGCGAGCTTGGTTCTAACGTCTTTGGGTGTTGGGTGCTGGAGGGTTTATAATAATTTATTGTCAAACTACATGTATTTGAAAATTCTATGTCTGCCTTCCGTTCTGTTTCGTTCCGCTTGCTTATTGAGGCCTTGTGCTTATTTTCAGGCCAAGCCTACCCTGCCATCATGCCCGGAGTTCCACAAAGTTGTAAAGCAAATATTCAAGGACTATGTCTGTTTTCGATGCGCAAAGTGTAATGTAGATGACCATTGTGTTAATTGTGCAGTGTGGCCCGTCGAATTGGTGGTTGAGTTCCTTGCCCAGAAGGACTTGGTGTGGTCTGACAGAGGGTCAGGTGGCTCAAAAAGAAATTGAGGAGCATCCGTTTTGACCCCAGTGGGCACTTTACGTCTGCAGTTGCAGGGATCAGAGATGGCACCCCCTGTGTGGTTCTTGCATAGTATCCTACCCACGCTGGTGTCGTCTTTAATTCCAAAGACTGTAGCCCAGCCTCTCCATGTGTGGTATGGACCCTGTCCTCGGACAGGGTTCTGAACCGGCTACAAGGGGTGCCATCTCATATAGCCCCCTGGCGATCCCGTCAAGCTCCAGCCTGATGATACTGCTTCTCCGCGGCCACCTCTGGGTGGTCCAGTAGCGGTAGCCGGTCCGTCAGGCATGGGAGCCATCCACCAAGACAGCTCCAGTGTCTCCTCTTCCGGTGACGACTTTTCGGGGTCTGAGGATGAGGAGGCTGAATAGGAGTGGTTGTTGCGGCCTGAGATACTGCGGGTGGAGCGTATGTAGGTCGATTCTGTCCTGGACGGAACCGTCCTTCATTTGTCTAGCTTGGCACAAGCCATGGCAGCCGCTTCGCCCATAGTTGAGGCCGCACCTGTGCGGGCACCCATCCAGTGCTGGTTGGTTTGCCACCAACCGACACAATGACAGGTATTGCGGGCCAGGCGTGGTACTCACCTATCTCGCCTGGTCCAGCAGCCATACATGGGGTGCCATTGGTGCCCGTGTATGGCCACTGTCCTGGAACCACCACTGGTCCACACGGTTTTCCTACTTCATGGAACAGTCTGTTTCATGGGGAGGCGGCGGAACCGCACGGTACCGGTGATGTTGGCTATCCAGCAGTGGCTCCTTGCCGGGAGGCCGCTGCTGGTTGACCTGTAAACACATCAACGGGTGATGTGTTTATGGGGATGTCTTCCTCAAAAGTGGACTGGTCCGATGCTCTGGCTTGGCTTTCCAGTGTGCACCCGTCCATGGTCTCAGCCACAGCTGGGGAAGACATGCCCCGTCCATCAGTTGCATCCATTCAGATGGGGGTATTGCCCACGACTCGGATCCAGTCCATTAGACTGGATCCCAAGTTCAAGGAGTTGTTGGAGGCGATTTATGCCAAACAACTGTTCACGAAGAGCCAGCTCCCTGCTGCCTATAGGGAGGTGCGGGCAAGATGCCGTATCCCCAGAGGGGGAGTACGAGCATTATGGTGTGGTCCCAACGGTTACTGCGGATGACCGTTGGGTTCTTGGCATCCAGAGTGCAGGAGCGGGTGGCCCCGCTCAGGCACTTGTGGACAAGAGCCAGGCACACTGTGAAGAAGTCATGTGAGGGCAGCTATGAATGCTGTCAATCATTCCTATTGCTTGCTTCAGTCGGTGTGGGCTGATGCTGGGACAGGCCACTCTGCCACCTGCAGCGCTTTCATGCGTCAACGACGGCCTTGTGCTGTCGATAGACGCACTGGCCAGGATGCAAGCATGAGTTACTAAGTCCAGGAGGCAGATGGTCCTTGGCCATATGCGTCTGGCTTCGGCTGTCAGGGAGCGTATGCTTGGAATGGCCCTGAATAGCCCTAGCGTCTTCAGTGGACACAGCCAATATCACGCAAAGTCAGCTAGCGGTGAACATGCAATTAGAGCTGGTGCATCAAGCGCATGCACTAGGAACTGCGTCAAAGCCGCTAGCCGCTCAGCCTTCCTCCAAGAAGCAGAAGAAGCATAAGAGCAAGTTGAAAGCCAAGCCAATGCTCTTGCTGGGCCTTCTCAGCCGCCTGTGGCTAAGAAGGCGAGGAAGGCTGTGGAAGCTCCTGCCCACCCTAGTGGTGGCCCTGATCACCCAAGAGGCGGGAAGGGCAAGGGGAAATCTTCCAAGGGCGGAAAGCCAAGACCAAAATGATTCTCTCGTTACGGGTGGGTGTGGGTGAGCGTATCGCGAGCCATACACCCGCCTAAGGCATCACTGTGCCTATAGTGGGTGGAAGGTTCATGTGGTTCGTCGACGGTCTGGTCTTGGGATGGATATCCCAGGGGTATATGCCAGAGTGGTGGGATTTCCTTTGTCTTTGGCACCTGTCTGGACTCCCGTCCCAAGGGAGTCAAACAAGTTAGAAGTCATTCAAAACGAAGTGTCAGGTTTGCTTCTGAAGGGAGCAATAAAACCAGCAAACCAGAACACTCCAGGCTTCTATTCAAATATGTTCCTTGTCCCCAAGAGCGCAGGGGGGGTGGAGACCCATACTCAATCTCAGGCCATTGAATTGGTTTATCCACATGCCTCGGTTCAAGCTGGAAACTCTCAGGTCGGTAATGGTGGGATTGAGGAAAGGAATGTGGTGTATGTCAATAGATCTGAAAGATGCATATTTCTACATTCCAGTGAACAAGGGTTGTCACAGGTTTCTGAGGTTCGTGTTTCAGAACCGTGTTTGGGAGTTTGTAGTCCTCCCATTCAGCCTGTCGACAGCCCCAAGGGTTTTCACCAGAGTGGTCCTAGCGGTGACAGTGTTTCTCAAAAGAGAGAACGTGGCGCTTCACATCTACATAGACGATGCGGACACGCCTGCCTGGTTAGAAGTGCATACTGCTCTGACTCTGAAGTTACTTTCAGATGTAGGCTGGATAGTCAACAAGGAGAATTCCTAGTTGATGGCCACTCAACACTTCGTTTATTTGTGGATGCGATTCAATCTCGAGGAAGGCAGGGTTTACCCATCAGAGCCCAGAGTGGTGTCTGTTAGCCATCCTCAAGAGTTTTCGATTGGAAAGCCATATTCAGGCGAGGAGGTTTCTTCAGATGCTGGGCGTGATGGTCTCCATGGAGCAGGTAATCCTGTACGCTGCCCTGATGCGAAGACCTATCCAGTTGTATCTGATGTCTCTCTGGAAACAGAACAGAACCCCTGTCAAAGCTGGTATGAGTTTTGGAGCCAATAATGTCGCATCTTGTATGGTGGAAGGAGCATCAGAATCTCCTAGTAGGAGTTTCGCTTCACCTACACCACCCCCAGCTGTCCGTTTACACGGATGCATCACTGGATGGGTGGGCACCAGGTTTTGGGCACATGGACTCTCCAAGAGAGTCAGCTGCATATCATTCTGTTAGAAATGATGGCAGTGGAACTGGCACTGGAGAATTCATGGGCAAGGTGATATTGATACGGTCGGACAATTCGACAGTAGTATCATACATAAATCACCAAGGAGGGACCAAGTCACCCACACTGTGTATGAAAGTGTGGCACTTGATTCAATGGTGCCGGAATTACTCGGTTGTTTTGAAAGCAGCTCACATTCCTGGGCGATTGAACATTCTGGCGGATGCTGTGTCCTGCAGACAGAGAATTCTGCCAACAGAATGGTCTCTCAGCCCTCTAGTTCTATGAAGGATCTTCGAGCATTGGGGCAAACCAAACATGGACTTGTTCACCACAAAGGAAAATGCTTGAATCATGACTTATGTCTCGCCGATTCCAGATCCAAATGCTGTCGATACAGATGCTCTGGCGATAAGCTGGAGAGGGATGCACACTTACGCGTACTCACCCACCATCTTACCGAAGATCTTGGTGAAGATCAGGGAGGAGCCGTGCCTGGTCTTGCTAATAGCGCCATATTGGCCCAGCAGGGCGTGGTTCACGGATCTTCTGGATCTGCTGGTGGACAATCCAGTGCAGCTGCCCGAGATTCTGAACAATCTCCCAGGCCAAGGGCCGCTTCCTACACAAGATGTTCAAATTGACTGCATGGATATTATCAAACAACATTTCACGTCGGAAGGCTTTTCTCAACAGGCTGCGAGTTTCATAGCAGCCGCGAGAGGATCAACCTTCAAGTCATATGACCACAAGGTTAACAAATTTGCAAATTTTCCCTTTCAATCCACTATTCAGCAAATAGCAGACTTTCTGTGTAAGCTATTCTTTACAGGATTAGCTCCTGTCACGATTGCTGGATACAAGTCAGCTTTGGCGGAAGTTATCCCTTGTCTAGACAACAGGGATAGTCCAGAGGTGGCCCAGTTGAACGTGATGGTGATGGTAATGAGCAATCTCCGACTGAGACAACCGGTAGTCATTCCAGCCTGGAGTCTATCTCTGGTACTTAATGTGCTAGCCAAGCACCGTTGCGAACCTTTAGGTTCAGCTAGTCTAAACCATCTGACTCTAAAGGCGGTCTTTCTATTGGCAGCTTCCTCAGCAAGAAGGCGCAGTGAGATACATGTGCTTTCAGCAGAGAGGGACTGATTTAGTGTCTCTGGAGAGGGTCTGCGACTGCTGTCAAGAGCAGAATTTATGTCAAAGAATCAATCTTTGAAATATTCTGTCAAACCGATCATTATACCAAAGCTAACTAGGTTTGATCGTGATGCCAATATCTGGTGTCCAGTGCCTTGACCAAGTACAAAAAACGGACTTTCGACGGTCAAATGATAGACCTCTGTGGATCTGCCATAAGAAGCCATATGGTGCCGCATCCATGGATTTTATCGTTGGGTAGTCGAATGCATTCAGACTACCCACGAGATTGCGACTGGGCACCAGGTGCAATGTGTTAGGGCTCACGATGTTAGAGGAATAGCCGTCTCGACCGCCCTATTCAATGGTGTCCTGTTAGAGGACATAATGGCTGTTGCACAATGGCATTGTGAGTCCTCTTTGAAGGATTACTATATGAGGGACATGTCAGACTCGGCCAATCCGCTTTAGCTGTTTTGAAACGATAGTCTAGTGGCCACACTGTTCATCTCCTTTTGGTAACTTTGAAAAAGCAGAAGTAGTGAGAACAGACATGATCAGGTGAGAGGAGTTCAACCCATTGTCACGTTTGGTCGAAAGTTTGATGGTTGGTGGCGTTTCGTTTGGAATCCAAAATTCATGAGGTAATTCAAGTTTGACTGTTTTTTGTATTATGTGTATATATCATGTTCATTCATCTTATATATTCATGCTCATTCCCAGGCTTAGGTGTGTCAAGAGCTGTCGGTCCTAGGTCTCTGTGTGACAAGTTTAAGTCTAAGTTCTTTCTCTAGGAGCAAAAGAGGATTTGTATGGCTTGCCTCTTCCCACCAGGTTACTGACTAAGTCTGGTGTTATCAATAAGTAATGTAATGGTAAATATTGATCGAAGGAGAATGAAGAAAATTTCAATTTCCCTTTCTCCGAGATCTAACAATACTTACCATTACATTACGGACCCTGCCTCCCAGCCCCACGGAGGCAAGCCATGAGTTGGTTCTTGTTTGGTATCTTTGCAAACAATATGGCAGCTCATGGTGGCGGGTACCCATTTGTGGGTGCGGGTACCCGGTTCCAGGAGCCGATTAGAACTTACTAAATCTGAAGATTCTTAGGTCACAGCTTCTGTAAGAGCTGTTTTTCAATAAGTAAGGTAATGGTAAGTATTGTTAGATCTCGGAGAAAGGGAAATTAAAATTTCCTTCATTCTCCTTCGATCATTACTTACCATTACATTACTTTGAAAAAATTGAAATATTTCCTTCATTCTCTGCGTTGAGTACTTTTGTGTCCAGAAAACTAATATTGCTGTGTAGGCGTGTGCGATTATGTGATTAAAAATTAAGTAATCGTGAATACTTTCTGTTGTGTAAAATATTTCAAAACCTACCTTTTAATTACTCTAATACGATCTGTCATGAAAATTTATATTTTGCTTAGTGAATGTACATGTATGTCCATTTGCAGGGCAAGAGAAGACTATTTTTGAAAATGTATCACTGGAATGACTGGCTCGAAAATCCAGCCCAGCATTCCAGTGATACATTTTCAAAAATAGTCTTCTCTTGGCCTGCAAATGAACCTTTCTAAACACCATTGCAGCTTTCAACTTTGATATTCTTTTGTTATGTTTTGGTAATTTGTACCAAAGATGATTAATCACAATTATTTTTAAATAAACGATTGTGATCACTCAAAGAAATAATCACAAAATTCCAAGGAGCCATGAGTATCAGTTGGCGTTGTGTAAAGCATAAAATGGATATTGCCTTTCTCTGCTTTGAGTATTCGTGTGTCTAGAAAACTAATGCTGCGGTGTGAAAATATATGTACTTTAACCATGATTTTAGAGCATAGAGATGCACGCAACCAGTTCATCACATACATGTACTTGAACTCAGCACACTGCACTATAAAATTCACAGCAGAATTTTCACATCACAGCATTAGTTTTCTAGACACATGAATTTCTATATATCTATTCAGTTAATGGTCAGGAGCGATAAAAAAGATTAGTAAATGTCCAGTTAGAGTCCAAGAAAATGTTTTATTTTTCGAACTTCCCATTGGAATGACTGGCGTAGTTTTCAATCCAGTAGGAATTAAAAAAAAATCACATTCTCTTGGCCTGCAAATAGACAATTCTCAAGATGGAGCTGTTTGAAAGCTGATGAATATGTGAAAGGCAATTTTGTCCCATTCCATTGCCTAGAGTCAAAAGGTCAACATTGGTGAAGGCATGGAAATTTGCGATGACACACGTGACACCAGCGATTGCACATTCTACATGTAGTTAGCTCACCTGGCCTGTTCTTCTCCGCTAAAGGGATCAGGCCGAAATTTTGGAGATATAATTAGGGAATAAGGGCCATTAAAGTTTGTTCAAGAGAAGTTGATACATCATAAAACATGACGACCCTGGACCAATCAAAATGTAGTTCATTTGGCAGCCCTATTGAATTTTTTTATTTGATAGATTTTGAAGCCAAAATTGGTTTTATATACATGTATGTTGTGGAGTATGCTGATTTCAAATTTGCAGCTTTCGAAACTGTCTGATAAACAGTTTGGTGGCTATCTTGGATCGTTTTCTCGCCGAAACGCCCATACTAAAGCAATGGGAAATTTCTCGAGAACCACTGGGCCTATTTCAAGTATATTTGGCAGAAATCATAGGGATCCAAGTTTGTTCAAATGAAGCCGATCAGGCAATTTGGCCGGTGGCCATCTTGGATTTTGTCCTATTTTGAGAAATGTCTTTAAAAATCTCTGAAATCGCTTGGGGCATCGATTCAAAGCTCATGAAATATGATCTAGGTGAATAACTAAACCAAGTTTGTTCAAGGGAATTTGATTGGCCAAATATATTGCCTGCTATCTTGGATGGCCTAGTTTTCATGAAAAGGACTTCTTCTCCAGAACCACTGAACGGATCAAGCAGAAATTTGGCAGATATGATTAGGGACTAAGGGCCATTAAAGGTTGTTCAAGGGAAGTTGATACATAAAAAACATGGCCGCCATCGACCAATCAAAATGTAGTGTTTTGCTGCTATATTTGATATTTTTATTTGATGGATTTTGAAGACCAAATTGGTTTATATAGATTTTTAGGTATTCTGATTTCAAAACTGTCAGATAAGCGCTTTGTCGGTCATCTCGCATCTTTTCCTGCCAAAAACTCCCATACTAAAAGGATAGGAAATTTAAAATGTCTTCTTGAGAACCACTGGGCCGATTTCAAGCATATCTGACAGGCGGGATCATTAGGGAGTAGGGATACAAATTTGTTCGAAGGAAGATGATTGGCAAATTTTGCCTGCGGCAATCTTGGACTTTGGCTGATTTTTAGAAACGTCTTTAAAAATCTCTAAAACTGCTTGGGGGATCGATGCAAACCTCATGAAATATGATGTAGGGCAAGAGCTGAACCAAGTTTGTTCGATAGAACTTAATTTGACAAATGGTTCGGCGGCCAACTGGGATGACCTAGTTTTCGCGAAAACAACTTCTCCAGAACCGCCGAAAGGATTGGGCCGAAATTTGGCTGATTAGAGCCGAAGCGCCATTAAAATTTGTCGAAAGTTGATATGTCAAAAAACATGTACGCCCTGAATCAATCAAAATATAACATTTTGTATTTTCTGCAAATTTCTGAGAAAAACATAAGAAGACTTAATTATTAACCACTGGGCCAATTATAATAAAACTTTCTAGTTTCACAGAAATTTTAATGGTAAATTTTTACAGTAGTCATCTCATTTTGTTCGGTTGTGCCAGTCGCCAATAATTCCAGGTGAGCAACACAGGCCCCTTGGGCCTCTTGTTCAGATTAATATGAGAATAAAATTCACTTTATCATATAGTGATTAGAAATGTACTTACTTCCTTGTTTTTCTCTCAGGTTTTTGTACACCATGGCCAGATGGTTTGGAGACGCGGGAGCGATGTGAAGAACATCTCCCAGTTGAAATCATTACCAGTGATTACTGCTTCAGTGGCCCCACATTACGTGATCGTCGTGCAAGGACCGTTACGTTAAAAGTAAGCAAGTGTCAACTTGATAACTAAAACAATAAATTTCGCGGATGCTGATGTTTTTTTCGTTGATTGTTTTGAAAGTAATATTACTGGAGTATATAAATAGAGGCAACGACGATGCAAAATGAGAGAGCAACAACTTTCAGGCAAATTGTTCTCACGTTTTAATTGGAAAGGTATTGTCTATAGACATTCATAACAAACAATATGAAATGGTCTTAACCCTTTAACACTTGAATTTGTTCAAGAAAATTTCAATTTTCTCAAAGAAAATATCCATTTGCAGACCCAGAGATTATTTTTGAAAATTTACCACTGGAGTGACTGGCTCGCTTATCGAGCCAGTCATTCAAGTGGTAAATTTTCAAAAATAGTTTTCTCTTAGTCTGCAAATGGGCATTTCTGAAGACCACGACAGAAGCCGTTTGTGGCTGATATGAGTAAACGTATTAAGGAATGTCCATTTGCAGGCCAAGTGAAGAGTATTTAAAAAAATTGACCATTGGAATAACTGGCTTGGTATAAACCGAGCCAGTCATTCCAGTAATAAATTTTCATAAATGCTCATGGCCTGCATATGGACACTGGCTAAGCCAAAACTTGAACTTTCTTGACAGGCCTTCACAAATTGCGAGAACGACTGTTTCATTCGCGCATCGGTTGCGCAACTCACAGTTAGCGTACATGTAACTCATTTTTCATTCGGCCCGGAAATAGAGGACAATTCCAATTACTTCCTGGTATTATAACAGCGATTCCTATATCAAAACACAATTCTAAAATGGTTACTCCAGATCTACAGTACGTTCTAAAGCGGGTACCCATCATGTCTGCAGATCTACATTACGTTCACAAATGGGTACCCATCATGATATCACACGTTATTAATAAATACTAATTTAAAAGGTTCTGACTCCAAATCACACGGGCTCGCAAGTCTCGGTCAACGCTATCGAGTACTTGGCCTAAATGTTGAATTAATGTAATAGTGGGGGGTAGGGGGGAGGGGATTCTGACAATTGCTAATTACCTAAGGCTCATGGTCTGCGCCTGAAAAATGGTGAAATTTACGATGCATTTAGGTGATTTGGCACACAATTTATCCCATTTACGGCTCTAAAACTATGTTATATATCAACTAAGCGACGAAACTAGAATATTTTGAGGTGGCTCCCTATATAATATTTTCATTACAATTAATTTTACGTGGTCAAGGTACAAATGTAACCAATCAAAATTGTCGTTGTCTATTTGACAAATTAATGTAACCACACAACATAGACTTATTTTTTATTTGTCACCCTTATTTAAAGCACATTAAATTTTATTAAAACTTATTTCATCCCAAAACAAAAATGGGTTACGTAAACTAAATGGGTTACCTGAAAAAATTTTGCGTTTGCATTTTCAATTTGTGCTTGCCTGCTTGACCATTATAAGACAGAGACTAGTTTTGTCAAACTTGAGTGGTAAGTTTACAAAAATAGTTTTCTCTTAACTTGTAAAAATTTCTTGAAAAATCTTGACTTGTAAAGGGTTACTTCATATGCGTAGCATTTTGAGCGCTTTGAGACGGTGTTGACGCAAGAGGTGTGAAGAAAGATACATACTAATAGACCTTTCCAGTTTATCCATCCATCACATGATGTCATAATCAACTACGTGGCGTGTAGGATGACGTCATAATCAATTACAGCATGAACGACTATTTAGTCCATCTTAGTCGTGTGATATTCCAACATGTTGTACGAATTGTATGGCTTTACTATTTAATATAAACATTGTCGAATATTTTGAAACAAATTTGACCGGGCGCTGTTGCTGCCATAGACAAAATATTCAACAGCTAATCTGTATAGTTTTCTGGAAATTGAGATTTAGAGAGTCAAAGCATGGGTAGAGCTTAGCTAGAGATGGGTGGGGCATGGCTAAAGCTGAATTCCTTCATGGTGCATGTATCTGATATGTCTGATAATATAATGATCCAATGATATGGTGTACACGGTTACATACAGAAATTCTTATTCCTCCCCCTCGCGTGTAAGGAGTCAGAAATATATACTATGTATAATTATATATTATATGATTGCTGCTATTTTTTAAGATAAAGTTGTCTTCCTTGAATCTCGACTATCATGCAAGGGACAAGTTTATCCGTCTGGTTGGTGACCGCTATGACAAAACATATGATGAAGTCACGATTGTCACAGATCGGTATGTATAGTATTTGTGTCAGATTATCAGTACAACTCTGAAATAACAAAGCAAAATAAAGGGTAGTGTTGAATACTATGAACATGCATGTAATAGACATTTCCATGTTATCCATCCATCGTATGATGTCATAATCAACTACGTGACATGTAGAATGACATCATAATGAATGACGTAGATAAGTACATCACAAATGCATATTTGAAGACGGACTATGCGTTGTTGTGCGAATTGTATGTATTTACTATTTAATAAATATTCTGTTGAATATTTTGAAACTAATTTGACCGGGCACGTTTGCTGCCATAGGCAGCAACAGCACCCAGTCTTATTAGTTACAAAATATTCAACAGTTTACCTGTATAGCTTTCAGGAAATTAATATTTAGGTCATTCAGGGATCGATCAGTCCCAACACGAGCGAGGTGTGGGTGGAGCTTAGCTAGTGATGGGCGGGGCATAGCTAAAACGGGAAAGATCCATTGGATTGGAATGGCAGCAATGTCTTCCAATCCAATTACATTCAGAATATTCAACAGAACATTTCTTACATCATGTTCGAAAGTGTCCTAACATGTGAACTTCAGTTTTTGTTTTAGAAACAGGTTAACAGATTTATGGCTGTGCTGTACATCCATGACATGAGTGTCTCAAACTTGTTGCCATTTTGTATCACATCTATCACATTAGTATAGTAAGATCGCAATTAGAATAGGGATTTTCTTTCAAATGAGATCTCCCAAAACGAGTGGAAAAATTTTGATGTGCACTGGCAACGAGTTGGGATAATTACATGAACTATTTCTACCTCTCCTGGCCAGAACTGCTAAGTGAGCTACAACACCTTGCCAATCATTTGTCCGTCAGCTATGAGCTTTTTCTTTAAATTACTCCTCAAAAGAACACTGGGTTGATTTCAGCTAAGTTTGGTTTATAAATTGGTAATACATGTATGTTAAGATAATGTACAGAGTTATGGCCCTTTAGAAAATAAGTATTACTGCATATGTGAAAATTGGGAAAATGCTAATAATTGAGGAATCCAGTGTAACCATCAATCATGTAAGATCATAATCAACTAGGTGATTTGGAGGCTGACGTCTTTGTCAATTGTGTCGTGAATAATTTGATTTAGTCCGTCTTAAACACTTAATAGTCCATCAGGTTCTACAAATTGCATGTCTACTATTTAATAAATATGTTGTTGAGTATTTTGAAACTAAATTGACTTGGTGCTGTTGCTACTCAGTCAAATTAGTTTCAAAATATTCAACAGCTTATATGTATAGTTTTCTGGAAATTGATAGTCAGTGAGTTCAGGGATCAATCGATCCCAACACGGGAGAATTGTGGTTGAAGCTCAGATAGAGATGGGCGGGACATAGCTAAAACTGGAAAGGTTCAGTGTTTCTTTCAGCACAAATCTTTGATGGCCCTATGTTCATAAACTGGTTATATATGATTGGTGAATGTGTACTGTATACGTTAATGTGTTTTTTACACACAGGTGTCCACTGAAGTTACAGAACTATGAATTTTCCATATATCTACTGACCGTCTTATACTTTGAGTCAAATGTAAGTTACTTTTATATACTTGTTGTTCCAATTGTCATTCACACAAAAATATCATATAATTATACGGTATGGATCACTAATCCTTTAACAAAAAAATCAGGACAAAAGCGAAACAACATATATACTTACCTTCAAAGGCTTGTTTAATTTTAGACACGTTCGTCACAAATAACAAAGCCGCTTCACATCTTCTGATAAGGTTGTTTTGAAGCGAGAAGATGGCTATATTGTCAAACGAGTGCATTGTGCTATAGTTACAACTTAGGCATCATTGCTAGATTCTAAGAAATTATATGAGTTGCGAGTCAAGTCACAACTAAAAATGTGAACCAATTGTAAGAAAGATTTTGATTGGTCTGGATGGGACAAATGAAAATGTGTATTTCATAGTCAAGTTTCATTTCAGATTAGTTTCCCAGTACTTAGTGTGTGAATGGTGGCAACGGCCAGATTTTCCGTATTTATTTCTATCCCTTTGCTTTTTTGTTTACTCTAACAATCAAGCCCAGTGGTCTTGAGAAATGTCCATTTACAGGTTAAGAGCCGACTATTTCTAGAATTTTGCCACTGCAATGACTGGCTCATCCAGCCAGCCATTCCAGTAGTAAATTTTCAAAAATAATGACGTGGTCAGAAAATGTTTGTTTTTGCTGAGAAAATTGAAATTTTGAACAAATTTTAGGGTTAAATGGTTAAAATGTGTTTACACATTTCACCTTACATGTTCAGAATTTCAATACGTGTGTGCATGTGTGCGTGCATGCACGTGTGTATGGGAGGTGCACCCTCACATTAAACTTTGAACATTCTCTACGATGGCATTTTGGGACCCCTGATCGCTCGGTCCCTCAGGATTTTCTAGCGTTTAGAATTCCAATACCTGTGCTGATTTGACCTGAACCGTTCCTGATCTAATTGTGGCTCTATAGAAAGCTTAGCAAATATTGATCTGATTTGCTGCTATGGCTTGTAAGAAGGTGGTGATAAGAGTCAGCAAACGTTGATTACTGGTATTCTCATTTAATATGATTCAGAAACTGGAAGCTTGGGAAACTGAGGAGAAAACACTCGCCGATATGGAGACGTATTTCTGGGATTTGAACCAATCACGTATAACTGTACTTAATCTATTACGATGTGCTGGACAAGCAGACCGACAACAGGTGTGTAGAGGCATTTTTTGACCTCGTACCTAGATGTCCCAGATTTTGATATCAAAACAGTCAAACTGGCACATGTATGCTGTTTTATATTTCTGATCTAATGGAGAATCTAATGTGTAACTCGAGATTTGGAGGTCATAATCAAATAAATCACTTGTTAGCTGATGTTCTCTTGGCATGCAAATGGACATTCAATAAGCAAATATTTTGATTTTCAAGACCAAATTGCGTATCAACAAAACATGTCCATATTTACCAGAGTTATCACCCCACTGAAAAACTAAAAATTCACTAAAAGAAATTGGGATTTTACCCAATGATATGAACTAGTGTTGTCGTTGTCGTTATTTTTTTAATTAATTGATCTTTAAGCCATTTCCACCATGTGTTTCAAATCAAATGAATTCAAACTATTCAATAAGGTTCTGAGATAAGAGTTAAGTAATAGTATTCTTACAGCATTTGCCAAAATAAATGGATAATCAATTAGTCACAATCATAATGACGTATAATTCTGTCAGAGAAATCAAAAAGTACATTTCTAGTCTACAAATTGTATATCTTTGATGAATTTTACAGGTTTAGAGCCAACTATTTCTGGAATTTTGCAACAGCAATGACTGGCACAGTCTATTGGATATATTGAAACTAATTTGATAGGGAGCTGTTGCTGCTTCTGGCGGCAATAGCCCCCAGTCAAATTAGTTTTAAACTATTCAACAGCTCACCTGTATAGTTAGTTACCTTGAAATTTAGATTCTGTGAATTCAGGTTCCAAAGTATTAAATAGATTCCAACATGTGAAAATGTGGGTGGAGCTTAGCAAGAAATGTGGGTGGAGCTTAGCAAGAAATGTGCAAAGCTTAGCAAGAAATGTGCAAAGCTTAGCAAGAAATGTGCAAAGCTTAGCAAGAAATGTGCAAAGCTTAGCAAGAAATGTGCAAAGCTTAACAAAGTTAACACTTTAGGTGTCTCTATTTCCAGCTATCACAGGGCTCAGACAAATTTGAAAACTATGTGACTTAGGCTTGCACGATTTTTCCATTTAACCGTGAAGTTCGATTTATTTTTAAGATCAAGATTTTTACAATGTAATTGAGGAAAAATCAGAAAATCGTCAAAAATTTCATTTTTGTTTAAGATCTGAAGTGTGTCCTTTTCTGTCTCATTTTATCAGTACATGAATACAATTATAATCGATTCATTCCTGAGTTCATTGTGTTTATATTCTGCCGTGCCATGCACATGTCGAATAATTACTAATCACAACACAAAGCGCCACGATAAACAAGCTAACAATAGCGAGGTAACACCTGTGTCATTGAGAAAAGCAGATAGTTACTCCGTCGAGTCATCATATAATTTTCTTTCTTTCACTGCCAGACCCTGAGTCTGTCGTGAAATACCAAGTATATACCTAGTTGCAGAGTGTTAGGCAATAATCAATGAATATAATTCTTATTAATTGTAGAGTTCGGTTGTCATTTAATTGTCGAATTAATGAAAATAAAGCAACAGCATTCCAGGTTGTTTGATTTTGAACTGTGCATTCTGTTGATTACTCTTAAATGTAAATCGTACATTCTGAAAGTAACTATAAATTGTACTATAGGATGAGTTTACGCTGTTACTCTCGTAGCTACTCAAAGCTACCGTCCTATGTATGTGCATTGCACAGTATCTCCCCCGGGTACTAATATTAGTGTCTTCGCGCTACTCGGGTAATGACCTAAACTCGTCCTACAAAGGGAGGCTATAAGCGGAAGAGGATACATCACGTGATTAATATTTTTTATGAAATAAACAATGTTTATTAAACTATACGCAATATTTAGGTAATATTTAGGCGGTCCCAATTAATAATTTCAATCCTGCGATGATGGATATAAGGTATACATTAAGCATAGATGTAGGATGGTAAGAATTTGTCACATGAAATTGTGTTCTAATTTCGTGCTATTTCTGTATCATTTATTTCAACTTTTTCTAGAAATTCCAAGTCCCAGTTTTCGTGACTTGTCACGTTAATCCAGTTTATACTTTTGGGAGTTTGGACCTATGATTTAATCGAAAATCGTGATTGTTTTTAAAAACTCGATCACGATGTTTCAATGAAAAAATCGTGCAAGCCTAACTTGACTTTTGACATCAGTACTTTGAAATTTGCCTTGATAAGTACTTGAAAATGTGCTTTTCCAGATGTAAGCAAAAGTTGCATACAATACACGGCTGCTGATTATTACTCGGCACAGCAGGATATGGCATCTTAGAGCATCTAATTTGCAAAATTTCCCAGACCCCATAAATATAGTCCTATTTTAGCTTCCTTGAAAATGGGAGATATGGTACTTGAAAAGTCCTTGAAAATTGCTAGTCTGAATCTGTCAAATTCTTCTATGAATCATGTATCAGTGTACTATGTCGGTCCTGAAGGTTACCTTGCAAGATTTTTCCGTTAGGTATTTTAAGATTTGACTATGTGTTTCAAAATTACATAGCCTATTTTGGACAAAAGATCTTGGCGTGCAAAACTAATAATAGAAAAATATTCATACTTGGTGTTTAGTTAAGTAGCATATTCATTTCTGAAATAGTACTATAGTTTAAGTCTATGTATTGTAATGGCTCCTTGTAAGCATGCGAATAATTTGCCCCTCACATTTTATAACCCGCTCTAAAATTGTATATTTCACTGGCGCATAACTTGTACTTCTGTTCTGTGTGTGGTAAGACACATGATTTAGCTCTGCTTTATTACATTCAGAGCAGGAGCAGGGATCCGTTGATCCCAGCTATTGACCGACTTATAGGAGTAGTGTTTGATAGATCAGAGCTATGTACAGACATGGATGCATATAGGAGAAAAGCCTTACAACTGTACTGAGGACAGTGATACTACAACACAGTGCTTCTTTACATTGTAACACTCATATCAGCCAATAATGGCTTCTGCAGTGATTTTGAGAAATGTCCATTTGTACACTAAGACAAGACTGTAAAAATCTACCACTGGAATGACTGGCTCGGTTATTTTTTTTAATTTATCACTGGAATAACAGAGCCAGTCATTCCAGTGATAAATTTTCCAAAAAAGTCTTGTGTTATGAAAATTAACATTTTCTATGAGAGTGTTAAAGGGTTTAGTGTCTGCACTATGCCGTACTGCTGAACTGTATTCTTCACAATAATGTGCTTATTTTGAAAATGTTGTTGCTGCCAGTTACATTAGTCTTCCTTGAATTGCTTTACCAGTATTGTAGTACATGTTTAACCCTTTAATCGTCAAATTTGCTCCAAAAATTTAGTTTCATTGGTCTTATGAAAAATATCCATTAGCAGACCACGAGATCTTTAATTTACGACTGGAACGACTGGCTCAGTTAACAATTGTCGAGCTAGTCATTCCAGTGGCAAGTTTTCCAAAATAGTCTTCTCTTCGTGTGCAAATTGACATTCTATAAGGCCTCTGGAAATTACTTTTTTGGCCAGCTGGAGTGTTGATGGGTAATTAGTTTGTTCGCCCCTAGATCTCTGAGATGGAATATTCTATTAGGAATCCTCACTATATCAAATGTAGTATGTAGCAAGTCGAAAAGATTTAACTCTTAACATTCTGATGTCAAAATATTAAATTTTCAAATTAAATTAAAAGATGAAATGTTGATAATTTTTAAACAAATTTGGTGGAAGAGGGTACGACAGCAACATCATCCACCAAAATTGTTTAGAAATGTACACCAGGTTTTGCTGCTGACACAATGAAGCGTGAGAATGTTGACATAAAGTACCAGTTTCACAAAGGTGCATAAGTTATGCCTTGTCATAAAGTAGAAAACAGACCAATCAGAATGCTTCATTTGATATTTACGCTGTACTTAAGGACCCTAGTGTTATATTTGTGTGTCTCCATGTTTCAGAAAGCAGATGGCATTGAAGGACGGCATTTAGACTATCTACCCGAGAATCTTGAAGATGACGAGAGTTTGGTTGCGACAGTAGAAGTGCAGGCGTACCGGGATGCTACCACAGACTTGTTTCGTGAGGGTGAAAATGTGGACACTATATCCCGATATAAGGAAGCAGTTATTCAGATGCTTAATGCCAAACCTCGCCCTGAAAGTGCCCTATGATGTGATGATAGCTTTGTTGTTGAGGAAAATTAGTGCTTGTACTCTTCTTACCATGTTATTGTCGAGGCTTATTAGAATCAAAGAATGGCTGAACATAGCGATCCAAGTGGCATGCAATGGGCCATGTGTGGTGTGAGAGAATTTTTGTAAAATTAGTTTGTGACATGTGGCTGCAGCCTTTCTTGTATGTTTGTGTGTATGCACATGTGGTCTCTTTGACAAAGGTCTGATTTTGCCATGTAGATTTAAACCGGCACGTTTCATTGTTAGTGTGTTGGTAGAGATGTGTCTATAGCTGTATATGAACCAGTTATACTTGCAACTACTTTTGAAACATGACACACCTTTAGGCTATGATGCATCCGTACACCAAGTAGGCATGCGCGATTAACTGATTAAATCGAAAATCATGATTATGTTTTAAATCGTGAATTTATATGATTAAAAATTAAATAATCAAATGATTGTGAATATTTTCTATTGCATAAAATATTTCAAAACTTAACATTCAATTACTTTTTAATGCGATCGGGTCATGAAAAATGAGATTTTGCTTAATAAATGTATGTCCATTTACAGGGCAAGAGAAGACTATCTTTGAAAATGTATTACTGGAATGCCCGACTCGAGGATCGAGCCAGGAATTCCAGTGATACATTTTCAAAAATACTTTTCTCTTGCCCTTCAAATGGGCTTTTCTAAACACCCATTTTCGTCATTGATATTCTTTTGTTGTTATGTCTGTATCTAAGCTGATTAATTGAGTAATCACAATTATTTTTTAATAATCGATCACGATCACTCAACGCAATAATTGCACAAGCCTAACACCAAGTTTAGTAACTATGTCAAAAAAATCTTAAACTATGGCTTGGGTAAAAGATTTGGGATGCATGCACACATGGATAAAGTGTTCACTATATAAGCAGGTATATATATAATTATTGACTACCGGTAAGAGCAATTCCAGTAAGTAAAAATATGGACATCATCAACCAATCAGAATTGAACTATTGTTAATTGATAAATTTTAGCAGTGAATATACTAGCAATGTATAGGTTTTGCACCTTGCTGAATAGCAATTTGATTCTTCAATTTGATTGGGCGATCGGGTCAGTGACAATGGTAAGTTTTTCTCTCGGATCAAATTCTTACCTGAATGGTCATGTTTCCTCTAAAACTTTTAGCATTTGGAACTTTGATTTCCCTGTTTCATGTAGCAATGTTTGAAGCTCTATCCAGAGTTTTTCATATATTTCATGTTCTTGTTTCAAATACTGACCTTGCCGGTAAGCGATACATGCCCCTTGAGCTTCTTGTTAGCTCACCTGGCCTGAACGGCCAAGTGAGCTTATGCCATGGCGACCGTCCATCAACTTTTCCTTTAAATGACTTCTTCTCAAGAACCTCTGGACCGATTTCAATTATATTTGGCATGAAGTATCCTTAGGGCATAGGGATCCAAGTTTGTTCAAACCGAGCTGATCAGCCAATTTGGCCGGCGACCATCTTGGATTTTGGCCGATTTTTAGAAACGTCTAAAAATCTGCTTCTCCGAAACCACTTGAGGGATTGAAGCAAACCTCATGGAATATGATCTAGGGCAAGAGCTAAACCAAGTTTGTTCAAGGGAATGTGATTGGTCAAATGGTTCGGTGGCCATCTTGGTTGCCTTATAATAATATAATAATAATAATATCTTTATTTATAGAGGGTACAGTAAACTCGATCAGTACAAATAACTGTTCTTCCCCGAAGCCCTCAACTATTTACAGTTTGAATATTTACAATCAGATATATAAACTATCTATACAAGAGTATGATACAGGTATATACAACAACTAGACGATGTACATTACATGTTTCCCCCACCCACCCACCCACCGAGGGCATGTCAACAGGAGTTGACATAACAAATTTGAAATAAATCCATCAATTTTAACGGAAGTTATTAAGCATAAACCAAATGCCAAAAGCATAATCCTCCCCGCCCACCCGTACCTGCTTTGAAAATAAAATACTAATAATAATACAGATACATTTGGGTGTGAGTTAGTTTATAAAACAAATCCAAAAGTTTATACAGTAGTCTATGATAAAAGATGGACTACAATACAGTAAATTAAAAAATATATCATCTGGCTACGTGGGCCCGAAGCTCGAATTTGAAAGCTAGTGAGGTTGCTTCACGTACATTAATGGGTAGGCTGTTCCGAATTTTTGTGCCCGTACAAGCAAAGCCATTCTTATAAATCTCAGTTTTAGACATGGGCATATATAGGTTAGAATTTGTTACAGATTTGAGTGACCGACTATGTACCTCTGATGTATATTTAAACATATCTCTTAGATACTGTGGTGTCTGGTCATTTAGAGACTTGTATACCATTGTTGCAGTGCGAATATATGTTAAATCAGAAAATGGAAGCCATTTTAATTGCTGAAACAGGTCTGCACTAGGTGTGTCTTTATTTGCATCAAGAATAAGTCTTGCTGCTCTTTTTTGAAGTTTCAGCAGTCTGTCAGATTCAGCTTTATGGCAGTTACCCCAAACAGTAAGACAGTAATTCAAGTGTGGAAGGATATAAGCATTATAATACGTGATTCGACATTTTCGGTTCATTAATTTAATATTATTTCGTATGAAAGCTAATAGTCCAGCTATTTTTCTACATAAATTATCTGTGTGTGTTTTCCATTTTAAATTACAATCAAGTCACGCCTAAGAGTTTGAAGTTACTGACTTGTTCTAATGTGGCATTATTTAGCTGGAGCATGATGTCAGTGTCTGATTCTATTTTACCGTGATTACATATGAATAAAGCTTTTGTTTTCTTGCTATTGATTAACATCTTATTCGCACTGCACCAATTAGCAACATCTAAGAGAGCATCCTGTAATGAAGTACCAAGTTCCTGAACACATTTCTTAGCAGTATGAATTGTTGTATCATCTGCATACATATTTAGGGTGTAATTAGTAGCAATAAGAGGTAAATCGTTGATAAATAGAACAAATAACAAGGGACCTAAGATAGAGCCTTGTGGAACACCGGAAACTATGTTTTTTGGATGAGACACCTTATTTCCAATGGCCACACATTGTCTACGATGAGTGAGATATGATTGTAACCAGCCAATGGCCTCAGAATTTAGTTGATAGATGGCAGCCTTTTTAAGTAAAAGGTCATGGTCCATTAAATCAAAAGCTTTTGTTAGGTCGATCATTATATTACCAACAGTGAGCTTGTCATTCAGAGCCTTTCGCCATTGTTCTACCAGGTTCAGCAAAGCAGTTTCACAGGAGTGTTTTGGCCTGAAACCTGACTGATAGGGAGACAGTAATTCATATTGTGTCAAGTAATCATAGAGTGCATTGTAAACATGACGTTCATATATTTTTGATATTACTGGAAGAATGGATATGGGTCTATAATTTTGTGCATCAGTCTTTAGATCAGACTTGTGTGCCGAGAGTTTTAGGAAGTGAGCACTTATGTTATCAAGCCCTTGTAGCCTTATTTGTATTGAGAGTAGATAGTTGTTTGAAAACAAAATCCATAGTAATATAAGGTATAAAGAATTCTGTATTAGTAGGAGGTTTGCTCTCTACCACATTTTTTAATTTATTGAGATAATCAGATGAATTATGCATGATTGGCAGGTTAAGGTTTTTTGCGACATTAACAAATAAATTATTAAAATGTTCCAATATATCAGAGCGGTTACTAATTAGTCTTCCATCTACAATTAAGTTATCAATTCCAGAAATATCATTATAATTAGGCTTGAGCATTTTCATTACTTTCCATATTGCCTGTGGTGTGTCCTGGTGTTTTTCAAGCATTTGTTCAACGTTTTTGCATTTGGCTTTTGTTATAAGTCCATTAACTTTGTTTCGCCAATATCTATATTGTTCTCCATTTTGTTTTTGATATTCTGAGTCTCTCATTTTCATCACATGCAAAATATCTTCATTTAGCATCGGAGCACATAAATTCAGTGTATCATGAAATAGTGAGTTCCAGTATTCAGCAGCTTGATTAGGGTCTGTAAATGTGGCTATATTATTCCATGGTTGTCTAGAAAGATAATATAGAAATAATTCCTCATTAAAATGCTTTGTTGATCTATATGTGATTGTGTCATGGTGATATTTTATATTGCGTTTCTTACTCTTTATTGTTACACATATGGGGTAGTGATCACTGAGTGCTAATGTTGGTACATGTGAATTTGCTATATTTCTTTCATTAGTAACATAGATGTGATCGATAAATCTGCTTGATGTTGCTGTAAGACGAGTAGGTTCTTTTACTATTTGCTTTAAAGAAAACTGATCAACAATATTCTGCCATTTTCCATTTTGGTCTTGTACAACGTCAATATTAAAATCTCCTAAAGGAGTTATATCTTTATTTTGAGAGTAGACTCGGTCAAACATGTCCTGAAATTCATGATACCAATGTACGGGTGAATCTGGAGGACGGTAGATAAATCCAAGTAAGTGTGATTTGCTACAAACGCGTATCTCTATCCATATTGTTTCAACGTCATCTGATTCTAAATCCTTTCTTCTTAAGTATTGTATGTTATTTGAGATGTATACAAGAAACCCACCACCTTTGTTTTTAGTTCGATCTTTTCTTACTACCTGATAGCCACTAATTTGGATCATGTCTCGTCTGATATGAGGCATTAAAAATGTTTTAAATATCCCAAATATATCAATTTCTGAGTTTCATTTAAAAATTACGTTCAGTTGATCCATTTTTGGTAGAATATGGTTAATATTTAAATGAATCACACTGAGGCCCTTCTTGGATAAGTTCAAAGACATGAATGACGATGTTTCATGATTGCTTGCATCAGTCATGTCAGTGGTACATCTGATTGGGATAATAGGAATTTTGAAGAAATCTGGATAATAAGGTGTCTCATGAGTGATTTGAGAGTTATACACGATATATGATAGGACATTGTTATAATGAAGAAAATTATCATCTAAATAATTAAAGTTATATACATAAAGAAATTCTTTGGCTTTGTCAAAGTGTCATTAGTACCAACAACATGACAGTCGCCATCATCATTATGACAGTCATCATCATCATCATCATGACAATTATAATCATCATCATCATCATCAACACCACCATTATCCTCACAGCTATCATCACCATCATCATTACCACCACCATCACCATGACAACTATAATAATCATCATCATTATCATCATCACCACCACCATTATCATCACAACCATCATCATAATCACCACCACCATCATCATCATCATCATCATCATCATCATCACCACCACCATCATCCTTGAGGCAATCATTTTTATCATTAATATGACTAAAAGAGATATTAACCCTTTCAGTACAGTGAACTAGATATGAGAGCCTGTTAAAATGTACATTACAAGAACCATTTTCTTTAATGCCTTGAAACTGAGATACTGGAGCCAAACTCTCCGTGACAGGGACAAAGTTAACATTTTGTTCAGCATTGCATATATTTAGGCTTACGGTTAATTTACACTTATCCATACATGAAAGCAGAGGGTCTCGGCAGAATGAATATGAACAGGATAAATATTTATGCACATCAATTTTAGAATGTTTATTTGTACCACCTTTTAAACAGTCACAATGTTCAGAGCTACATTCCTGGCAGAGTCTATTTAGGACCGAGTAGTAATTTAGCAATGGTATAGGATTTGAAAGTCCAGCAACCTCTGCTTTGCAGAATCGCTAAACGGTATTCCACAAGGCTCCCTGGTGTCCTTGGTATGGACAAAGCTTGGCCTTGTGTCCAAAATAGTTACAAATCCAGCATGTTACATATTTCCCATGTCGGCAACGAGCACTCGTGTGAGAGAGTTCTCCACAGTAAACACAACGGTTCTCTTTAACCAGGTGTCTGTAACTATCCTTCAGAATTGGAATAACAGAGTTGATATTGTTTATTAAAGCAGTGGTACCTAGATCAACATATCATCCCTGAAGAGGTTTTCATTCACGTATCCATCATCACAAGTGAAAGCACATTTATTGTCAATGTAAATAAGATTATGCTCTTGGGCAACCACTTTTAGTTCACAGTTCACATTATACACGGTGGTGTTACGGTGGTAATCGTCTAATCTGTGTATGAGTCCAGCAATTACAATATTTAAATCAGGGTAATAGTATTGTAGATAGTCAAGCAATTCTTCATAGTCCGCAATTATCATGGCAGTTGCCTTATTTGTGTCATTTGTTCCTATCTGCAAGAGTGTTTTAAGATAGGACAAATCCATTTGTTGAATCTTGTTTTTTAGTAATTTGATTGTCGCGCCTCTGTTTGTGCTCACTTTACAACCAGCCCTTAGACTGACTGTTTTAATACCTTTAGTTAAAGAACTACCCATTATTAAGGTATCAATTTTTACACCCGTTTCTTTCTGCATTTGCTCATGTGGACAATTGTTAATACTGTTTTTAATTGTTTGTGAAGCTCTCTGAGAAACTCTGGCCGGTGCAGCCTGAACCAAAGATGGTATAGGCTTTGGTTTGCCAGATATGTTTGTTCTTGGCATAGGAACGGGTTTATAATTTGTTTCACAGCTCACATGTTTCCCATCTGCTACAGGGGTTAGTAGCAGCATCCGTGGCTCGCCAACCATCTCTAACAGTCCAGAGAGCCATCCATGATGGCATTAACCTGGCTCTGGATTGTCTGACGATATCCATAACCAGAGGTTTGCGGGCAAGGCACACATTTGCCCTGGACAATTTGTGCTCCTCGCAGGATCTGTACACTCTGCTTCTTCGGACACTGATGTCAGGTCCAGGGTTGTGAAGGATGCCTGCACCTCCAACAAACTGTAAAACTGGTGAATAACCAGAGAGCGATGCATGAGCAGTTTGAAGTGCTCCGCAGGGAGCGTGTTCATGCAGCTCCCCCTGCCTTCCACCCTCAGCAGGATAGAGGTGGTGGTGGCCTTGTCAGAGGCCAACCACCAATGCAGTCGGCCAGCTAAGGGGAAGCACAGGCTCCTCCAGCGCAACCCGCCAGGCAGCCTGTATACCGACGTGTGCGTGGTGCTGGCAGAGGAGTGCGGGGTTCTGGTCATGGGAGCTGAGCATGATAGGTTGGCACCCACAAGGATCACACCAGTGATGCTAGGACAGCCAGCAGAGACAGGGCAGCTCTTGCACCTCTCGGGTCCACCTCAAGCCTTAGGTGGACCCTTAGGAGGCCGCCTGGCCTTCCACATGCAAGAGTGGGAGCGGGTTACTCAGGATCGCTCAGTCTTGTGATGGCTTTCAGTCGGTCACCATCCCAATTGGATATCAAGACATCGCACCTGTCTCTGGTTCCGATCTGGACTCAAATTCCACGAGATCCAGATCACAGGTTTATCCTCACACCAAGTTTCAAGATGGAAACTGTGAGAACGGTGTTAGCAGCATTGAGGAAGGGAATGTGGACAGCATCAATAGATCTAAAGGATGCTTATTTTCACATTCCCATTGCGAAGAGCTTTCGTCGGTTCCTGAGATTTGCATTTCAGGGCTGCCAATGGGAATTCCGGGTTCTCCCATTTGGAATTTCGACAGCTCCCCGGGTCTTCACTCAAGTGGTCCTAGCTATGATGGCATACCTCTGCAGGATACACATAGCAGTCCACACGTTCATAGATGACTGGCTGTTAAAAGTACACCATCAAGAAGGTCTATCAGCAAATCTGGAGATAGTTTTGAAAACTTACAGATCTAGGCTGGATAATCAACTTTCAAAAATCAGAGCTGACTCCATCCCAGAAGTTTGTTTACCTGGGCATATTCTTCGATCTGGAGACATGGTACGTTTACCCTTCTCAGGAGAGAGGAGAAACTCATCTCAGTCATACAGTCAGTGTGCAACAGTCGTTATGTCCTGGGATGGGTCTACGTGAGAATGTTAGGGTTGATGGTTTCTCTGGAACCAGTCATTCCACAGGCAGCCTTACACCGGCGGCCTATCCAGTTATTTCTCATGACATAGTGGACCCAGAGTACAGGATTCCTGGATTCAAGGGTGTCAGTAGTGTTGGAGCCTCTTATTCACCACCTTCAATGGTAGATGAAAAGAGAAAATCTCCTGGCGGGGGTGACGTTGTCACCTCCCCACCCTCGATTAACGATGTACACTGATGCATCAATGGAGGGATGGGGAGCTTGCCTGGAAGAGAACAAAGTATCAGGGCTTTGGAATCTGGATGCGTCACAAGAACATATCAATCTGCTAGAAATGCGAGCAGTATTCTTAGCAATGAAACACTTCCTAGAGAAGGTCAGGGGCAAGATTGTTCTGGTTCGATCAGACAATACAACAGTAGCGACTTACATAAACCACCAGGGTGGAACGAAGTCGCCCAGTCTGTATGATGACATGGAAACTGCTTTGCTTGTGCCTAGATCATGGGATTTCTCTGAAAGCAGTTCATATTCCGGGAAGGCTAAGTCTATTAGGCGACTCATTGAGCCGAAGAATGAGCATTTGTCCCACGGAATGGCAACTAAATCAATGTGTGGTGGACTGTCTGTTCATCCACTGGGTCAAGCCCAACATAGATTTATTCGCAACGAACAAGAATGCGAAGATGACGACGTACGTCTCTCTGATTCCAGATCCGAGCGCTATCGCAATAGATGCGCTAGCTATCAGCTGGGAGGGAATTTATGCATACGCATTCCCGCCAGCAATCCTGATTCCAAAAGTTCTCCAGAAAATCAGACAGCAGGAATGCCAAGTGCTTCTGATCACCCCAAATTGGCCACGCCGATCATGGTATACGGATCTGCTGGACCTTCTGGTCTGCTATCCTGTTCCTCTGCCTCTGATGAATGACATAATCTTCCAGGGCAAGGCATTGCCAACAACCCGTCAATGTCCCAATTGACTGTGTGGATGTTGTCAAGGAATCGGCAGTTAAGGAGGGCTTTTCTGAGCAAGCAGCCATGTTTATGGCAAGAGCCAGAGGTGGGTCAACCTCCAGACCATATAATTATAAAATCAACAGATTTGCTGAATGGTGCTAAAAAAGATGTATTAATTTGATGGATGCATCTATTCAGGTAGTAGCCGATTTCCTGTCACGTTTTTGATGCCTATAGCCTCAAGCCTAACTCTGTTGCTGGCTACATGTCAGCTTTAATGTCAGTTATCCCTTGCTTGGCTAATAGGGGAAGTGATGAAGTATGTAATCTAAATACTTTAAATCAAAGGTATGGGTATTCTAAGACCAACGAATCCTCCAGTGATTCCGTTTTGGAGTTTATCATTAGTACTTAAAGTATTAGTGGATAAACCCTTTGAGCCACTAAGCTCCATTTCCATGAAAATGTTGACGCTTCATACAGTTTTTCTGATTGCTGCAGCATCAGCCAGATGAAGAAGTGAAATACATGCTTTGTCAGCAGAGCCACACCGTTTTGTGGTTACAGGGGAAGGGCTTCTACCTAGAATTAACTTTATGGCCAAAAAACAGTCTTTAAAATATGCTGGTCAGCCTATAGTTTTACCCGCTTTGACTAGGTTTGATCCTAATTCAAAAACTGGGTTTCCTGTCCGTGCATTAACACGTGTTATAAACAACGTACAGATGAATGGCGGATGGACCCTAGTGCTTTATGGCTATCTTACATTGAACCCCATGGGAGAGCTTCAAAAGATACCATTTCTAGGTGGATTGTGAATACATCCAGCATTGCCACAAAGCCGCCATTGGAAAGCAAGTGGCCAAGGCTCACTGTCCGTGGCGTAGTAACTGCCACCGCTCTTTTTAACGGAGTGCAGGTGGATGACATTATGTCGGTAGCACTGTGAGTCTAGTTTCACCGACCATTGTCTCTGTGACACCTCGAATCCACTTGCCGTATCGATTTTACATAAACGTTAATCTAAATATTTGTAAATATTTTTCATCAGCCCTATGACTCACACACAGTGCATTTAAGTGGGGGATTTCCCCTCTATTCCATACTGTACCTATTATCGCCAGCGGTGAATAAAGGGAATGTCGTCACATTAGGTTAGGCCTATATTTGGTAATGGTTATTTTTTTGTCACATTTTTTTTTGCTAATATGTTGATGGTTCCTGTTTATTGTGGTTCCATCTGAGAGTATATGAAATGAAGCTTTTGTCCGATGTCTAATAGTACTTTAGCACGAGTACATAGAGAGCATGTAGGACATTGATCTCATCGCTCCCCTTTTTACAAAAGAGAGGGTTTGGGGAGCGCATGTTAAACGGTCATTACTCTCAACATCGGTCATGTTAGCCGATGTCCAAGTCGTTTCCTGGTTGTGTTTCATACGCAATTTCAGATATTTGTGCTCCAAAAGCAAAAGAGCTTGCTCTTCCAGGGACGAGCTGGTCTTCTGACCTCGCCTCCCTCCCGCCGAATTGACTTACATATTCTGGCTATATCATAGAATATCAGGGTGGTAAGTACACTCTTGATGTGAATTTTTCATGAGAGAGTTGATACTTACCACCATGATACGATCCCAGGCTCTTCGCCCCACAGCGGCTCGGTCTATCAGCGTTTTATGTTGCAATTTGTGAGCCAATAATTTGGAATAGAAAGAGACAGCCCCGTGCATGCACGAGTTTGGGCGGCACATCCGCCGGGCTGTCATTTGAGTAACCTGCCCAGTGGGTGGGGGGGGGGAGGTTGCGGATTCTTTTTAGTTCTGAGTCTTATTGAAGCCAGGTCGATATTTGGGAAATATCATAGAGTATCAGGGTGGTAAGTATCAACTCTCTCGTGAAAAAAGAAATCTGTGAGTTCATTTATTGACTGGTCCAGTTTTTTGCTGAAAACCTTAGATTTTATAAAAACAAATTACCAGAAATTGTCAATACGCTACTCCTCATTAACCGCTGGGCAGATTTCATCTTACTTTGGCTGGAAGGACCTTATGGGGATATGCCTCAGAGATGATATAGAGAATTTTTTGTGAAAACTAGATTTTGTGAGAAATTTACTGGAAATTGTCAAAACACTAGTCCTCATCAACCGCTCTGAAAATTTCAACTTAGGCTGGAAGGATCTTATGGGGGATATGCTTCAGAACATATATACAGAATTTTGATTAGTCAAATACTTTGGTGAAAGCCTTAGATTTTATGAAAAATTGAACAGAAATTGTCGTAGCACTACTCATCATTAACCGCTTGACAGATTTCAACCCTAGTTGGCTAAACTGACCCTATGATGGTAGGCTCCAGATCATCTATTCAGAATTGTAATGGATCGATTTTTTGGCTGAAAAAGGACTTTTCTAAGACGCTGTCCAGAGAGATGCTGACTCACGCCTTTGTGCTCTTGTCTTGACAATGCACCTAGTGACCACTGTCACCTATATAGTTGATCCGTCAGCCTCTAACTCAAGTCAATCAAACTGTCGTAATATGAAGGCGCATGCTAAATCTGGTGATTCTACCTTCTTGCATTCCAACAATGTGTATTCCGGGATTCACTTCATTATCATGTTACCTAAATATTTGATGCTTTGTCCTGAAACTCATCAAAGTTCTAGCCACCTATAAAATGAAAGAATGTAACAAATTTGGTGATACTAACTACTTGCGTTCCACATTTCTGCCTAAAAATGTGTATTTCCAGATGCACATAGTGACTCTCTGACTTTTGAACTTTAATTAAATTTTGGTTCTAGCAAAGCATAATATGAATGTCTGTTACCGATTTGGTGATTCTACCTTCTTGCACTGCAGAGTTATCCACGAAAATGTGCATTCCGGGACCCTGTGACCTCAATATTTGAGATTTTGACCTTAATGGGGCTACATCCCTGGTGCCCCCCAAAAATAAGGTGCCTCCAAATCTTAAACAATTATCGCATTTTACCTATTTGAACCTGTACCTCACTGTCATGATATACATACGCTGTTAGATTTTTTTCTTCTTTGGCAGCACCAGCTGTCAGTCTAATCGGTTTCAAAATATTCAACAGCATTTTGAAACATACATACAGAATTTATTAGCTCACCTGGCCAGGCCGAATCCCACTAATTAGGCTAGTTGGATGCCGCCATAGTTGTCCTTCGAGAGGAAACTGTCTAATGTTTAGTTAAACACAGATATTATTGCCTCATATTATTGAGGCCTATCGCTTAAAATGGGTTTCGTTTGCTTGCCCATGAATTGTTCTGGCCTCCCGTAGGACTCGACCAGTGAACAGGTCCAACAAACAGACTGTGCTGCGCATACACGGTTATCAGGGCGATCAGTACTGGAGCCGAAGAGCAACTCCTTACTGAGTGTCTGACCTAACTACAAATAAGACAAGACAAGGACAAGACAATACAAAAGCATCTAAAAGCACCATAAAATATTCATGATTTGGCTGAAGAAACTCCAGACAGAACGTTGGGAGACTTGCTTAGAAAGTGTGGAGGTCCCACTTGATCTAAGTCACCACAGATTTGGTCTGCCTGGCGTGTCTTGTGCTGTGAGCCGATATGTCGGAATCAAGCCATATAGACCTGATTCCTGGGAGTTAACGGTTAGACCTGAAGTTAGGTTTAAATACAAGTTGCCCAAGGTTCATTGCTAGGCCAATAATTAGTACGTTATTTCGCAATGAATTCCTACTTTGGCAAAGTTACTATCCTAGAGGTATTGTGAGCTACATGAGGTGTGATGCGTCTTCCCTATGATTGGGTCCACCGAGAAACCTAAGCGACTTCATCGATGGCGCGACTGAACCAAAGGAGTGACTTAGTAAATATAAAGCAATATAGTTGGCCAAAGATGGGTCAGAGTTAGTCACAAAGGGAGACGATTGCTGGTGGCGCTTTTGGCTCGTTTGCTAAATGGCCCTTCTTTTTGGACTCTTGCAAATATTTAGCCACTAGACGTTTGCGGCACCTGAAGCTGGCTTTACAATAAACAGCCGCCTTATCAAATACAGCAATCAGCTCAGCTTATAGACAGAGTTCTAGCGCAAAAAGCTGAGCTACTACCTATGTTAGATTATACCGACCTTGTGTCTCTTTTTAGGCACAAGAAGGGTTTGTTATTGTAGTGTGTTGATATTGAGAACTATTGAGGTTAGTGCACTATTGTTGATGTATTATTTAGGTGACGTATGTGAGTACAATATATAACATATAAAGATATAATTATATATACGTTCTGGTATGCTTAATCTATACATGTGACTTTTCAGATCTACCCGATTGGCCATTGGAAAATTCAAAATGGTGGCCAGTTTCCAAGATGTACACCAAATTCACATATAATACACATTATTTACATATAAATGTATCGGTTTGATAGGTTTAAGTGATCTTGATGTCGATTTATGTGTTCATACATGCTGAAACGGATTTTACTAGTTTTAGTACACGCAGGTACACCATTTTCCATATTAAACTACTCTCGAGAAAATCTGCCATCGTTTTATGACTTGTCGATGTTTGCAGTGCTTTGCACTAACTAATGCTTGAGGTGCAGTGGTAGAGGTAGTATCTTTGTCTCAGCAGTTAGCTACATTCTTTGAATGTACTCTGGCACTGGTTCTCATTGCTCACGCAGCTCTCACCTATAGCTACAAGAAGTTGTCAGTGCATGGCAACAGTCACACCCCGTTAAACTGTGGTCTAAACTAGGTGATGGTAGCGCATTGAGCGTCTATATATGTCCGTCCAACCGCAGTTGGATAAAACAAAAAGTGTAAGGGGATGTGCTTTCTTGACTTATATACGCGTGGTGTACGCTGGTTTATGGTTAAGGGCTGGTCAGTCACCGCAGACACATGAGTATGGTGACTCCAAAATTTCAATTGTGTGAAACAGACAATGTTTAATTCCTTAACAGCCTCAAGAAGAAAAAGACACTTATTAAAGGAGTGAATGTCAGTGGCACACTGATGGCATCACTGTTGTAAAACTCAGCATAGGGTACAGTGTCAGCTAAGCAGTGGGTTCAACATTTAGAGTGAGATAACTGCAACCACTTAGTGTCCCAAATGCTACCTAACCAGTCCCACATAGGTTGAGCAGCCGTACCTGAATTGACAGGATGTGCCAGCACTGGAGAGGCGAGCAAAGGGCAATGGGGCTTTAGTTATCTGAATGGTGTTCAGATCACACAGGACTTAAATGGCCCTGGATGAGCGATCGGGTGAGGTGTAGTTCAAATTTATACATGAAGCTAGTTGTATCCTATACAAATGTTTACACATGCTACATAGTGGTAAAAGGATAAACCATCGATAAAAGGATAAATGATAAAAAGGATAAACCCTCGATAAAAAAGATACACAATAAAAAGGATAAACATACAATTATAACCATTTAAACTATAAACCCTCAGCTCTAAATCACAATGGCTATGGATGCCAAATTAAAGACAAACAAATTGGGTTAAGTGCTGTGTTTGTCAAGAGGACACGAAGGCGATCTTAAGTCACCATATAAAAACCCCTGCTGAAAAAGGACAAGACGGGTATACCAAATTCGCAAAGAATATCCCTCGGTTACATGCATTGAATGCACTCCGCTCAAGCTTGACACAGCAAGACTAGATGAAGGTGTTGGGATAGAGGAAACCGTGAGAAAAAATAATGCACAATATCAAGAAAGTTGTATGATTCCTTTTAACAACACAGCTGGATAGAGCTAAAAAAGAACTTCCACCACTGGAACTGATAGTGATGAGAGCTGCAGTAGCAAGATTCCACGAACCGCCAGAGATCTTACAACTACAACATAATGATTTCTATGTAAAATGCCAGCTCCAGGAAATGCTCTCAGACAAGCAATGACGATGAAACTGAATGAGAGAATAAACGAATGTGCAAAGAACCTCAGTGATAGATGACTTCTTGCTAAACTAAGTGCTGGCGATATTGTGACACATGAAATGCAATATCACCCTACCTGCCTGGCAGCACTAAGCATGGACAACTGAGAACTAGTACATCTAAATGTACAAAAGTATGAAACAAGTACTGAAAAGTCTAACAGAAAGGAGAAATATCCAATTGCTTTCTCTGGGCTGGTCACATACATCATGGAAACGAAAATTGCAAGTGAAGGTACAGAACCAGCCATTTTTAGGCTCGCAGATTTAGTCTCACTATACAAGCAGCAACTCGAGCCGCTTGGAGTTTAATCACCAGATGTACAATACACTAGGCTACATGACCAATTGTTTTCACACCTGGCTCGGCTAGAAGCTCACAAACAAGTAAGCGATGTTCTGGCCTTCAAGAAGGATGCAGGCTCCATCCTGGCATGAGCATGCAAATAGATGGAAGCCATTCACTAAGCCAAAGCTGCAGAAATGATATGACAAGATTTACTCAGCAGCCACAAACAACATCCAACAACACATTTAGTGAAAGAAGCATTGACGAAGCGGTTCCACCATCGCTTCTACAATTCAAATGCATGACTGATCATGGTGCAGACATTAAGTCACGGATTCAACATGGTACATCCAGATCTGACCTTGCTATGGTGCAGTTATTGCAGTATAACGGCTTCTGTGTGTATAAGGAAGGGGAAAAAACACAGGCACTCGAAGGATCGTGAGACTCCATTCGTCATTTACATGGGCATGTCTGCATTCGCCAAAACCAGCTTATTGACATGCCCAATGGACATGGACTCGGCATTTCGCATGACAGAGTTCTTGAAATTTTCGCATTACTAGGGGAAGCACTTGTAGCCAAATATGTGGAAGATGATGTAATCTGTGCACCAGCCTTGAAAAAGCAGTTGTTTACAATTACTGCCCTGGATAACATCGACCACAACCTTACTGCAGCTACAGCACACACTTCTTTCCATGGCACCAGTATTTCTATGTTCCAGTACCCGAAGCCAGGGAATACTGGCGAGGAATTTAAACCACTCAAATTATGTACTGGGATTATGAAGTTGAACAAGGTTTCTGAGAGCTGCCTGAATCATTCACCAATGTTCAGCCAGAATACATCGGCAAGAATCCCAATCCCCCACCAATACCAAGTCAGTCATTACCAACACCTGAATCAATCAAATCACACCTGACGGAAGAGTATGCCTGGTTAGAGGAAGTTCACCTAACTGAATATGTGGCTGATCCTATCAGTATAACATGAGCAGCCCATCATGCAATACAGAAGAGGAGATCAATTTGAAGTGAGCATTTCATCATTTACTTCCACTGAATCGAGATCAAGCTCACTCTGTTGCAACAATCAAACATGGCATGGCGAAGTCCGAGATACAATCGCATTCCTACCAAGGACAAACACCAGTGGTAGCTGTTGACCAGCCACTCTATACCCTTAGCAAGCAAATCCAATGGAAATTGCCAGTATATGTTCATGACAAGTTCATGATCATGTTTGGCGGATTCATATTCAGATGGCTGCACTGAGGTCAATAGGGGCACTACTACGTGACAATGGCTGGCTAGGCGCTCTTGCTGAGGCAGCAGTGGCCTCATCTGGTATGGCTGAGTCTTTCCTGTCAGTAGCCAGTGTCACTAGGACATGAGAAGCACACCAGATCACAGCGTGCAGTATGTACAAACTGATTAAGGCAGCATACTATGACTACTGCTCTGATGCATCTGAGAAATCATCCTTGAGCTTTGGAGACTGGTGTGAGCAACGGAGATGCGAGAGCCCAGGATTCAAGTTCTGGAATCTTGTCATGGACATGGAGTTAACCATATTCATACTGATCACGTCATTCAGAGAAGGTAACTGAATTGGATCGTGAGGCACTCTGAACTAATACTTCGCAAACAACAGTGTTAACTATGCCCACTGGCTTCCAATTCATTTACGAGATATGATGTGCATTGAGCAAAAGCATCCGGGAGTAGCTAGCGAGTTTCACAGAGGACATTTTGCTGTGCACAAATCCGTGAGAGTTCTCAGCAATGGCCATTGACCAAGCGCATGAACAAAATAATGCAGTTATTAAAGGTGATAGTTGAACAATTGGTTTGACGAGTAGGCATCATGAGTAGACCCCAAGTGCTCGAAGAATTTTCTTTTAGCATGTACAAAAGCTTTGGAGTTTTACATGAGATGGGGGAATCCTTTCCAGGAAGAGTCAGCTGAACTGCTGGTGTTGGATATAAAAGATTTTGCCGACCATGATCTTGCTGAAATGATTGTCACCCACCACCAGAGAGGTAAAACGCAGTTCAAGTCATTCATCGAAAATCTAGAGAGGGGAGATAAATGCTCATTCTACCAGCTAATGAAGGAAAACAAGGTGACCTTCAAACATGAGCGAGTCGTCAGTAGTTCCAAGGAGAAGGCGTTGAAAGATGATTGCCAGCTATTTTCCCGACTTCATTTCATTCCAGACAAGGCAGTGTGACTTACAAGAGTTCTTCACAGATGAGAATCAGTCTGCTCCTGCCTCCCTTAGAGACAACGCTCAATTTCATGCTTGTCAGAAATCACAGCTTGTTGAAATACTTGAAGCAGAAGTGACAATACCAGACACAGTACCAAAGCATAGATGGGTCAGCATTTGTCAATTCCATACCTTCACGTTCTTCAAAAACATTCAATGATTATGCCAGTAAAGATGTTCTGCCAAAACTGGAATCATACTGCTCGAAGTACAGGCGGGTAGCTGTTGTGTTTGATGTGGACGAGAAATCCAGTCCAAAGCCCGAGGCAAGGTCCAAGCGAGGCAAGGCAATCAGAAGACGGGTGACTGGAACAAGCAAAGCTCCGACAAATTGGAAAAGCTTTCTACGAGATGATAACAACAAGACTGAACTGTTCCATTTCCTTGCAGACCAAGCTTAATCATTGTAACAAAAGGAGAAGACGTGATTAGCAACCAAAGATGATCGAGCTCTGTGCTCCCATGAAGAGGCCGATACAAGTCTCTTTTTACATGACAGACAAGCCACAGCCGAGGGTAGCAAGTCACTCATCATAAAGGCCAATGACACGGATGTATTTGTGATAGCCATATCTGTGTTGGCATCCCTGAAAGTGCTTGGTCTCGAGGAAATGTGGATTGCCTTTGGACAAGTAGCCAATGCTAGGTGAATCCCAGCACAGTTGTTGCAATAGGACCAGAGAAAGCCAGTGGAATGCCATTCCTCCATGCATTCCGTGGATGTGACGTTGCATCAGCCTTCTGTGGTGAAGGGAACAAGTCCCCCTAGCATACATAGAATTTATGTGATGATGTCTCTGCTACTTTTAACAAACTCAGCCAGTGTCCAACAACAGTCGATGATGATGACCTTCAGATCCTGGAGAGATTTGAGGTGATCGTGTATAATAGGTCTATCCGATCTGGTCTCACCTGCACGACACTGTGGTTGCATGTGCCAATAGGAGCAAGTGTGAGCAAAGACATTCATGATGCACATTAGAACGTGTGAATTCAACTATTGAGCTGTAGTACAATTGCAATCATGTTGAGAATTACATGAATAAAGAGACAATTTCAGTTTTTTATTTGAAATGTGATATCTGAGCGTTTTTTAACTATTAAAATCAGTTTCTACATAGTGGAAAACATATAAATCGACACCAGGATCACTTAAATTGCCTATCCATTTATATGTAAATAAGTAGATCTGTTAGGTGGTTTTTGCGGCCATCTTGAAAAATGGCCGCCATCTTGAATTTTCAAAACATTGCCAAATTTCATGCTTGTATCACCATTTGCACGATTCTGCTGAAAAACGCCTCTTATCTGCCCCGACAATTGTGCTAGATTTAGGACATTATGTGCACGAAATGTCGCGTTCCCGTCTGACACAGAAGAGAACTGAACCTTTGTAATCTTCCTGTATGAACCAGCATACGCCAGCCTTCTGCGAACACTTGTGACCGCTCGTGGACACTGTTTCATATTCATGCTAACATGGAAAAAGAATGAACCTTGAATTCGTTAACAGCCTCTGACTGAGTTCCACCCTTGTGTCGTTCCGTGCCTCGGCCTTAAAACAAGAACTTCCGTGGTGAGGTATCATTTGACCCAGTTGCTAATCTAGGAGGGGGTGGAGTAGCGCGAATCAACCTCTCAGGTATGATCCGGCTCAGTTCATCTGGGTATAGAATGGCCGGACCTGGGACGTTCCGAGCTCGCCCCCCACCCCCTGGGTAGCATGAAAAGCGTGAATAAACCATATAAGAGAGGCTCAGAATAACAGAATCCGTGAGATGGCCCGCTGTTCATGCACGGCCATAGGAGATAGTCTAGATACACGCTAACATGTGGAAAGAGTGGCATCGTGTGAATATTTCGAGCCTGTGTCCGTAATTTCTTAACCACAGGTCATCCTCGCTTTTCTTGGTAGGAATCGTTACCAGAATCGAACGAGTATTTCAAAACCTTTTACAGAATCAAAATCGGTTCAGAAATGGCTGAGATATCGGAGAATATTCCTCCAATATTTTGAGCTCCCATCTGAAATAAATATCGCCATAGCGAACACACTTGGTAGGGTGAAGGCCAGCAGATCACGTGGTCGGGTAACCTTACCTGGTTATGACGCGCTCGCTGATTTGTCGAGACGCCCTATCGTGACATCACCATCTAGTATAAAAGGAGCTAAGAATTGCAAATCGATAGACAGATGATGGTGTGACTGCCAGAGCAGAAAGAAACGAAATAGTACTGTTTACTGTACGATCTTGGTAGTATATAATCTCAGCAGTGACCGTTGGTTTTGAGTTCTTGTCTCTGGAGCACACGCACCACACCACAAGTTTAAGTTTTCGCACACTCTGAAGCTATCACCGGGGCCAAAATCTAAATGAAAAAAAGCTTTCCTCAAATCCAAACTTCAGAGGGACGTTCTCTGCGGTGCATGCTTTTGGCCGTGATGTAAGATCCTAAAATAGTATGGTGTTGGTTTCTGATGTCTCGCCAGATCTGCCATACGACACTCAGACACTGAAAATGTGATAGGACAAACTCTGCACATGTTTCCTGCTTTCTATTAAGGACATTGCTATATGCACCGCACTAGCTATGCGGTGCATATCGGCTTGTGCCCTGTAAGATGTATATGTATCAAATTAACTATTTACCATAGCTCTTCAGTAATATAAGGGCCAGCTATCAAATCCTCATTAGTACGGAAACCTTTCTCACGAGCGCATAATTCTTCGGAATGTGTTCGTACGTGACTGTCTACTAGACATCCAAACGTGAGTTTTTCTTCACCGTTCCTGAGCATGAGCCGCTTCAGTTATATCATCTGCAGCTAATCACCAAGCAGTGACTTCAGAATCATGCCATCTCGCGCTGCAATCATGTGATGTATCAACTACAGTGACGTTTAGACATTTTTGTACCGATGACTAATGGGTACTCCGTAACAATATTATTTTACTATTTTTAATTGGTACCGATTACTTTTAGGTACCGCAAGGTCAGTTGCGACCTTCATTTTATAGTTTATACATTTTAATGCATATAATTATTTTAATTATGTGCTGATGACTAATAGGCACCGCAAGGTCGGTAATTGTGACCGTATACTTTTACAGTACTGTATAGTTTGTAATATGCAGTAGCCATCTGAGTTATTGCTTTTTGCTTAGTTGTTATATTCTACAAAAATACTTGGACCACATTTCGCTTAGGTTACACTATACAGCAACAACAAACACACCACCTTGTTTCTCGCCTACAGCAATACGTTTTTTCACTAAGGTCGCTGTTCATGTTCTCACTAGCGAACATGACATGCGGCCACTAAACCTAACTATGTTAGCTCAGTAGGATAGGTTTAATAGTAGCTAGGGACGACTACTCCATAGGAGACATTTTGTGCAAAGCCTCTTTTCCGGGAGCTGCGGATCTGTCATGCCCCGCGCACTAGCAAGTTTGTATAAATAGAGCCTCCTAAATTCTTTATAATGAGTAGTTGTCTCTTTCTACACTTCTCCGGCCACCTGGCCTAATAGTTGTTTGGATTCCCTGTGTCACGTTGGTTAGAACTAACTCAAGAGCCTATTGGGGTTTCTGAGCAGTTAGAATCAAAGTGTCAATGACCGCATACACCCCCCTTTGTATCAGGGAGACTCTGTAGTTGCCACAGTAGATCACATGCAAAATGCTCTAGTGATAAACACTCCCTCTTAGAACACATCTAGATTTCTGTTCTGTGTAGGAGGCGAGGTTGAATGTAACTGATCCAAATTTTCCGAGACACAACTGGGTTTAAGCCATTCTTGCCATGAAAGCCGGCCCCAAAGAGCATGTAGGCTGTCTTTCTGGCTGTGGAAATATTAGCTTCAAGCCGCTGTTGTGTAATGTTATGAATAGATCCCTGGATAACGACGAGATGGGTTGCATGGTCAACAATGTCAAGTTCGTAGCTGTTGTAAGTGATGGCGGATTTCTGTAGATCGGTGTTACTATCATGGTAAATGATAACATTGGTCTTTGACATTCCCATAGTATAGCGGTTGTCTGCAGCATATGCAGCGATAAGAGAAACAACTGATTGGGAATCTGGACTGTTATACGGCGCTAGGGCTGTGATATCATCCGCTGTTGTTGGAGCTGGTACTGGAATGTCACCAACATGAGCACCGAGGCCAGACTTTTCTATCTGCAGAAGCAGTGGATTGTTAAAGACCTTATAGTTGAGTGTGGAGAAGGTTCTGCCTTGGCCCGTACCCTGCTGAATTGGGAAATGTGTGGAGAGTTGGTGACCCCATTTCACTCTGGCAGACAGCCCTTTGTACCATTCATCCATGATGGTCCATAATGATAGTGGAAGTTTGTACAGTTTCACCATCAGGGAGTCATGCCACACAACATCAAATGCTTTTTCCGCATTCATCAGAACCATTACCATGTCTTGATTGTTGTGTTCATGTTCTGCAATTGTTTCGGTCACATGAAAAGAAGTAAAGGTAACTGGCACCCTCAGTAAAACCGGCTTGGAGCTTACTCTGAACAGGATCAAAGAAAAGTCTTAGTCTGGTCACTATAATGATCTTCAGAAGCTTCCCAACAATGGAACACACCATGATGCCATGATAGCTACCTGGAACGTGCTTTGACTTTGCCTTCTTCAGTATCACCAATAAGGTTCTCACCTTGAAAATCGCAGGAACATACTTTAACTGGAGGATGGAATTATAAAGAGCGCAAAAGACTGGCATCAGCTCATCAAGGCTGTAAATGATATGCTCTGCACAAAGTCCAATCTGGTCTGGCACCTTGCGACGATGAAGCTTCTTTGCAGCCGACCTCACCTCTTTGGAAGTAATGGGCAGTGGCACAATAGAACTACAGTCACTCAGCTGGCGGATATTCGTGATATCATGATCTATCAGGTATTTGATGTCATCATTAAAGTCCAGGTTAGATTGTGGTGTCATAACCTCCTGGTAGTTATTAGCAAATGCTTCTGCAATGGTCTCTGGTGTTGTGTGGTTTGTCCCATTGTGAGTGATCCTCTCTGTCATGGTGGCTCTTGACTTCCTTTGCTTTGCTACAAGTGTTGCGAAGACCGAACCATCAACGCTTGGATCTCTTGGTAAAGGTCATTCCTGCAGAGTGCATTGTCCTATATTTGAGCTCTGCGAACTTCATACTTTAATTGTCTGATTTTTTAATGGATCAGGTTGTTAGGACATTTACTGTGTGCTTTCCACTTCCAGAAGGCCATCTTAGAGTTTTTGTACAATTGGTGGACACGCGCAGGGATACATTTCTCATTTCTTCTGCTATGCATGGTCGTGTGTGGTACAGCCTGTTCAGCTGCTTTGAGGAGAGCACAGTGCAGCTCACTCACAATATAATCAATATCTGTAGCCATGCTGATAGATGCATCTCTAACATGACATGTATTACCACAGATGACGGCTTTATAGCATTCAAGATCAAGTTGATCCCATTTCCAGATAGTACATGGTGGATGAGGCTTGCATATCTTATTTGCTCTGTGGCAGAAGTTAACAGTACAAGAGACTGGAGTATGATCTGAACCATTTGAAGTGAAAATGAGAGGGACAGCTTCATCCAAAATAACAACTTTTTCGAGCAGATTGTTGGCTCCTCGAGAGAGAACATAGTCAATTTGCAAATTTGCTCGCTGACCCCTATTCGTGGTAGCCATGTGAACTGTTGGCTGTATTGGATTCATTTTCTGCCAGACAGAAGCTGTTTTTCTGTACGAAAGCTCGAAGGATTGGGTCAAACTGCCTTGGTGACTCTCTGTGTATGGACGCATTAAGGTCTCCACACCAGATGACCTAAGCATCAGGATACTTGTTAATGATTTCTGAAACTTCGCAGAGGACAGATTGATAATCAGCTGTTTTTGATGAACCGTCACATGGCATATAGGTATTGATACAGAGCAGCTGCTGTGAACTCCCATTGAGCAGAATACAGACTACACACTCACTGCCATCGCTCAATGGCTCAATAATAGTATCCAGACCAGATTTCCATAATGTTGTATTCCTTCCATAGCTTACTGAGACAGAGTTTGTTGGAATGGAATCCTTTGACGTTGTATGTTGCTAAGTGGATGACCCTTGATGTAGACTCTAAAGAGCCATGCACAGCTTCTCTGGTGGTTTTTGAGTCAGACTGGTCTGGTCTAAAAAAGACTGAGTTGAAGAAGTGGTGAGATTGTCATTTGGGTAATGGAGTTGGAAGTTAATTGCTGAATTACGAGTTTGCTCACTGTGGGAAACTAGCAGAGGTTCGCTATTACTCGCGATGATGGTATCTAGCAGATTTTCCACTACTGAGGACAATGAGCTTTGTCGAGAACCATTCATGTCTCCACCATTAGGCCATGCACCATTCTTTTGGGTTACCAGTTCATTGGTTTGTGTTGGTGACGATATTGTGTTGTCTACCTTGTTTGCAGAATTAATGTCAGCTGAAGAGACTGGTATAGTTATAACTTCCGGCAGTTGTAAACCTACAGTTTCTGATGAGACAGATCTCTCATCCACTGCTACTTTTCTGTCATGTTTGGGTTTTGATTGCTGCAAATTGCCTCTTCTGTGTTGCAAGATGCACAGGTTGATGACTCGACTTGGTTGGGTGAGATCCCCTGAATTTATTGTTGCCATCAGCCAGCCTTGAGTGATGATGAGGACGTGAAGGAAGAAACTGTCTCGCATCAGGTCCTGCTGCAAAGTTTGAAAAAGGTGTTGGACACAGACTCTCCCAAAGGTGGTGGAAGTAAGGCTGATAGAAGTTACATGGCGATAGCGGTGCCTGATTATACTGAGGGTGTGGTGGATGAAAGTTTGCATTAGAGCCATGGTTGAATGATGGTGGTGACATATTGTAGATATGGGACTGTCTTGTGGGGAGGTCATGACCCCGCTGGACATCTTATATGTACGAGGAGTAAGCCCGAGCACGATTCATGTGTGAATACCAGGTGAGCTAATAGACTATGTCACCATGTATATTAAGATGTACCGAACGTTACTAGCACTGATCATCATCTATACTTAGATGCATTACCCGCATCTTATTATTTGGATATATAGTATCAGCAACGGCGCCAGCTAGTGCGCAAGTACCGCTTCGCAGATAGTGAGTCGAGTATGGTTAGCACCAAGTGGGAATCAATCAAAGAGATTAGGTAGGACAAACGGACTTGGTTAGTTACATAGCAATCTATGTTCTCACAGGGCGTGGGACCAGATAAGCCACCGTCTATAGCGTCCTTGTAAGAGGAATGTATGCATCATCAGAAAATGTATACATTATCAGCACTGGATATGTATACGTTATCAGAGTATGTATACAATATCAAATTGGCAAAATGGTTAGCGCCAGACTGGAATCAGATTAGATATGACATACGGACGTAGGGGGTTACAATGGCGGTCTGTGTTCCCATGACAACTTGAGAGGATAGGCCGAATAGTAATCAGTCAGGCTGGGAGGAATGGTAACTTGTTTACCGATAACCTTAGCATCCTACAAGCAAACGACTGTCGACTAATAGGTAATGCACACAACATGGACATTGTAGCGTCCTGTAGGCGGTAGGTACGCAATCGAAAGTTACGATCAAAAAACGTATTAATTGTAGAGGCGTAAGATACACAAATCGGAACTTGCTATCAAACCAGCATCCGTCATTTTGACATGGGAAATATACGAATCGAAACTTGCTATCAAACAAGCATCCGTCATTTCTAGCGTTAGATACACAAATCGGAACTTGCTATCAAACAAGCATCCATCATTTCTGTCATAGTAAACAGATGGAATTCCAGGGAACAAGAGGGTATAGAAACTGGAATGATATAAAAAGGGGGACTTTAACTTTTAAGTTTAGTCCGGTCCGCCTCGTACCTTGTAACAAAGTTCTTGCTGAGTGTATTTTCAGTAGGCAAGAGATAGCTTGGATAGTATAGCAAACCAGAGTAGCTGGGAGTAATACTAGTTCATTAAGAAAGATAGGAAACATTAAAATAAAGTCATCGTATTTGTCGTAAACCGGTAACAGTAAAAGTTATCGTATTTGTCGTAAACTGGTAACAGTAAAAGTCATCGTATTTGTCGTAAACTGGTAACAGTAAAAGTTACCCACTTTGTAGATTAATTGTAAAGTTAATAAAACTCATCACCTTGTATAATATTCAAGGCAATAGTTTGGTTATTGTATTTATAGTCAGCTCTGAATTGCACGGAGAAACGCCGTGCCGAAGCATCGAATCTTGTTGGTCCAGTCAGATCAGGCCCAGATACGTATACAAATATCGTCAAGTACACCTTTAGACGAGGCGAGCTCGTATCACTCTCTTTCATCCTCGGTAAGACGGGTTGTCGCAGCAACCTTACATACAAGTCTTGCCGAAGCGGGAAGAGAATTAATTCACAAGGACCCGAAGATCAAAAATCTTCATTGGCTTCAGTCTGCCAGGATTCAGAGTATTCAATTGTGAGTAAATAGTATATGGCCCAACCAGGAACGCCGCTCACTAATTCGGCAATAGTACTGACCGACATCGCTGACCGTGTACGAGCGTTCCTAGATGCAGCAAAATTATCAGACAGTACCAGAATCACCCAACATCGCGAGTATCGCGCGGTGTCGACCGTAGAAGTAACTACTGAGGTAGTTTGCCCAGACCAACCCCGGTTGCAGAGTCATCATCGCGTTACATTACCAGTAACCAAAGAATGGCGATGGGATCCAAGAGAATGGCTGACCCAACTATGCCACCCATCGAAATACCGGTAGCACACCAACTTCGACCGGAAACCATCGCCGCTATGCAGACGATGGGCATAGCAATGGCGGGGGGGGGGGGGGGAATTATAGAAAGCAGCAACCGTCGGAAAGCTGAGCGGGTGTACCGGAGGGAGATCCAAGACACGATTTACCGCATTCAGCCATGCGATGGAGTGGTACCAGAAGACGTACGAACATTTTTAGATGAAACACGAAGAGTGTGGGTCGCAAACGAGGGGAGACTAGAGGGTATACCAGCCTACGTCATCACCCGAGCGGCACGCGGCCAGCTATCAAGAGCCATTGACGGGTTCTTGGTAGGCAAGGTTCGAGAAGACGTCACGTTCGACGAATTCTACGAGTACATCACCGTGAACTTTGTATCGGCCAACGAGGGCGAACGCATTAATATCCAAAGCAACATGTCACAATAATTCAAAACATTACTCATTAACCCTTTAATACTCAAATTTGTTGAAGAAAATTTCAATTTTCTCACAGAAAATGTCCATTTGTAGACCAAGAGAAAACTGTTTTGGAAAATTTATCACTGGAATGACTGGCTCGGTTATCGAGCCAGTCATTCCAGTGGTATATTTTCAAAAATAGTCTTCTCTTGGTCTGCAAATGGACATTTCTCAAGACCACTGCAGAAGCTTATTTTTATTGTCCATGTGAGTTTCTAATTCCTGTAGTTTATAAGCACCATTTTCTTCTCTTATACCCGTGTAGTTTGCATAGTCATTGCTACGTCTGGACGACTGATTCATCGTCACACATATGTGTGTGATGGCCCACGCCTCCAAAGTCGAATTAAAATACATCAAGAAAATGTAGACGACGTAAAGTAGGACCAAGCGACTCAACCCTGAAATATGTAAACATATGACTATAAACTACCGCATAGAGCCGCACAGAACCACAATCAGCCAAGAGTCATTAGTGGCATACATAAACACTTCAGTCATTGGTGCCAAGCAGAGGTACAGTCATGCACTAAAATTGTCCTAGAACTAATCAGCTTACTTATCTTAATACTAGGTGGCCATGGTGATGGCTTAACTAAGTTGGGTGAGAATCCATTTAGCCAAGGATAAATATCATTCTTCTGCTTTTTTCTTCCAAGTACTCGCCGCCATAAAAGCGTACCGGGTCAAAAACATGCATTTACTCTTTGGTCACTAGCCTTGAAGACATCTAGTGACACGCTGATGACCGTCTCTTCTGTCAGGTCACTCCAGTCGATGGCTGTTCTTGGGAAGGTTGGTTGCCTGTGTATTCTCCGACTGTGTAGGAGCTGGTAGGCCATACAGTGTGTGCATGTGTGTGCACGTGCGTCTGTGACATGTGGAGGAGTGGTTTCAGAAGAGAGCCGTTTGTGTTGACTGCCTCTATGTTTATGTCAATCTTGGAGAACATTACTAGACGAGCAGCTTGTAAGTTTTGATGTTCTGTTAGTGCGGTGGTTAATAAACCATGCACCTTACTATGGGACCTATTTGGTCTAAACCAGTTTGTTTATATGGGTCGCAGGGTGTACATGCATATTCTAAGCTGGGTTGCACTAGCGCTTGGCTTTTGATCCTGTTGGATGATATGCTGATGTTTCTTCCCAAGGAGTCAAGGCTGTCGCTCACTTTGAGGTTTCTTCCAAAGGAGTCAAGGCTGTCGCTCGCTTTGAGGTTTCTTCCAAAGGAGTCAAGGCTGTCGCTCGCTTTGAGGTTTCTTCCCAAGGAGTCAAGGCTGTTGCTCGCTTTGAAGTTTCTTCCCAAGGAGTCAAGGCTGTCACTCGTTTTGAGGTTTCTTCGCAAGGAGTCAAGGGTATCGGTCACTATGTTTCATATATGTGGTTTCCAGTTAAGGAATGCCGAGAAAGCTACCCCCTGGATATTTTGCTGGTGTTACTAGTTTCAGAATGAGATCATGAAGTTGGTAATGGACCTTTCCATTTTAGCTATGCCCCGCCCATCACTAGCTACACTCCACCCACAACTCGCCGTGTTGGGATTGATCGATCCCCAAAAGCCCTAGCTATCAATTTCCTGAAAACTATACAGGGAAGCTGTTGAATATTTTGTAACTAATTTGACTGGGTACCATTGCTGCCTATGGCAGTAACAGCGCCCAGTCAAATTAGGTTCAAAATAATCAACAGAATATTTATTAAACAGTAAAAGCAAAGAATTTGTACAACAACGCATAGACATTCTTCAAATATGCATTCGTGACGTACTTATCGACGTCATTCATGATGTCATTCATTATGATGTCATTCTACACATCGTGCAGTTCATTATGATGTCATATAATGGGTGGGTACTCTGGAAAGGTGAATGGTGTCAGATGATGGCCTGTTTCAGGAGACGTTACATTATGCTTCCATGCGACTAATTTGTTCAGATCTTTTTTCCATACTTGACAGTCAGCATTGTCCTCCACTGTCAGGTAGATGATTGTATCATCATCAGCAACGAGGCCTTGGTGAATCTCATTTCTATAATACAAGTCATGGCCTCAAGACTAATCCCTGCAGTACTCCGGATTAAACCATTAGTGGTGTGGATTTTTAACTGTCAACCACAATGGTCCGGCTTCGGTCTGACAGGCCTTGTTTTGCCTTCAATGCCATAATATACAAGTTTATAGATTAGGAGGATAAGGCAGAGACGTTATCGAAGGCCATTGGGAAGTCCATAATGAGTACATCAGATTGGTTCCCTGTCTCAACTGTTTTACTAGTGTTGTCAAAAAGTGTTACTGTCTTAGGCATCAATGTCTTCCAATTAAATTAAGTTCAAATATTCAGCAGTACTGTACATTTTGTTTTGCTTTGGAAGTGTGTTAAGTTATTTCCGAGCTGTACAAGTTTGATTGGTCCATGACAGCCATGTTTTATCAAGGATCATGTTCTCTTGAACAAACTTTAATCACCATTAGTTATCGAATGAAGAAATTAAATCTAATAAGTTTCAGCCTGATCTGTACAACAGTTCCTAAGATGTCATTTTTGAGAACAAGGTGGCCGCTGGAATGAGAAGACGTCTGAATGGTAGTTCTGGAAACTACCACCATAGGGTAATTCTAGCCAATTTCAGTTAAAACACAGCTAGGGAGATGAATTTTGACATTTTTCAGTACATTTTTCATAAAAATTTTCACCCAAAAAAATGACCAATCAAAATTCTCTGTGAAGTGTTGAAGTGTTCCAGCAAAGAATTAGTCCACCCAAATTTTGTTGAAATTAGGCCATTAATATTGGACGAATAGTGTTCTAAAACATTTCCCGAAAGGTTTCGGAAAAGGCAAGATGGCCGCCAGAAAAATGACAAATTAAAATTCTGAATAGAACTTCTGGAGCCTATCACCACAGGATCCTTCCAGCCAAATTTGAGTAAAATCAGTCAAAGTATAAAGGAGATGCGACTTGAGGGATGAAGCCTCTTATTTATACGTCATAGTGTAGTAAATACACCAAATACTGACCATGTAACCCGATTATCTACAATAACACAGATGAGAGCCACGATACTGATTGCATAGAATACACAGTCATGCATCAGTGGCCACCAATTCAAATGGACCACGTGGAATTAAAAAATAAAAGACAAAGTCAAACAGACATCCAGCCCAGCAGAAACAGTAGGTAATCAATGACCAGTGGTCTCTGAATCAAAACTGATGCCATGGCAGAGTTATCTCCCTTTAAACTAGTCCCCAACTATTTCCATTCTCGATATAATAATGCTTAAAATGGTTGTGGCATAATTATGGCAGATGTAGGCTAGACATGCTGGATGCCTTAAAAAATGTGTTGGTTTTTTTTAAATTTTACCAGTGGTTCAACAGAATAAATAGCTTGCTTGTGAATCTGTCCCTGCTTCATGTTCTATTAACTCTAAATCTTAAAATCAACAAATCCTAGAAAGAGTATATTCTTTACGACATAAAAGTTCTGTTGAATATTTTGAAATGAATTTGACTGGAAGCCATTGCCGCCTTAGGCACCAATGGCTTCCAGTCAAATTCATTTCAAAATATTCAACAGTTGATGTAAGCATAATGTCTACAATTCTCACCATTCCAGCAAAGAGTGCACAGATACCGATGACAAATGTGACATTGTAGACAGCAGAGCCGACTACAGTGCCCAGACCTATATCATCCTGAGAATACAGAACACAGACCACAGCACAATAAGAGATAAGCACAGTTAATGCCATGACAGCAAGATCAGAGATAACAACAGTTAATGCCATGATAGCAAAATCAGAGATAAGCAGTTAATGCTATGATAACAAGATGAGAGATAAGCACAGTTAATGCCATGACAACAAGATGAGAGATAAGCACAGTTAATGCCATGATAGCAAGATGAGAGATAAACACAGTTAATGCCATGATAGCAAGATGAGAGATAAGCACAGTTAATACCATGACACCAAGATGAGAGATAAGCACAGTCAATGCCATGACAACAAGATGAGAGATAAGCACAGTTAATGCCATGATAGCAAGATGAGAGATAAGTACAGCTAATGCCATGACAGCAAAATCAGAGATAAGCACAGTTAATGCTATGATAGCAAGATGAGAGATAAGCACAGTTAATGCCATGATAGCAAGATGAGAGATAAGCACAGTTAATGCCATGACAACAAGATGAGAGATAAGCACAGTTAATGCCATGACAGCAAGATGAGAGATAACCACAGTTAATGCCATGATAGCAAGATGAGAGATAAGTACAGTTAATGCCATGACAGCAAAATCAGAGATAACAACATAATCAAATACGTCAATAAAATATGTTAGCTGACAGGTCAATCAAAATGAGTGTGACGGTAGGTCCGTTACCAAAATGATAATTGCCCATCAGGAGTGTCTGAATTTTCTGTCTTTGATGAATTTACAAATCAATAAACATTCTGTTGCTGTCACAGCACACACTCAAATTAGTTTCAAAGTATTCAACAGCTTACCTGTATAGTTACCATGAGACTGGCATTCTGGGAGTTTAGTGGGAATTCAGGGTTTAGAGTTAAAAACGATTCAGATAGGAGTATAAAGTGGAAGGGGCTACAAATAGGCGGTGCGGCGTACAGCAAGAAATGTTTCCAGCTATTACTCTAAACTGAAAAGTTATTTGATATCAAGATCAACCTAAGAATTGTCAATAGAAACAGAGGTATCTTGTTAGCACTTCAGTGAAAACGGACAAGAGGGGTGGGGGCCATGATTTATATTGGCAATTCACATGGATGGTAGTTAAAATGGCAGTTTGTATGTTTGATTAAAGGGTCGTTCCTTGTTTAGAATAACCTATGCAATGAACCTTTCCATCTTTAGCTATGCCCCGCCCATCTCTAGCTAAGCTCTCCCACACCTCGCTCGTGTTGGGATCGATCAATCTCTGAATTTGCTGACTCTCAATTACCAGTCAAATTAGTTTCAAAATATTCAACAGCATATTTATTAAATAGTAGATACACAATTCGTACAATGTGTCGGACTATTAAGAGTTAAAGATGGGCCAAATACAATCATTTATGACGTAATGATTATTATGTCAACCTACACGCCGCTTAGCTGATTATGACATCATATGACGTCAGATGATGGATGGATACTCTGGAAAGGTGACTTGTTCTCAATGCGATAGTGAACTACGTCTCTTACAGTAACTGCTATTCTTTTTCATGTATACATGTATGTTATTGTATTCTGTCATTGGTACCTGGGCAATGGGCCGATGGCAGCGTACCTTTTACATAATTATCATGCTCAATGACAGTTCATAATATGCCTTACTTTGGAGATGAAGACAGCAATAACAGCTGTAGTTAGTTCTGGTGCTGAGCTGCCAGCTGCCATGAACGTCACCCCAGCAACATCTTCTGACATATGCAGAACTGGTAAATAAAATAAACTAAATTATGCACAGACCGTGGATATATACACCTGTGCAAAAGTTAAGCACCACCCTATTTTTACGCACATGCGAGGGTATATTCATGTGCTATGAAGAAGGCAATAGCATAAACATTTATGTACCCATCCATCTTAGTGCAAGAGGTATTAATGCAACTAGAGGAATGCTGATTATGATGGTCGGGAAACACTGTATGTTTTTGTTTGAACTTGAAAACGAGGCCTGAATATGGTTACGTTGACACAACTGACAACTATTGCCCTACAGTTGACACACGTGGCTAGATTGTCATTAATGGTGTCTGAAAACGAAGTTTAACATCTGTGCACGAGTTTGAGACTGTCATTATTAATACCGGGTATATCCACCTTGTGCCTGGATGACGGCCTGGACACGACGTCTCATGCTGGTCACCAACCGACTGATACACCACTGTGGTATTCGTTGCCATTCAAGATGGAGTGCGTCTGTTAATTCCTGTAGGTTCTGCACAGGAGGATCCCTCCTTCTCACCATGTTTCCCAGAATGTCCCAGATATGCTCAATAGGGTTCATGTCAGGGCTCCTTGCTGGCCATGGTAGGGTTTCGATGGCATTCTGGCGGAGGTATTCATGCACAGCTCTAGCACGATGTGGTCGGGCGTTGTCATCCATGAATATAGGGTGGGTTCCAGGTGCATGATTTACAAAATGAGGGACCACAACTCTATCCAGTATGGAATCTTGATATCTTTGTCCATTTAGTGTTCCAGGTACAGTCAACAGATCCAGCTTACAATCAAATGAGATGCACCCCCATATCATAACGGAACCTCCACCAAATGGAACTTCTTCCATGATGTTACGTTGGTCGTACGCCGTGCGTCTGGACCTCCATACACGAGTTCGACCATCTGTGGCATGAAGCAGGAACCGACTTTCATCGGACCAGTGTACCCGTCTCCAGGATCTCATGTTCCAGTGTCTTCTTTCGTTGCACCACCTCAGACGCTCCTCCTTGTGGTGTGCAGTGAGGAGAGGACGTCTGACAGGTCTCCTAGCTTTCATGCCAGCAGCATACAGTCTCCTTTTGACGGTAGATATTGACACTCTATTGCGCGTTTCCCATTGCTGGCTGAGCACTCTGCTGTTGGTGAATGGAGATCTCCTAACAAGGCGTACTAGGGCTCGATCATCACGGGCAGTAGTCTTCTTCGGTCTTCCAGATCTAGGCCTGTCCTTCACCTCGTTAGTTTGCCCATGTTTTGCAATCAAACGACTGATTACAGTATGGTTAATGTTCAGCTGTCTGCCAATCTCTCTGCATGACATACCAGTGGTATGCATGCCTATGATTTGCCATTTCACACGATCACTTAACCTTCGTCTTGCCATAGCGGTTCACAATCAAGAGCTAATTCTCTCTGTACAAATAAACCACGGTCATGAACACAAAATTCCTAATCTTGTCGCCTAAATCTGTATGTAATGTTCTACACCTCAAACTGGACTTTTACATAACTGAACACGTGTGCTGTTTCCCGCCACGCACGGACATCAAGCGGCGTGAAGTCATGCATGCATGTGCATTTCGTACTTGGAATTATGTCAGCTAACGCGGGGACAAAAAGTATGGCACCCTAGTTGTACCATCATGTTTCTACGTTCTATTGTTTTTGCTGGTGCTTAACTTTTGCACAGGTGTATACATACATATATATTTGTTAAGCCAAAAAGGTGAAAACCAACATCCTTCTGGAATTGGCGTACCAATGAATGATTTTTATCATTAAACTTAGTTGTCAAATGTATACCCAACCATTATCAATGAGGTTCATTAGATAGGCGTGATAATGTACTAATTATCCCCCACATGTTAAAATGGCAGGTATATTTCAATCGCCTTCCTAATCTGTATAGCTCCACTGCAAACGTTTGTTGGAAACCGACTATATTATTCTGGATTGCGAGATGATATTTTTGTTTGCTTTCACCGGCGCTCCGCCCACTAGAGAGCCAGATCACGGGCCAAGAGGTCAACTATCATACAAATTCAGTTTCTCATGCTATCTCTGGAATTGTTCGATGGAATTTACTCAAATTTGTATATGTAAGTTACACAAGTGATCGACATCAGCCAATCAGTTAAATCATTTCTATGGCGCACTTTACGATGGCAGGCTTGTTGGGTATGTTAACCGTGTGATGGCCAACCACATCTAGGGGAAGTAATTCTATAAGCAAGAAGGGACAGCTTGAAAATTCCCGTGCATCCTCTTTTTTATACTTATATGGCGAGATTGTCCTCAGCCCACCAATACTATTAAGCAGTGTGTGCGTGAGGGCATGCATGTGTGCATATGGTTTAGGGGCATACCCATGCCATTCTCATTGGGAATTGTCATACACGCCCACATGCTCACACACCCATTTTGAAATCAGCTTGACTGAAAGTACTTGCTGTCACTGTCAAGGACTTTCAGTCAAATTGTTTCACAAAATAATCGCTATCTTTCTTACCTGTAGGGAGTATAAGCGCATCACCATTATACAAATATAACAGTGATTATATATTGCGGTGATAAAGTATCTTAATACAAAGATGCTAAGATAGTGTCATTTTGAAAGAGGCAAAGATTGGCACACACACATATATATATATATATATATATATAGAAATTTTTCAGATGGATGGTCACGATAAATTTGTCCGGGATGACCTCATTTGCATAAATTCAAAATGACCCCTTGTCTGAAATGTGCATGTCTCTGAATGTACTTGAGAGATTAAGATAAACTTGGGGTCTAGCTTGATAGTTCTTTGGTTGGCTAATCCAGCGGCATTGGTTTCATGACCTTCAGTGAAAATGTTCCTGAGTCAAGGTCAATCGCTAGTCCTAATTTCTTTTCCATTTTGGCATATTTTTGACATATTTCTGCCTCTACATGGCATATTAAGACAAAGTGATAGTTCTTTGGGTGCCCAATCCAACGGAATTGGTTTCAGGCCCTTTAAAATTCAAGTGCATCAGCAACAATCGGGGTCAAACATTACCAGCCATTAACTCTTGTGTAGGTTAATTATAGATATGCAAGTTTTGGACAGGGGGATCATTTTGGGGAGTGGCCTTCTTGGATTTATGCAAATAAGGTTATTCCAGATAGCCCTATAGTAATCACTGTCTCTGTCCATCCACAATATCTCGTATTGGCATCCAATCAAGGTTGAGCTAATATATCAGCATGGCTTCACCCTATTGGAACTAAATTTGGTTGGACACGCTTCCATATATAATGGGGATGGAGCACTGTGATATAGATGTGATGAAGCTAAAGTTCAAGGTCACGATAACCTTGGTAGAAAACTACCTTTTACGGTTAGGTTTTGTGTTTAGCTCAACATATCATCTTACCAGTATATCTCGGCATGGCTTTACCCTATTGGGACTAAATTTGGTTGGTTGCATGCTTCCTTATATCAAGGGGGTTGAGCACAATGATATTGAGGTCATGAGGTCAATGTTCAATGTCACTGAACTTTGTATATGACTATTTTTTATGATTAGGTTTTGCGCTTAGCTCACGTCTTGTATCTCGCCATGGCTTCAGCCTATTGGGACGAAACTTGGACACATGATTACATATATCAAACGGATGTAACACAATGTCACTAGCCAATTAGCCAAATGCTAATAAAACTGAAATCTGGCTCTTGAAAAGCAGAATTGGCTGATTCATTGGCTAATGAGAAATGTCCATTTGCAGACCAAGAGAAGACTATTTTTGAAAATTTACCACTGGAATGACTGGCTCAATAACCGAATCAGTCATTCCAGTGATACTTAAAAAAAAAAATAGTCCTCTTGTTCTGCAAATGAACATTTTTAATGAGAAAATTGAATTTGAAAACAAATTCCAGGGTTAAAGGGTTAAAATTAAATTAATTTTCTCGACGCTGAATTCTGACTAATTCCAGCGCTACAATTACAAGGCAAAAATTCCTGTTTACATTGTTGAATATTTTGAAATTAATATGGCTGGAAGCTGTACTGCCTGTTCAGTCATATTAGTTACAAAATCTTCAACACCTTTATAATATATTAAGACCCTATTGTATCTGGACTCTAAAATTGAGAGTATTAACTGATGATGACTCTAAAAGCACGTTCATAAGTGACATTGAAGTAAAGATGTGGCTAAAATATTTACTATTTAGCTAAGAAAAATTGCATTTGGCTAATTTATTGGCTCGAACATTACAAAAGCCAGACCTGTCCCTGTAACCCTATGATTTTAGACTGCATGGACATTTGCTGCACGCTGCTTCATGGGGAATATAGCTTTCCAGTCCTTCTGGAAGCTATGGATTCGTAGATCAAAGATCCCCTTGATAAAAAGACTACGTTTATACAATGAGACCTGCGTATCCTTGATGATGTATAACTGTAACAGCTGGGTATCTCCAAAGGCGGCTTTAGACTAACTCGACGCTTGCCACTGCTAAGGCCTAATTAAGGCATAGTCTAGCTTGACGAAGGCTTAGGTCAGGCCTAGCAAAGTTGTCTGGCTAATGTTCAGACCTGTAAGACCTAGCAAATCCTGTCTAAAGCCTAGGTAACTCCTAGTCAAGCCTGGATAAGGCCTAGGTAAGGCATATGTAATGGGTAACCAAGCCTAGCCAAGGCTTGAATAAGGTCTATCCAAGCTAAGGTCAGGTTTATGTAAGTCCTACCCAAACCTAGCTATGGCCTATGTAACTTAGGGATAGCCTAGCCTAGATAAGATCTAGCTAAGAAGTATGTAAGCCTGGTTAAGGCCTAGCACAGGTCTATGTATGGCAATTGACGTATAGCTAACACCTAACCAGGCCTAACCTAAAGCCTAGATAATTGCTATGTACGTCTAGTTACGGTCTCTGCAAGCCTTATCATAGCTTAGCATAGACTAGCATATGTTAGCTTAGACTAGGTCAGAATAGCGTAGGTTAGCTTAGACTGGGTCAGACTAGCCTAGGTTAGCATAGACTAGTCCAGACTAGCCTAGGTTAGCATAGACTAGTCCAGACTAGCCTAGACTAGTCCAGACTAGGCTAGGTTAGCATAGACTAGGTCAGACTAGCTTATGTTAGCTTAGACTAGGTCAGACTAGCCTAGGCTAGCTTAGACTGGGTCAGACTAGCTTAGTTTGGCTTAGACTAGGTCAGTCTAGCCTAGGTTAACATAGCGAAGGCCAGACTAGCCTAGGTTAGCATAGACTAGCCTAGGTTAGCATAGACTAGTCCAGACTGGCCTAGGTTAGCATAGACTAGTCCAGACTAGCCTAGGTTAGCATAGACTAGTCCAGACTAGCCTAGGTTAGCATAGACTAGTCCAGACTGGCCTAGGTTAGCATATACCAGTCCATACTAGCCTAGGTTAGCATAGACTAGTCCAGACTAGCCTAGGTTAGCATAGCGTAGGCCAGACTAGCCTAGGTTAGCATAGACTAGCCTAGGATAGCATAGACTAGTCCAGACTAGCCTAGGTTAGCATAGACTAGTCCAGACTAGCCTAGGTTAGCATAGCATAGGCCAGACTAGCCTAGGTTAGCTAAGCCTATGTCAGATTAGCCTAGGTTAGCATAGACTTGTCCAGACTGGCCTAGGTTAGCATAGACTAGTCCAGACTAGCCTAGGTTAGCATAGACTAGTCCAGACTAGCCTAGGTTAGCATAGCGTAGGCCAGACTAGCCTAGGTTAGCATAGACTATGTCAGACTAGCTTAGTTTGGCTTAGAATAGGTCAGACCAGTCTAGGTTAACATAGCGAAGGCCAGACTAGCTTAGGTTAGCTTAGACTAGGTCAGACTAGGCTAGGTTAGCATAGACTAGGTCAGACTAGCTTAGGTTAGCTTAGACTAGGTCAAACTAGCCTAGGCTAGCATAGCGTAGGCCAGACTAGCCTAGGTTAGCATAGACTAGGTCAGACTAACCTAGGTTAGCATAGACTAGGTCAGACTAGCCTATGTTAGCATAGCGAAGGCCAGACTAGCCTAGGTTAGCATAGGCTATGTCAGACTAGCTTAGTTTGGCTTAGAATAGGTCAGACTAGCCTAGGTTAACATAGCGAAGGCCAGACTGGCCTAGGTTAGCATAGACTAGTCCAGACTAGCCTAGGTTAGCATAGCCTAGTCCAGACTAGCCTAGGTTAGCATAGCGTAGGCCAGACTAGCCTAGGTTAGCATAGACTATGTCAGACTAGCTTAGTTTGGCTTAGAATAGGTCAGACTAGTCTAGGTTAACATAGACTACGTCAGACTAGCTTAGGTTAGCTTAGACTAGGTCAGACTAGGCTAGGTTAGCATAGACTAGGTCGGACTAGCTTAGGTTAGCTTAGACTAGGTCAAACTAGCCTAGGCTAGCATAGCGTAGGCCAGACTAGCCTAGGTTAGCAGACTAGGCCAGACTAACCTAGGTTAGCATAGACTAGGTCAGACTAGCCTATGTTAGCATAGCGTAGGCCAGACTAGCCTAGGTTAGCATAGACTATGTCAGACTAGCTTAGTTTGGCTTAGAATAGATCAGACTAGCCTAGGTTAACATAGCGAAGGCCAGACTAGCCTAGGTTAGCATAGACTAGGTCAGACTAACCTAGGTTGGCATAGACTAGGTCAGACTCTCTAGTGGGCGGAGCGCCGGTAAAGGCAAAAATATCATCTCACAATAACATGGATAAATTTCTTACATAAAAAATTTGGTTGAATTTCAATAAACGCTTGCAGTGGAGCTATACAGACTAGGAAGGCGATTGCAATATACCTGTCAGTTTAACATGTGGGGATAATTCATTCATTATCACGCCTATCTAATGAACTTCATTGCTAATGGTTGGGCATACATTTGACAACTAACAGTTTAATGATAAAAATCATTTATTGGTACCCCAACTCCAGCGGGATGTTGGTTTTCGCCTTTTTGGCTTAACAAATATATATGTATGTATATACAATGATCTAGATAAATTAAGCAATATAGATGTTTAATGAACGAAGTGTGTCAGCAACTGTTTGTGCAACATTCTCCAGATGATATACTGCGCTAGATCTTGTCGGCCAGCTGAAGCTGAATCCTTTGAACTCGTATCTCACGTGGCTAGATGGATTGGGTGCTGCTATTCCGTTATTGGTTTGACTACATTGAGACGCTCACAAAGATGACACTACAGGTCAGACCCATGGCGGCTCTTGATACAATATCGTGGCTGATTTCCAGGTCAGTATAATGCAAATTGTAGTCTTCCATACTTTACATCTATTCTATTGTGGCTGGTATGTTTCTGCAATCTACCTGTAAGGCAACAATCTAGAGTTTTAATATGTTTACATTAAATATTAATTGATTGTTCAGTTTAATTAATGTTGAAAGAACAGTTTCCTTCCAAGCTCAGTGACTGTTGACATAGTGCCCTCAATGACACAAACATGATTCCCAATAGCAAAAGTTACAGCATAGCCAATCATGTGTCCAAGTTTTGTTCCAAAATGGTCAAGCAATTCTGAAATTAACAAAGAGTAATATCTTGACAATCATGTTGATGTTATAAGCATTACCAGATGTTTTCCAACAGTCAGCACATGCAAAATGTTTCAAGCCATGTGCTGTAGATATATGTTTAAACAGAACATTCTGAGTGCTACACGTAAATGGAGGCACAACGTTATTAGTGATACACATTACACAGAGAATATTCTTTACAGATGCAGTTTTAATATTACTTTGCGCGAATTTGTGTGAGCTTAGTTTAGGTTTCTTTTCAGGAATTTGTTGTTCAATTTCAATATCTATAATGTCAGCCAAATCAGTATCTTCTGTTTGCACATTTCCATCATTTTCTCTGAAACTTTCTTTCAATTTTATGCTTGCAGTTTTCATTGCATTATGGACCAATTGTGCAAAATTAAGACCTCGACTTGTAACACGACCTCTCTTACGTCCTCCAAAGCAACCTTTGGAATTTTCAGGAAACTGAACTTTTGGTCTATATGGATCTTCTATTACCTGACCGCATGCATCTTCAACTAAAGAATATGAACTTTCTTTAATGCTACCATCTTTTTTTTGATAGCCGCCATAATGAGGTGCTCTCTTAGCTTGTCTACCAGGAATAAGGGACAATGGAATAGGCTTATCATGCAGTAGTATTATGATTGTTCCATTATTGGCAGCTTCTAGTTCCTTTTCTGAAGCAGAATGAGATACATTAAGTAACTGATGAATTCGGGTGAGATTAGAATGACTTGAATTTTCTTTAATATCTGGAAGTGTAAAAGTAGGCACCTGCTTCAGGTAAGCTTGAAAAAGTTCTGTTGGTAATTGTATGCCCTTGGCTTTGGCAAAACACGCATATAAATGTTTGCAAAAATACGGCTGTCCTCTCGTGACAAAATGCATACACGAACATATACACCTGTGCAAAAGTTAAGCACCACCCTATTTTTACGCACATGCGAGGGTATATTCATGTGCTATGAAGAAAGCAATAGCATAAACATTTATGTACCCATCCATCTTAGTGCAAGAGGTAATAATGCAACTAGAGGAATGCTGATTATGATGGTGGGGAAACACTGTATGTTTTTGTTTGAACTTGAAAACGAGGCCTGAATATGGTTACGTTGACACAACTGACAACTATTGCCCTACAGTTGACACACGTGGCTAGATTGTCATTAATGGTGTCTGAAAACGAAGTTTAACATCTGTGCACGAGTTTGAGACTGTCATTATTAATACCGGGTATATCCACCTTGTGCCTGGATGACGGCCTGGACACGACGTCTCATGCTGGTCACCAACCGACTGATACGCCATTGTGGTATTCGTTGCCATTCAAGATGGAGTGCGTCTGTTAATTCCTGTAGGTTCTGCACAGGAGGATCCCTCCTTCTCACCATGTTTCCCAGAATGTCCCAGATATGCTCAATAGGGTTCATGTCAGGGCTCCTTGCTGGCCATGGTAGGGTTTCGATGGCATTCTGGCGGAGGTATTCATGCACAGCTCTAGCACGATGTGGTCGGGCGTTGTCATCCATGAATATAGGGTGGGTTCCAGGTGCATGATTTACAAAATGAGGGACCACAACTCTATCCAGTATGGAATCTTGATATCTTTGTCCATTTAGTGTTCCAGGTACAGTCAACAGATCCAGCTTACAATCAAATGAGATGCACCCCCATATCATAACGGAACCTCCACCAAATGGAACTTCTTCCATGATGTTACGTTGGTCGTACGCCGTGCGTCTGGACCTCCATACACGAGTTCGACCATCTGTGGCATGAAGCAGGAACCGACTTTCATCGGACCAGTGTACCCGTCTCCAGGATCTCATGTTCCAGTGTCTTCTTTCGTTGCACCACCTCAGACGCTCCTCTTTGTGGTGTGCAGTGAGGAGAGGACGTCTGACAGGTCTCCTAGCTTTCATGCCAGCAGCATAGTCTCCTTTTGACGGTAGACATTGACACTCTATTGCGCGTTTCCCATTGCTGGCTGAGCACTCTGCTGTTGGTGAATGGAGATCTCCTAACAAGGCATACTAGGGCTCGATCATCACGGGCAGTAGTCTTCTTCGGTCTTCCAGATCTAGGCCTGTCCTTCACCTCGTTAGTTTGCCCATGTTTTGCAATCAAACGACTGATTACAGTATGGTTAATGTTCAGCTGTCTGCCAATCTCTCTGCATGACATACCAGTGGTATGCATGCCTATGATTTGCCATTTCACACGATCACTTACCCTTCGTCTTGCCATAGCGGTTCACAATCAAGAGCTAATTCTCTCTGTACAAATAAACCACGGTCATGAACACAAAATTCCTAATCTTGTCGCCTAAATCTGTATGTAATGTTCTACACCTCAAACTGGACTTTTACATAACTGAACACGTGTGCTGTTTCCTGCCACGCACGGACATCAAGCGGCGTGAAGTCATGCATGCATGTGCATTTCGTACTTGGAATTATGTCAGCTAACGCGGGGACAAAAAGTATGGCAGCCTAGTTGTACCATCATGTTTCTACGTTCTATTGTTTTTGCTGGTGCTTAACTTTTGCACAGGTGTATACACCAAATTCTAGATTACAAATAGTGTGTTCTTCTTTATAGAGAGGTAGCAAAGAGCTAGGCAGACATGACTTTAAATGTTTTTTAAAGAGCAAGCAAGATTTTGCTTGTAGTTCAAATATCAGAGATTTACATGAATTAACAGCATCATAGTTATGTTCGTCTGTTATTTCTTTAACTAAAGATTGGGCACTCTTTTGAGAGAAAACAACATCCACATCCTCAAGCTTTTCAACATCTGGATATGCATCTGTTTCACCAGTGAAAAAGTTGTCTGATAGTTGTGCATCTTGTAAATTAAATCATTTCCCTTAGTCAACATAATGCATTGAAAAAATAATTTAATTTCATCCACCGGAATTCTAGTTTTCAGACTGTAATTATCCAAACTGCTACTTGAAATCCATTGACTTTCTGTATCAAAATTTTTTTTTAAAGTTAACAAGTTATATTCAGCCCACATACACTTTACTATGTGTATCAGATTATTAATTTGCACTTCGATGATATGTACAGATGAAATTCTAAAACAAGAAGTCAAAGGGCCATGATCAGCTGCCTAATACTGAAAGTGCATGCTTTATAGGTTGGTTTACAGAATTTCATCATTTTAAAATTATGTAAAGCAACCTAAAGAGCACGCAAATAATATTAATATAATCTTAGCTAGGGGCCATAGGGCGCGTCTAGCTGATGAGGAACTGTAAAATCATCATATCCTGTGATGTTCAATTAATATACAGGTAAGCTATTTGCTATCTTCTAAAGCTCTTGTTGTATATATGTACATTGCTTGGACATTTTTGTTTCTCAGAATATGTAGTCCATGGAAGACCGGGTCCTGTGGCAACTTAATAAGGCGAGATATTTAGTATCTTCTGATACCTCTTGTTCACTTCATGAAAAGCTGAGATAGAGATTTATATTGATTTAAAAAAATTTCCCATACTTTTTTCATGTTTGAATATTTTCTGGGTCCAGGTTATGGGTTTTGCTTTGGTTAAGCTTTTTTTAAATGACATTTGCACCTACAATTAAGGTGCGATTTAAAAAACCCATCACAGGTGTCTACGATGCTTAGCCTGAGGAGTAGTCCACATGAAAAAGAAATTGATTTTCAAATTTGTTCCATATTTTTTTGGTCTGAACTTTGATTATGTTAGGCCTGATTTGTATCCATCCAGGTTATACTCATTACGCTGTGGTTAGGCTTTATTCAAACAACATTTTCATCCACAAGGGATTATCCAATTTTGAATAAAATGTGACAGATTTGTTCTATACAGTGCTTAGGACTAGCCCACATGAAAAAGAAATCTATTTTCAAATGTTTTCCATATTTTTTCGCCGTTTGAACTTTTATGGTCGATTTTCATATGTATTATGCTGTGGCTAAGCATACTTAAAACATGGATACAAATCAGCCCTAGACTGATCAAAGTTCAAACGACGAAAACATCTGGGGAAAATTTGAAAATCAATTTCATTTTGATGTGGACTAGTCCTAACTATCGGATAGAATAAATTTGTCAAGTTTATTCAAATCGGACAACCCCTTGTGTGAGTAAACGTCTTTTGAAAAAACTTAAAGCAGCCAAAACCTATACCTGGCCATATAGCCTGCATACAAATCAGCCCTAAAATAAATCAATGTTCAAACGGCGAAAAACACCGATCTTTGACACAGATACACAATTACCAACTTTAGCAGTAATGAACTAACCTTGCTGTGAGGAACCTGCAGTGAAGAAGTGGACGGTGTCTTTTCCATTAGCGCTTTCACCTGTAGAAAAAAGCAAACATAGGCAATTATTATATTACTCTAATTGAAGTATAAAACCTTGAAGTTATCCTGTATTTCATAAGTCGAAAGGGGGCATAACACCATGGAAAATTGACGAAAATTTCTGAAACTCAAACCTGCTCTATAACTCCCTATAATAAAGCAACAGAAAACTGATATTTTTCGCATTTCATAAGTCAAATAGATCTGATAAACAGTAATAGAGTAATCAGTATGACTGTTGATAGCCATATTGGATTTTGGATTGTCGATTTGGATAGATTTCTGCTTCAGACCTAGTCCAGTTATACTGTGAAGTTTCAAATAGATCCACTGAACGGTAATGGAGTTAACGTCCAGAAGCACATTTGTTATGACTGTTGGTATGTTAATTATTATATGAGGTTACCAGTCAACATCATTTAAGAGTTAATTTTCCACTTCCTTTAAGCAAATGTATAGCAGAAAGCCTATAATCGTGAGTCCTCTGGATGAGTCTATGCAAGACTTATTTAACACTGGTACACAACAGCAATGAATTAACCTTGTCATGCCTGTTGTAATGAACCACTGTTGAAGAAGTTGAACCTGTCTTCTCTGCTTCTCTCATCACCTGTAGACACAAGTAAACACAAGCAATTATTTTATAACTTTAAAAGAAGGGAAAAGGGAACTATTAAATGATGTTTATTGATAATTTCATGCAATTTTAAATACACTACGTTTGGTAAAACGGAATAATTTGAAAAAAGTGTTTACTAACTCTAGCAGTGCTTAACTTGGAACTTTTAGTGACATTGCTGGTGCAAATTTAGGGGCAAAATGTTTTCAACATACACTTCTGGTTTCAAGTGTTACAACATGATACCTAGTCAATATTTTGAAATTCGTGGGACTGACAGTAGGTCCTGTCGCAACGGCTTTCAGTCAAATTCTTTTAAATTTGACAGTATTTTACCTGTAAGACATGGTGACTAATCAGCTTAAAGCGAATATAAAAGATTATATGCCCAGATGTAGAGGATATTAATATTTATTCCCTCAGCATACACCAACATCATCACCAAATTGGTTCCTGCCATAGTGAGTTATCATCCAACAGTATTTGTATATTCCCTGGTCCTTTCCTTTAACGAAAGCATAATAGCTTAATTATGGCGATGCTATGAAAGAGAGAGAGAGCGAGAGAAAGAGAGAGAAACTTGTTTTACCGTAATTCCACGAACATTTTCACGTCTAGGCCCTACACTCTGGGGACATGCCTGGATTGTGGGGACAATGCCCTGTCCCCACAATTATGGTAGCTCAAACGATCGGGATAAGCATGAAACATAAAAAAATGAAATGTCCCCACAAGATTATCTCACACTCTCATGTTAAAAAAATGTTACATGAGGCATACGAACACGTGATATGATAAACACTCACGTGCACAGACTAGGCGGCGGTGTAATCTCCGATCCACATACTGCTGCTACTGCATGAACTGCCAATCAGAGAGTATGTCCCCACAGTGTTTCTCACATTTGTGGGGACTCTCTCACTAGGTCCCCACTTTGTGTGGAGACCATCCCCACAGTGTTCTCTGACTTTGTTTAGTTAATGGTAATAATCGCTATCCCTCTTAGAAGTATTTTTTCTTTTGAGAGAGAGAGAGAGAGAGAGAGAGAGAGAGAGAGAGAGAGAGAGAGAGAGAGAGAGAGAGAGAGAGAGAGAGAGAGAGAGAGAGAGAGAGAGAGAGAGAGAGAGAGAGAGAGAGGTAAAACTAATTAACCCTTTAATGGTCAAGATTGGTAAAAAGAATTGGGGTTACATAGTGAATGTCCATTTACAGGCCTACAGAAGACTACATGTATTTTTGCAAATTTACCACTAGAATGACTGGCTCGGTTACTGAGCCAATCATTCCAGTTATAAATTTTTAAAACCTTTCCTCTTGGCCTGTAAATGAATATTAGTCAAGATCACTGTAGAGGCGGGTTCTGACTGGCATGACCATCAAAGGTTAAAATAAACAATTCCAGTAAATTGTGTTTAATATACCTGCTCTTCTCCAAGGGTTGCACATTCCGCAATGATGTGGTCGAGTAGTTCATGATCTGATACTAATATATGTGTGCAGAAGGGACAGTCCGTGGTAGCAACCTTAGGACACAAAATATATGATAGATCTGTATTCAGGAAAACATTGGTTAATCTATTGACAGCATCTGATGTCAACTCTTGGTGATACAATCAACTGCTCGTCTGCATTGCAATTATTTTTGCCTGCGACTGTTGTCTAGAAACATTTAAGAGGCCTTATTAATGATGCATGAAAACTGAACCAAAATCAGATGTTGCTGCCGCTGATCAATATGCCAGGTATCCCATTAGCTCTTCTGTTCTCTGATTATTACCATGATAACGATTCCAATGAACTTGAAATCGAGATTACTTATGCTGTCACAGGTATCTCAAAATAATTTGACTGGAATTCAATGCTGCTTCAGGAAGCAATGACTTCCAACCAAATTATTTTTTTAAATACTAACAAGAATTCTGTGGAATAAAATGTCTCGCCTGTTACCTTGACCATTGACCGTGTGACCTCGATGCTATCATGTTGCTTCCTAACATTATAGGTAACCATGTATCCAAGCTTAGTTCTAATAGGATTGACCAATCCTGAAATAAAAAATGGAAATCGGATAACCCCTTGTTGATAAAAATGTTGTTTGAAAAATTTGTAACCTGAAGGCATAAAATTATCTAAGTTCAAAAACAAAAAAAAGGAGGACATTTTAAAAAAAATCTATTTCTTTTTTATACACACTAGTCCTAATGATTGCATAGCACAAATCTGCGAAGTTTTATGGAAATATGATAACTCTATAGAGAGTAAATAGTCATTTCATAAAAACGCCGTTGTCGGAAAAGTGGTATCTATGTCTCGCTTCCAGCTTCGCAGGCGAGACAAAAACCAATTCTGTAGGAGTTCCTTGAAATTGATATACTAAGATTGCTGAAATAGCAGCAGTGGCCAGAAGATAGGACAAGTAGGAGCATTGTGAAGCTGGTGAGATTACAGGATCGAATTATAACACTGACCACAAATATATATATACCTGCAATGTCTGGGAATTTTGCGTCGTCCTTCGGGATTTTTGTGGCTTTCGCTTCACCTTGTCTGAACAACGCACCTGAAAATAACAACATATAAACTGTTAGAACATTAGCCCATACCACTCGAATGTTAGGATTTTACATGTTCAAATTAAATTAAAAGATGAACTGGTGTTCAATTTCATTCCATGATTATGCCTGGAAAAGTATCTCGTATGTATTGAGTAGCCATTAGCGTAATGATTTCCACCAGAATATGGTGGTAGAGAGAACTGAAACTTAAAAGGACACAAGTGCTACTCTCTTCATACCAGACAATACTAATTCACGTAAAACGAGATGATATAAAGCCTATGCTAGTCTGTATGACAAGTAATTAACAGAAAAATAGTCCCTCGGAATTCGTCATAAAATTCAAATCTGTCGCACACAAAATGCGGTCAGGAATTTGATGACGTTGCATGGATGTTGATATCACACAAATTACTGGGTGGATCAAGTCGATTTTAATGTCTACCAAAATCAACACGATCCACATTGTTGCATTTAGTGTCCGCTACAGAGATAGAATGGGTCCCAATCTGTCTGGTCTCCGAAGTGGAGTCTGTCTAACAGTCTAGTCGGTGTGATGACGTAATAAGATGGCCGGTCAATACATTAGAGGTATATTCTCGAAGAAGCCACGCCACTATTTTTAGATTGGCACATGGTAATGATAACACTTACACGTTTTAAAAGAATTGTAGCTAACCTGTAGAAGTTGCGTTGACAGGAAATGATTGGCAATGCAGTTATTCTGGCATCAAGATTTTTAAATGGAAAAACGAAAATAGCACATGTACATCCTCAGGTCGTAATGATAACACTTATCAAGTTTTAAAAGAATCGCAACTAAACTATAGGAGTTGCGTTGACAAGATGGGGACAGACAGATGGATGGATATATTCATCATAATATACCGTCATCTTCCGAGATCGGCGGGATAAAAATGTACACCAGTCTCTGCTATTACCATTTTCAATTAACACCGAGTGATGTCACACTCATATTACATATAGTTGTGACATGACATTACATTATTATTATTATTATTATTATTATTATTATTATTATTATTATTATTATTATTATTATTCCTTTCGCCCAGTGATGAAGCATGTAGGATGCAATCTGGCCTCAAGCTCACCAAACTGTAGACTTAAATATGTCTCAAAAGTATCATCCGTTGGCTGCAGCAAAATATCATAAATGTGTAAAATAGGTCAAACATGGACATACTTTATCCTACTAATTCATAACATGCAAAGATAATTTAAAACAATTATATGGAATGTGAAAAATGCCTAATGGTAAATGTATCAAGTATTAAATTCATGCAATATTCAATAAAGCATGGATACAATATAAGGGTTCATACACATTATACAGATAAATTTTTCAGACTTATTATCGCTATTTTGTGATACCTGTACTCTAATCAGTGTTCATTTCAAATTATAAACAAGAGCCCTCAAAAGACAGCATGTACATGAAATTTGGCAACCAACTGACATGCTATTTTTATAAATTCCACTAGCAAATTGATAAAATAGTCTTCATTTTCTTGAAAAGTCTTGACCATTAAGCGGTTAATTGATAAGTAAGATTTAGAGAGGTTTGACACTCTGTTAACACAAGACTGAAAGAAATGTAAGGACAATAACAAGAATTCTGTGGAATTAAGCGCCTCTTCATTTCATACCTAAATATCAGAGCAATGATTTTCATAAATATCTGAGCTCAGATCAAATTCACTTGTTAAGACAAATAGGTTTGGTTTAGTTACATTAAGGTCTGGTGACTGACTGATGCTATAAATAAAATAATGAGCATCTTGTTGTATATTACGAATATACACCATTAGTCAGTCACCAGAAATTTAGTATGATATTGACATTTGACTGTAACCACTAAATTCATCACCTCAGGTAAAATGGGGTGTTATATGGCGTATGCACACAACACTTGAGGTAAGGATCAGATATTAGTTCTCGTAACAAGTTCAACATCACCCTGACAATTGACCTTAATAAAAAATCAAACCACGACCCGCTCATCTTGCATTGGTAACAATGTATCCAAGTTAGTTCATTAACCCTTTAATGGTCAAATTTGGTCCAAAAAATTGTAATAACTTCTTATTGAATGTCCATTTATAGGTCGAGAGAATATAATTTTTGAAAATATATCACTGGAATGACTGGCCCGGTTATCGAGCCAGTCATTCCATTGGTAAATTCAAAAATTGTATTCTCTTTACCAGTAAATAAACATTCCACAAGACCATGTATGACCTCTAAATGGTTAAACAATCCTGAAAGCAATGACGACATGCAAAACGAAACACAGAAACTTAATGTAGCGATGCATACGTGTATGCATTTTCAATAACGCAGAAGAACATATTATAACAACATTATTTCAACACTTACCTGAGATACCCAAATCTTTGGTTTGAGGAAACCTGTTTGCTTTGTACATGTAGAATGTTGACTCAAGTGCCGGCGAGATTGGTGACGCCTTGCTTTCATTGCTATTTGTCGATAAGCCTTCTTACGGAGGTGGTTTTTTGTAGACGCAGAAGGGCTGTGCGTAGCAGAAGACATATTACGCATACTCATCAACCCAGACTTTAGGATTTCACTAAAGAGAGGCTTACCTGTGACCGGAACAAGATCGCATAGACAGTCATTGACAAATGAAGAGGCTGAAAAATGAAAACATATATACAGTGTAGGTTAGTATAGTACCATCTTTAACATAAATGTAATATGCACCGGATATATGGGGATAAATAACTAATGAATCTCCGCTGAATAATGGCAGCCATTTTTAGAAATCCAGGTCAAAAAGACTAGTAAAACTTCATTCTTTGGGGCCAATGGCACTATAATATTTCTGTTATGTAGTGTCAGTGACGTAACAAAAATATGACACAAGTGTCAATGGCATTACACTGATTGTAAACTTTTCCTGGCTAAATGGTGTTTTAGCCAATACTATATTCTGGTACATGTAACAAACAAATAATTAAGCACATAAGACATATGCATTAAATCACTATAATTAAGCACATATGACATAATAGATCACAAACTCCTGAGAAAAAACATTTTTGATATTATATGTTACACTAGGAATTATTCTACATCAGTGTTGTTCCTAGGTCCAAGATTCAATGGGACAATTTGAGATTTTTGAGCCCACTTTCTATTATAAGTAAATAAAGAGATGTTAAATCTAAGGGGACATGTGTATTGTCAGGTAGGCAAATGGCCCCATGGCTCGCCCTAGGCACAACACTGTACATGAATTATGTTAACCACCTGACTGCCGAGTCTTTGCAGATGACATATTGCAGGATTGATATTTATGGGCCTGTTATTTTTTCCTCAATTTAACCGAGCCAGTCATTCCAGTGGTAAATTTCCATAAATAGTCTTCTCTTAGTCTGCAAATTAACATTTTTTATGACAAAATTTTAATTTTCTTGAACAAATTCAATTGTTATATGTTATATCACTTAGAGTCTCTTCTCCTAAATGTGACCAGGATTTTGATAAGGGAGATAATTGTGCATAGGTGACTAGCTGTACAGGGAAGAGTAAGTTCCCCTAGTGTCATGAAATAAGGATTTCTTAAAATAGTATACCCCTTGATGCATCAAATATCTATTGAAAAACTAACATTCTTATAATTCTTGAAAAGGAGACAAATCACACAGAAATATACATGTACTGAGTCCAAACAATGTAAAAGTATGAAAAACCCCTTTAAATAATTTTAATCTTGCTGCAAATAGAACAAATCTGTAAAGTTTTGTTGGGATCGGATAAGTCTTTGATGAATTAAATGTCCACTGTCCATTGAAAAACTTTAACGTTTATCTACATGTAATTCTGACCGCACATTATTTGGACAAACAGATGGCACCAACAGCAATAGTCACACCGACCTTCGGCGGCATGAGTAATAATAATTATAATATATGTTACCTGGCTCTGGACTGCTGCTGTTACAATATTCTTGCTATGATCTTGAAATGATGTTGCAAATTCCTGGTTGCCTGAGCGGCTTAGATGGACACCATCCTGACTCAACCAGCCCCATGTAAATTCTGGATGATCCATGATTGAGACGAGAGGAAATCTATATGCCAGCGAGTGAAGTTCAGAATTAAATCACTCATGTCTGATGTTGTAGTCACATACTGGAAGGCCAAATGACTCCCCTTCCAGGCGGCTTTCTCTGCGCGGAAGAATTGATGAAAGAACGATGTGTAGATGCGGGTTGACCTACAATAATAATAATAATAATAATAATAAATAATAAAAATAATAGTAATAATAATAACAACAAGAGGCCTGTATCGCTCACCTGGAACATTGGCATTTCAATCAATCTTTATTGAGTTTTACATCAATTAGTGCCACTTCCAATGACTTTCAGTCAAATGGTTTAATTTTCGAGATATTGACAACAATCTGTGGACTGCTTTTACAAAGCTGCTTTTGAACAATATTTAAGTGAAAATAGATGCCATCAGTGCTAACAATAGAAATTGATGACATACAGTCAAACTTGTATTAAGACACCACCCAAAGGGAGAATCAGAAGGCAGTCTCTTACAGCAGCTGGTTTCTTAATAAAGTTTCAAATACATTGCTTAATTGGATTTAGTAAATGAAGAAAATGGTCTCTAAAGGCAGGTGGTCCTTTAATCCTTTCACCCATAAATCCTGGAAAAAGTAGTTATTTTATTGAATATTTTGAAATTAACTTTACTTGAAGCCATTGTACCGTAGGCAGCAATGACTTGCAGTCAAATTGATTTCAAAATATTCAAGTTTTTCTGTATGGATGCCTTGAAAATGCGATATAGGGAATTCATCGGTGAAATGGTTAATGCAGGTGGTCTTTATAGCAGGTTTAACTGAGAGTACTCGCAAACTATCCATCTAGCACATTGTAAAATCTGAATTATTCAAAGTGCAGATTTTTGGATATAAAAGATTACTCTGCATTCTGATTTTGAATTCAGCATGAGAAGGGCTATAGAGTGAAGCCATGGTCACAGCCATTACGTTGGTTGCCTTTGTAGGCATACAACAAAGGTCAGTCAACATAATGGCTGGACATTTACTGATGGTAGAGACCATTGATGTTATCATGATACGAACACTGCACAAATTAGTCTTGAATCAGTATGGCCGTTAAAGGTCAGAATGGCGCTCGAGTGCACGGATCGGTCACAAGATGACATCAGTGATTTCTACCACAGGGTTAGGAATGATGGCATGCCGGGTCAGGATTGGCAGAGGCGAGGGTTGATGAGCGTGCTATATATTTGCATGTCTTGTGCAAACGGGTTCTACTTTTGGAGATCACATTTTAGATCACTTTGGTTCAGTTTTCGGTCCACTTTTTATAGTATAAACATAAATGTTAGATATTAGTTAGAAGTTTTAGTCAGAGTACAGTTATGATTGTTACAGAGAATAAATTCACAGTATGATAAGTTTGAAGTTGCTGTTTGTCGATACAAGTATTATAGCTAGAGTGAATGCAACAAGACCAGAGAGAAACACTTTGGCACGAATATAAGAATCTTCGAGAAGTCAGATGGCCCGGGGACGGATATAAATATTTGATCACAGAATCAAAGGCGAGCCACGTCCCCAACTTGAATTCAGATAAATTTGAAAACCAATGAGCTGCTGCTGGTCCAGAATTTATAACATGTACATCTGGCTGAATGAAATGTTAGCAGAAGGGGAGGGGTGTCCAGGTGAGCTGGAGTTTATTTAGAAAATAATTTGACTGAAATTCATTGCTGCCTTAGGTAGCAACATCTTTCAATCAAATACATTTCAAAAAATTCAACAGTATAGATGTCAGAGCACATAATACAGATCTTAAATATTTAGGTACTGGAGGACAAAAGTTAATAGTTTTTATCTTATTTGGCAATAAAATGTGTCATGGGTGATAAATCATCACACGGTGGGAAAAAAACTGTAAAATTTCCCCTATGAACGTCACAACATGAATACACAAGAAATAGAAAAAGGTAATCTTTTTGAAATTTGGTTATGTAATTATCTAATTTTAATCTTAATTAGTAACTTTGTACTTGCCTTACGCAGGTCAGAGGTAAACTCTCCATACCGCATCATGCACATGTAAATGCTGCTGCCATTTGACACATCATTGCTCCCAGCATGGATATAAAGAACATCTGCTTCGACCTTCACACCATTCATGACGTCTCTGATGAACTTGATATCTTTCCCCGGATAGGACTCGACACTGAATGCCGATGACAGATACTTCTGCTGGTGCTTCACGATTGAGGTCCCAACAATTGCAAACCTGGTTGCCATCATCAGTCTCTTAGTCTTACTAACAGCCTGTAAAGATATAAAATATGCTTCTCGCCGTATCAAGGCTAAATTAGTGGAAGTAATAACACAATATTTATAAACACTTTAAATAAACAATATTTATAAACACTTTAATATTAATTACTAGTTGCAATTCTGAGAATAAGTCTCTTAAAATAGAATATGCAAATTAATTAATGCAGTATTTACCAGCAATTACTATTGAAAATTTCTAGAATAAGTCTCAAAATAGGTTATAAGAAATTAGTGTAGTATTATTAAATGATATTAATTACCGGTACTAGTGAAAAGTTTAAGAATAAGTCTTTAAAGATAGATTAAGAATGAATTAATGCAGAAGTATTAAATAATAAACAAATATCAATTACTCGTGAAAATCTTGAGAATAAGTCTCTTAAAATAGAGTAGACCAATTAATTAATGCAGTATTTACTGTAACATCAATTACTAAAGACAAATTTGAGAATAACTCTTAAAATAGAAGAATTAATTAATCCAGTAAATTTAACAAGCAACTTTCCGCATACAGGTAGGCAGAGATTTGATAGCTTTGCACGTACAAGTATAGGTAAGCAGTGGGAGTATCTGAAAATACAAAAAGAGAAAATATTAAAGATAGATAATTAGTTCCAACGATATAAGCTCACTTGGCCCTTTGGCCAGGTGAGCTAACAATGATTAATTTCAATATGATTATGAACCTAGTCTAGTCTAGAGGCCAGTCTAGTCTAGGCCAATCTATTCTAGTCTAGGCTAGGCCAATCTAGTCTAGTCCAGTCTAGGCCAATCTAGTCTAGTCTAGGCAATCTAATATAGGCCAGTCTAGTCTAGGCCAATCTATTCTAGTCTATGCCCTATCTAGTCTAGTCTATGCCCTATCTAGTCTAGTCTATGCCCTATCTAGTCTTGTCTAGGCCAATCTAGTCTAGGTCGATCTAGTCTAATCTATGCCGATACAGTCTAGTCTATGCCAATCTAGTCTAATCTATGCCAATCTAGTCTAGTCAAATCTAGTCCAGTCTAGGCCAATCCAGTCTGGTCTAGGCCAATCTAGCCAAGTTCAATCTAGCCTAGGCCAATCCAGTCTAGGTCAATCTAGTCTAGGCCGATCTAGTCTAATCTAGGCCGATCTACTCAAGGTCAATCAAGTCTAGGCCAATCTAGTCTAGTCTAGGCCAATCTAGTCTAATCTAGGCCGATCTAGTCTAGTCTAGGCTGATCTAGGCCAGTCTAGTCTAGGCCAATCTAGTCTAGTCTATGCCCTATCTAGTCTAGTCTATGCCCTATCTAGTCTTGTCTATGCCAATCTAGTCTAGTCTACGCCCTATCTAGTCTAGTCTATGCCCTATCTAGTCTAGTCTATGCCCTATCTAGTCTTGTCTAGGCCAATCCAGTCTAGGTCAATCTAGTCTGGTCTAGGCCGATCTAGTCTAGTCTAGGCCAATCTAGGCTAGGCTAGTCCAGTCTGGTCTAGTCAAATCTAGTCCAGCCTAGGCCAATCTAGTCTAGTCTAGGCCAATCCAGTCTAGGTCAATCTAGTCTAGGCCAATCTATACTAGGCCAATCTAGTCTAATCTAGGCCGATCTAGTCTAGTCTAGGCCGATCTAGTCTAGTCTAGGCCGATCTAGTCTAGTCTAGGCTGATCTATACCCCATTACCTAGGCCTTATCCTTTTTATTAGTCTAGGCTAAGCTATGCGATACTAGAACATGCTAAGTTATGCTATACTAATCCAGGTTAAGCTATGCTAGACTAGTCTAAGCTAAGCTATGCTATACTAGTATAGGCTAAGCTGTTCTACTAGTCTATGGTAAGCTATACTAATCTAAGCTAAGCTGTACTGTGATAAGCAACTCTATCCTGAGCTAAACTAAGCTAAAATGGACTAATCTACACTATACTGTGCTAAGCTAAAATCCGCTAAACTATGCTATACTTGGCTAAGCTAAGCTACACTCGACTAAGCTAAGCTAAGATATACTCGTCTAAGCTAAGCTATCCCATACTAAGGTAAGCAAAGCTGTGCCAGTCTACGCTAAGCTATGCTAATCTAAGCTAAGGTATGTTATGCTAAGCTATGCTACTCTACATTAAACTATGCTAGTCTAAGCTAAGCTAATCTATGCTAAGCTACTCAAAGCTATTAAAAGCTATGCTTGTCTAAGCTATCTTATGCTATATGTGTTTAAGCTAAGCTAATCTACCATAATCTATTTTATGCTAAGCTAAGCTATGCTAAGCTTTGCTAGTCTAAGCTAGGCTATGCTAGTCTAAGCTAGGCTATGCTGGTCTACACTAAGCTAACCTAGTCTAAGCTAAGATAATAAAATCTAAGTTATGCTAAGCTGTGCTAGTCTACGCTGAGCTAAGCTATGTTCAGCTAAGCTAAGCTAGTCTAGGTACGGCTAAATTATGATAGGCAAAGCCAAGCTAGGATAGTCTAATCTAAGCTATGCTAAGCTATTAAAGGCTAATCTCAGATAGTCTAAGCTAGGAAGCTAATCTATGATAGCATAAGCCTAAGCAAAGATATGCTAATTTATGCTAGTCTAAGGTAGTCTACTCTAAGGTAACCTATGCTAAGCCAATCTATAGTGGGCTAAGATAATCTAAGGTAAGCTATGGTATCTATGCAAAGCTAAGCTATGTTAGTCTAGTCTAAGCTAAGCTATACTAAGTTATTTAAAGCTAGCAAAAACTATGTTTGTCTAACCTAAGCTATTTTATGCTATGTTAGTCTAAGCTAATCTAATCTAAGTGCTAAGCTAGGCTAGTCTGATCTAAGCTAAGATAAGGCTTGGCTAGGCCTTAGCTAGGCTTGTGTAGACCTTAGCTAATCTTGGCCATGCCTAGTCTTGGCTATGGCTAGATCTTAGCCAAGCTTGGCTATGTATTACCTAGGCCTTAGCTAGACTTACATAGTGATTATTAGTCCTTAATTAGGCCTGGTTAGGTGTTAGCTATACATGACTCGCCGTACCTAGACCTGAGCTTGGCCATAACCAGGTTTAACTAGGCTTACGTACTTCTTAGTTCTTAGCTAGGCATTATCAGAGCTTGGCTATCCCTTACATAGGCCACAGCTAGGCTTGGGTAGGACTTACATAAACCTAACCTTACCTTGACGTTAGCTCTGCTTAGGCCTGATAGGCCTTATTCAAGCCTTGGCTAGGCTTTATTAGCCATTACGTATGCCTTACCTAGGCCATATCCACGCTTGACCAGGCTTGACTAGGAGTTACATAGGCTTTAGCCAGGATTTGCTATGTCTTACCTGGACATTAGCCAAGCAACTTTGCTAAGACTGACCTAGGCCTTCGTCAAGCCAGACTAGGCCTTAATTAGGCTTTGCTAGGCGTTACCTATGCCTCAAACAGGATTTCCTATGCCTTACCTAGGTTTTCGCCAGGCTTTACTAGGCATTCTGTAGGCCTTGGTCAGGCTTAGATAGGCCTTAGTTAGGACTAAGGCGTACGTTGAACTTAGCTAATATTGGCTAGGTCTGTCAGCCTACGGCGTGGCAAGGCCTAACTAAGCCTGGCTAAGATTTAGACATAGCCCAGGCTACCATAGCCTACACCTAACTATTTCAGCTTAGACTACCCTAGACATAGCCTGGCCTATCATACCATAGCCTAGCTTAGTCTAGCAGACTCGTTAGCCGTAGCCTAGACTAGCATAGGCAGAGCGTTGTAGCCTAGCCAGGCCACTGTATGCTAACCTAGACATTGCATCTAGGCTAGCTTAGCCTAAACTATCCTTATGCTTAGCCTGGCATAGGTTAGCCTGAGCATAGATTACATATTCTTGCCTAGGCTGAGATAGTCCAGTTTAGACTGGGATAGCATAGCTTAGCATAGCATAGCTTTGCTTATACTAGCTTAGCTTATACTAGCATAGCTTATCTTATACTAGCATAGCTTAGCGTAGGCCAGCATAGATTAGCTTAGCATAGCTTAGACTATCTTAGCATAGTTTAGACTAGCATAGCTTGGCTTAGAGTAGAATAGCTTAGCCTTACTTAGCATAGCTTGGCTTAAATGAGCATAGCTTAGCATGATTAGACAATCTTAGCATAACATAGGTTAGCTTAGACTAGCATAGGTTAGCTTAGACTAGCATAGCATAGACTAGCATACCTTAGACTAGCATAGCTAAGTGTAGAGTAGGAGCGATTAGCTTAGACTAGCATAACTTTGCTTAGCGTAGACTAGCACATGTTAGCGTACCTTATTATAGTGTAGCTTAGCCGAGTATATCTTCGCTTAGCGAAGGATGTCTTAGCTTAGTTTAGCTGACAAAATTCTAGGCTAGCTTAGTCGAGTAAATCTCACCTTAGCTGAGTATATCTTAGCTTAGTTTAGAAAAAGGTTCATTAATGAATGACAGAAAATCAAATGCCCGAATCCTGCGAGACCAATTTAAATCTGTGTTTACACCACATGTTGAAGATGCCGCTAACCAAGCCATGCCACCTGTCAACACAACATGCAAGCAAGCAAGCAATCACAAATGTTATCAGTAAGCAGGAAGGTGTGATTAAACTGCTAAAAAGACCTCAAAGCATCCAAAGCCTCAGGACCAGACAACATCCCAAATAAAGTCCTAAACAAATTTGCTGAAAACAACGGCCCTGGTCTAAGCCCGATATTCCGGAAATCCCTGGACACTGGCACATTACCAGAGGACTGGTTTACAGCAAATATATCTAGTGTCTACAAGAAAGGAGATAAGCATCTTGCAGAGAACTACCGACCAATCTCCCTTACCTCTGTGGCATCTAAGATACTAGAACATATCATATGTAAGCACATCATTGACCACCTTGAGCGAAACATCGTACTGATGAACCTCAACCATGGCTTTCGTTCTGGTTACGCATGTGAAACCCAGCTGCTCATCACATCTCACGACCACGACCTAACATCATTACAAGAAAGGCGTAAACAACTCTGATTGACATTCCTATTCAAGGCGGTTGAGGGGGCAATCCCAGCCAGCCATCCTCATGAATACTTGACAACCAAACGTCCAAGAAGAGCTGTTCGCACACGCAAATTCGAATGCTACCTTGCAAGTAACATCCTCGAAAGGCAGGTCACCAAAAACTGAACTCTTTAAACATTAATTTTTCGTACAAACAGTAATAGACTGAAACCATCTAGATGACAACTGTGTTTGTGCTCCAATTTTGGACAGTTTCCGGTCCTCACTCCATAGCAGACCACCTGTATAATATTGAACGCACTCTCTCATCCGTTGTGTTATGCCAGTATTGGTCCTACAATGTACTTCATACAGATACAGCCAAGGATAGCTTAGCCAAGTATAACATATCTTAGCCTGGCTTATCTTAGCTTAGCCTAGTATAGCTTAGTTTATCCCATTATAGCTTAGCTTATCCCATCATAGCTTAACTTAGCCTAGCCCAGTATAGCTTATCCCAGCACAGCTTAGCCTAGTCAATGATAGCTTCGCTTAGCCGAGTATAACATACTTGGCCAAGTAGAGCTTAGCTTAGTTTAGCCCAGTATAGCTTAGCCTATCCCAATATAGCTTATCCCGGTATAGCTTAGCTTAGCTTCACCCAGTATAGCCTAGCTTAGCCCAGTACAGCTTAGCTTAGACTAGTATATCACAGGTAAACCTAGACTAGTAGCGCATAGCTTAGCTTGGACTAGTATAGCATAGCTTAACTTAGACTAGGCTAGCATAGCTTGGCCTGTACTAGTATAGTATAGCTTGGCCTGGACGAATATAGAATAACTTAGCTTGGACTAATATAGTCACCCTATAGGCAGTAAAACATGACTTATCAGACCACCTTATGGATCACATACACTTTAAATAATCCTGAATCTTGAGGTATATTTAATGCTGCGCGCCTCTGATGGACTAAACAATTGTGATAGGCCTATTAAATAAATAATCTTGAATCTTTTTCCTCGAAAACAGGTTTTCAAAATCACAAAAACATGTACTCACATGACAGAATTGCCACATACAAAGAATTTCGCGTGGTCAACGTACGATATACATATCCTCTCAGCCTATCAAACAATTTGTGTAATGGTTACAACACAATCAATCGACCAATCCGCCATTCTATACCGCAAAATTGAGTTCGCCCTGCAAACGGAGTTTAAATTCTCAATTTTTCTAAGTCCGATAGTTGCCTTAATATGCATGCGTCATCGAGTACATGTTGACATCGAAGGCAGTCTGTCTTGCTTCTAGCAAAGGCTTAGCAATTTCGGCATAGCCTTGCACACAAGAGCGGTAATAACCTATAGCTCCAAGGAAACTTCTCACCTCACCCACATCGCGTGGCGGTGACATTTCTCTTATGACCTTGACCTTCTGAACCTGAGGAGCCACCCCTTGTGCCGAAACACGATACCCTAGCAAGTCCACAGACTTACGGGCAAATTCGCATTTCTTTTTCTTAACCTGCAAATTATACTCTTGAATCCTACGCATAACTGTACGCAAATGATGTGCATGTTCAGCCGGGTTTCTTGAATATACGACTACATCATCAACGAAAACATGCAAATATTTTCCCACGAATTCTCAGAAAATATCGTTCATTGCCCTCTGAAATACGGCACCTGAGTTGCAAAAACCAAAAGGCATCCGAACAAAGTTGAACAAACCTTCACTGCAAACGAACGCTGTTTTCTCTATGTCTTGGCTGTCCATTGGTATCTGCCAATAGCCAGACTTCAAGTCCATAGTCGAAAATATCGTTGCACCGCGCATCGAGTAAAAAATATCCGTTATATTCGGCAATGGATAACTGTCTTTACGACATACAGAATTCAACTTCCTGTAGTCAACACAAAATCTCATGTCCCCGCCCTTCTTAGGGACTAACGTAATGGGCGACGCCCAGGGCGATGACGACGGTCTTATGACGCCCGCTGCCAGCATTTCAGCCACTTGATTCTTGACTACATATTGCTTGGCAAGCGGTAGACGGTAGGCTTTCTGCCTTATAGGAAACGCATCTCCTGTTGGTACCGCACACTTCACTTTGGGGACCAATCCTAAAGTGTTTGGACGAGCTGTATCAAAGTTATCCGCAAAGTCCTCAAGCACTTTGTCGATAGCTTTATATCCGGTCATTTCCTTGCAACTCTCATACACATAATCTATTTGCTCCCTATAGGGGTATCTAAAGGGATACACCTGGCCAAACCATACTACTACTTTGGCCTGATAATCAATCTTCGCATTTCCCAAGTGCAAAGCATCTGCACCAAGCAAACATTCATGCCGTATTCTCGCTACTACCGTACTCGGAATAGGACGGGCGTTACTGAATTTTACCTGGGTCTCCCCCAAAAGTTCTATTGGGGAACCATTTACTGCCAAGAGCATCTTCACTCTTTTCAATGGCCTGCATTCAACATGCTACGCCATATATCCTTGCGAATCAAGGATGTACTAGCACCAGTATCCACTAAGGCATGCAAGTACTCACCCTGATCCGTTAGACCGTTTTTATCAATTTTCAGACGGATTAGAAACCGCTCGGTCGGTGAACTCATCAACGGTCTCTTCCGTCGTCGTTTGACGGACTCCTCCGTCGTCGGTTGACGGACTCCTCCGTCCACTAACTACCTCGGCGTAACTGTTTTGACAGGAGGATGAGTCCTGTCTGACACCGTATGAATAACGGCCATGCTCCTCCATCCCTTCACCTGTCAACAAGAATCCATCGCGGTCCTCATATTCATCATTACTTCTTAAACGATTGTTTATGTCCTTTCTGACATTCCGTGAACAGTCCCTCGGCGTGACAGTTCTCTCCTGCTGTCTTCGGTCGACTAGGTCGATGTCCATATCATCGGTGCGGGGATGCTTGATCGCCCGGCGGCCGGTTGGACCCTTTTGTTGGGTCCATGCAGGACCGTTCTGCGGCGGATGTTCGTACTGTGGGCAGTCTCTCACGTAGTGGCCGTCTTTGCCACACCCGAAACATCTTACCGTTATGGCAGGAGTCGTCTTCCGTTTCATATACGCCCCAAAACAATTCTGGGCCGTGTGTCCCTCTCTCCCGCACTGGGAACAGGTCATCGGCGGCACCCGCCGCGGTTGTCGGGGTCGCTGGGCAGCCTGTCTGCCGACGTTCTCCCTCGGCTGTACCGCTTGATGACAGTCACTTCTGTAATGGCCGACCCGGCCACAATTATAGCAGGTAATGTGCTGCAAGTCTCGTCCCGTTCTGACTGGTCGGGGCGAGGGTGGGGTGTGTTGCTTTGCCTGTGAGGCTGTCTTCTTCGTGGGCTGGGCGGCCCCAGCCACCGGCTTCTGCTGCTGTAGCTGCATGTCACTGACCAAGCCACAGTCGCTCAATCATCTTGCTCTGTTGAGCAATCTGTTTTTTTAATGTTCCCACCACGCTCCAGACCTCTTTTTCCTCGTCTGGTCCTAACATATTCACCTCCATGCTCTCCTCTATTTTCATTGCTCGGAGCAGGTCGTCACAGGTGGCTTCCTCCTCCGCAATCTCAATAGCGCAGGCCAGGGTGGTGGCCTTCTTTCGGACAATTCTCTTGCTGAGATGGTGGTCGGATAGTCCCTTGAGGTAAATTCCCATCACGGTCTGACGGTTGTCGGCGTTCTCACCCCCTCTAAATCGTACTTTATACGTTCGCCTTCGTTGGCTGATATGAAGTTTACCGTGATATAATCATGGAACTCATCAAATGTGACGTCTTCCCTGATCTTGCCCACTAGGAACCCATCTATGGCTCTGGACAACTGCCCTCGTGCCGCTTGGGTGATGACGTAGGCTGGTATGCCCTCTAGCCGTCCTTCATTAGCGACCCATGCTCGCCGGGTCTCATCGAGGAAGGTTCTCACCTCCTCCGGCACTACTCCGCCACAGGGCTGTATGCGGTAGATCGTGTCCCGGATCTCCCTCCGGTACACCCGCTCGGCTTCCCGACGGTTACTGCTTTCAACAATGGCTCCCGTGTTGCTACGCCCATCGTCTGCATGGCGGCTATGGTCTCTGGTCTAAGCTGGGGTTGCAGCGGTACCTCCATGAGTGGCAGGGCAGGGTCAACGCCTCGCTTGGCTGGTGTTGCCATTCTGTGTTTTTACTGATAATGAAAACTGATAATGATTCTTGGAAGACGGGGTTGCTCGGGGCAGACTACCTCTGTAGTTATCTTCACGGCAGCACCCGTGCGATACTCGTGATGCTGGGTGATTCTGGTGCTGTCGGCCAACTTTGAATCCATGTTGATCATGTTTAATTGTGTATTTAGTTAACCATTTCACCGACAAATGAAAAAGTATATTCTTTACGATATAAAACTTATTCTGTTGAATATTCTGAAATAATTAATTTAACTGGAAGCCATTGGCAGCAACAACTGCCAGTCAAATTAATTTCAAATATTCAATAGTTTTCCTGTATTGTAGCATTGAAGATGAGACATGGGGAATTCAGCAGTGAAAAGGTTAATGAATAGCTACATGTCCTTGAGGGTTAAAAGTATATGGATGTCTAAAAGTATATGGATGTCTAGTATTCATTACCTACATGTACCTGCAACAATGGATACAATTTACCTGCTTCCAAAAATACAAAATACATAAAAAGACTGAACTGATTGTAAAATTTATTGAATCTTCATAGTTTTATTATTTTCCCAGCTTTATTTTGCTATGCTTAGCAAAACATAGTAAAAGAAACCCTAACCTTCACCATGAAAGATAATTCTCTACATTTACCTACCTTAATTGCTAGGGGCATGTGATTGGGTTATTATTTTATTGGGCCTCACGACATGATACCAACTGCTATTGCATAAATTGTGTGTATGTAGTTAAAATAACTGAGAACCACCCATGTAGAGCCTTACTTCCACTTCACATTCTGCATTAACAATCTACAGCTAATAGCAAAATTAATTATTTAAATAATTAAGGAAACATTAAAATAAAGTTATCGTATTTGTCGTAAACCGGTAACAGTAAAAGTTATCGTATTTGCCGTAAACTGGTAACAGTAAAAGTCATCGTATTTGTCGTAAACTGGTAACAGTAAAAGTTACCCACTTTGTAGATTAATTGTAAAGTTAATACAACTCATCACCTTGTATAATATTCAAGGCAATAGTTTGGTTATTGTATTTATAGTCAGCTCTGAATGGCACGGAGAAACGCCGTGCCGAAGCATCGAATCTTGTTGGTCTAGTCAGATCAGGCCCAGATACGTATACAAATATCGTCAAGTACACCTTTAGACGAGGCGAGCTCGTATCACTCTCTTTCATCCTCGGTAAGACGGGTTGTCGCAGCAACCTTACATACAAGTCTTGCCGAAGCGGGAAGAGAATTAATTCACAAGGACCCGAAGATCAGAAATTTTCAATATGACCAAAGTTACTGACAGCTTCTCTCAGATACCTGACTTCTGCCTGTAGCTCCTTCAGTTCAAGTTGCTTTGTAACCGCTTGCTGAATTAGGTTTGAAAGAGGATGAAGCATCGACAAATTATTCATCAGGGGAGGATTAGTAGTTGTGTGGTTCTGAGCGGTAGCATGTGGAGCACTGTGTTGTGCATGGCAGTGGCATGAAGATAAAGATGGTCCTGCTGCTTGCGTATTTGCTTCTGGAGCAGTTGCTGCCATAGTAGCTGCAGTTACTTCCTGTAGTCTTAATGAATCTCTGAGTTCTTTATTTTTGGTTTCTAGCTGAATGCACCAAGCCTGTGTTGTTCCCATGCATTGGATTAAATTGCTAATTTCATGCTCTTTTTCCGTCACTCTGTCTTCACGTTGCTTCACACGTCGTTCTCTCGCTCTAACCGCTGTTTATTTTTCCTTTACTGCCTTGAGCCATTCTGCTAAGAGAGTGGATTCAGACAAGACTGGTGGCTGTACATTAACAGTATCAGAGGAGTCATTCAGCATTAGTGGAGTAGTGCTATGAGCAGCAGCAGGGGTTTCAAGCTCCAGAGGCGCAGTGATATGTGCCACAGTAGGAGCATTTGCTATTAATGGCGTAGCGTTATGTATGACAGTAGCACTCGATGTTAAGGCTATTGTGCTGTGTGCCACAGAAGATGAAGCACCTGATATTAACTGCGTGGCGTACGATGCCTGTGCAGATGCATTCGGTACTGTCGGTGTGGTGACACGTGCCATGGCAGAAGTACTTGACACTGAAGCCACGGTATTGGTCGACCGGATTTACTCAACACAACAACAAGAGTAGTAACGTTTTCACAAAAAGTTAAATAAAATAGTTTATTCTAACATATTTTAACAAGATAATGGCTCTTATTCAGTGCTACAATAAAGGATGTGGTCAGATGTTCGATCCAGACAAGAACAACGAAGGCAAGGAAAGTTAAAAGATGTATTTACGGCATAATAAGTGTGTGTTATATGTTTCCGGGATATTTTCTGTTACACGGACTTGGTTGGTGGGACCGCCTATGCAAATACGGCAATATCGTGTTTCTATCCCCTTGGGCATAGATTGTACAGCACCTTTTGAAAACACCTAAAACGTTGCTATTTATTCGTATCAGACACTCGACAACATTTCTAACAAAATTTGTCATTTATTAACAATTTTCATTACATTTTGCTGCATTGCAGCTATCACCAGAATTTTTTTAATTTGACAAATAATGAAACTGAATAATTTCGCACCTTTTTCCATCTGAAAAAGTTATAATCTGGAAATATAATAAATGGAAAATATCTGGCAATAATGCATTGCACCCAAAGATCGTTGGCTAGATTTGAAAAAATAAATGCGAGGCTAAATGTAGTCTATCTATCAAAATGGGTGACATTTTATATTTTGCAGAAATAGAAATAATCTGTGAATACGGCAGCATTTATTACCATAAAACATGGAATAGAAAAGGTGGAATAATAAAGATAGCATGAAAAATATATGCATTGATACGGCACACAGCCCATTATAGAGTAAGATTAAGTAAGTGATTATAAACTTTGAATTGACTCCGGTTACCGTAGTACTATATTGAAATAAATATGACAGACTAACTAATCAGATATGTTTTATATTGATTTTATTCATAAATACAACTTACAATATTGCTGATATTCGGAAATCAGACGATAATGATATCGCAATATTTTCGATAAAATGGGGAAATTGCCCAGCTCTACCTGGAACCGGGTACCCACCCCAACAACCAGGTACCCGCCCCAAACAACCGGGCACCCGTAATCCTGAACCAACCAATCTTGTTTACATGGCTAAGCAGGAGTGACTGTGACCACCATTTTGTGCTCTCAAAATCTCAAGGTTTTACCTTGTGTTTTTGTGATAATTGTGCCTAGATTCTTTCTAATCGACAACTAATTGGATTACTATGGGGAACGCCACTGATACTTAGGTCATATATCGCTTTAAAAGTATTCTCGTTATATTGGAGACTTAGTCTCTGGTTTCCGTTTGTATCATATGCTACATTTTATCGTAACAGGGGTGTATGGGAACGCGGAAAATGCCTATATGATCTCTTCCTTTAACCCCCCAACAGAAATCAGGCAGTGTGAAACGTTCTTCTTTGGTTTTCCATGAACGAAGTTCACGGTTGCTAACGCTATATCGGCTATAGGCCATTATAAATCGTGATTGCCTAGGCGAGTGACGGATGTCACCCCCTTTTCACTTGGATTATTTCGTTAGAGAACAGTTATTTTGAAAACCTTGGTTGGATATTGTGGCACTGCAGCTCTACCGTGATTTACAACAGTAGCTGTTATTTCATTTCTGTTGTTTTCTCGAGTTGTTATTTAGACAGCTTAGGTGTCTTTATGTCATTCGTCTTGGAAGTATATTTTTGAAATTAATTATGAAATTTACCGTGAATGGTTATGACACAGTTCCCTGTTTCGTTTTATACATCCTGTAGGATCAATTTATGGGTGTATTTCTTTACCTTTAACATTCTTATCGCCTGTTCAGTGATCTTGGTTGCGCGTTAAGGTAGTATGAGTGCTGGAGGGTTAACTTATAATTTATTGATCAAAATATTTGAAAATTATTTGTCTGCCTTCCATTCTGTGTTTGATCCACTTGCTTATTGTAGCTTTGTAAGCCCAAGCCCCCACCCCCCCCCCCCCCCCCCCTTCATACGGCAATTGTCATAAGTTTGTGAAGGTTGTTTACAAGGACCGTGTGTGTTCAGGGTGGTCCGTCGAACTTATGGTTAAATTTTTGTTTGGGCCTGCTATGCATGGGTTCTTGCATAATGTCCTGCCCACACTGGTGTCTGCCCTTATCCCGAAGACTGCGGCACAACCTCTTCCCATGTTTGAGATGGAACCTGTCCACGGACAGGGTCCTGGTCTTGCTATCGTGGGTGCCATCTTGTATGGCCCGCTGGCAGTCCCGTCGGACTCCGATCTGACAGGTTCTGCTTCGCCGCAGCCACCTCCGGGTGGTCCAGTAGCGGTAGCCGGACCATCCAGCATGGAAGCCATTTGCCATGATCGCTCCGGTGTGTCTTCATCCCGCGATAACTCTTCGGAGGATGAGGAAGCCATGGAGGAGAGGTTGTTGTGGCCCGAGATTTCACGGTTGAAGCATATGGAGGTCGATTCCGTCCCGTTTGCTACCAATCCATGCAGTGGCGGGTGGGTCTGGTCAGGTTGGTACTCGCCTATCATGCCTGAAACAGTGGCTAGACACTGGGTGCCGTTGGCGCCCGTGTACGGGTCCGGAACTGTCACAGGTCTGCACAGTGTACCGTGCAGGACTGGATTGTTCTATAGGGTGGCGGCGGAACCGCACAGTTCCAGTGCTTATAACTATCCAGCAGCGGCTCCAGGGGTCGAAATTCACAATTTCAGCAGAATCAATTCGGATTACTGTAAATTTGCTCAACAGGATTCCCATATAGAAAGCTCAACGGGAATCCAATACACTGAGGGGTTTTCATTTCTATGTCATACACGGGATAAATACATTGTCTTAGTATTTATTATACATACAATTTTATATTTCAGAAGCTTCCCTAGGCTTGCACGATATTGTCCTAGGAGGTATCCCAATATATCGTGGTGAGAAAATAGCGATATTTCGATATATCGTATAGCCAATTTTATGGTATGAAATCACGGGGTGAATTGGTCTTGGGTTGAGTTAGACTGCACGGGTTGGCTTATGTAGACATATCGGCTTCGCTATAAGTTTTCATATTAACCTTAAATATTGCGTACTCTAACCTTTAACCATAACTTGGTAATTGGTAAATTTCAACAAAAACTTTAAATCCAGTCGCCAAAGAACGAGTGTTAATAACACGAAAATAGGACAGAATTTCCCCGTTATAAATTTTTGACGCCTTACACCTTGTGTTAATGTATAACTTATAGCGGGAGTGAAATTATTACATTGGACAACCTAAATATTGCGTACTCTGTTATAGGGTTGGGCGATTTCTCGATATTATCGTCAATATCGTCAATACCGACAGGATGATATTGCACTTTTAACTGTGAGCATAATATAAAGAACTAAGTTAGAAATGTCATACTCTTACCTCTATTCGGTCCAGTAATAGTCTTTAAGTAATAATCTAGTCTTTGTCTAAGGTAATAAAAACTTAATAAACTCCAAAATAATCTGTGTTCATTTAATTCATGGTTTGTTTGCGCTAATAAAATGATTTAAAGTACAAAATAATCCTTTGTTGTTCACTTTTCATAATTGCATAAATAGACGACGCCATGTTTTTTCTTGCCTCATTCTGAGTATTAGTCAGTGGGGAATACCATTTGCACTACCCACATTTCATTCTGATGACGTCATTACTACAGGTCAAGCTATTTATCCATTAGTCATTGATCTGCATGGTTAAACATTCTTCTGACCGTGAAAGATTTAAACTTTAAAACTTTTGAGGTCGATAGGAAACCACACACACTTAATCCCTTATCAATACCACAGCTTGGAACGGTGGGTGAGGGGGCAGTTAATCTCTTGCTTTACCGTTATACGATTTTATGTTACTTTATACAATATATTTAGCATTTTTAAACGAATCAGATCAAAATTCATTCCACATATAACATTACGGATTTATTCTAAGTGAGAAACATCCTTAAAATAAAGAATTTAGGCCTAATTATTTCCAGTTTTCTATCAGTTGTGGCAGTCTTGGCTGCGGAGTTAACTGGGTTAATTTCACACATCCCGGCTACGCCTTGAGATCAGTGGATAAACCCGCTAAGTAGTGAGTGAATTTGAATAGGTCTACAATGGGGCAAATTAGTATTTAATATTACAGACCAAATAAAATCTGATATAATTGTTTCCAGTCTTCACGCTCGTTCTCGTTCAAAATCATGCAGTGTTATTTTATTAATTTGCATCGTCTATGCTAGCAGCGGCCGTGATAACAGCTGTCGGAATTCTGCAGTGTGAATTCTGATTGGCTCAAGTATGATACGGTGGCCAATCAGATTTCGTTCTGCAGAATTCCTTTCTGCGCGATGAAGTTAATGCATATTCCTTGCTCAATCTTTTGACAGTTGTCGTGAGGTAAAGCGTGAGGTAAAGATAACATAAAATACAACACAAGAACAGAAGAAAATCCTTTATTTTTCTTATTTGTGATGGGTTAGTTGCATTACATTCGTTGCTTTAAACTGTATATTGAAGGGTGTCAAAGTGTGGAATTTCGTGTATTAAATATGTGGAAATGGTAATCATGGCGATCTTAATTTACGGTTTCAATGCAACAAATTTAATGAAAATAACTTTCAGACACCACCAATTTGAAATACATGTTATTCTATGTTTACACCCTAACTCCACACCTCACCCAAATGACGATATATCGTGATACCGCGGTATTTTAATGAGATACCGATATCATCATGCCTTGAGCAATATCGCCCAACCCTACTCTGTTATAATCATCGTTTATTACATCAAAATTAATCCAAACATTTGATTTTTCATGTCGTCTTTGTGAAAATGTACAAATCACGTGATATTAGGAATGCGCTTTAGATCCATAGATATCTAATCTTTAGATCTGAGCCGCATTTACAGAGTACCCGTTTACTAATAAGTTAGCCTTCAGAAACAGTTTGGATAGTTCACCTTGCAGGGTAAAGCGTGTATGCCGTCTCATTTAGCTATCACATTTGTGAACGCACCACCTCTCGCCTCCAAAATCAGGAGAGGGAACAATATCATGTGATTTATATATTTGCTAATAATAGTTAGCCCTCAGAAACTTCTCGGATAGTTCACCTTGCTGGCTAAAATGTGTATACTGTCTCGTGTACCCATCAAATTTGTGCACCGCCTCTCACCTCCAAAGCAAGCAATATCACATGATTTATATATTTTCGCGACGCCATTTATTGTCCAATTTAGGATTAATTTTGATTTTATAAACCATGCTTATTTAGAAATATTTAATATTTATACCGTCCCAGGTAATAATTTCACTCACGCGATCATGGTTTTGAGATATACAGTGTGGCAGCAAGAAATTATATCGGTAAATTGCAATAAATTTTCGTATTATTGTCCATCTTTTAAACAAATTTTAAAGAATGAACTTCAAATTTTTCTTCACCTATTCCTAATATAAGTCCACCCCACTGGCAAAGATGTTGGTTTGGAAATAAATTGAACAGCTGGCCGTAATAGAAGGGCACGCTACAAACACATGACAAATAGGCAGAATACGGCATGACGCTAAAATTTTCGCGATATTTTGATTTTTTCAAAATCGAATTGTAAAAAATGGTGGCTGGAAAAAAAAATAGCGATTTTCGATAATATCGGATGATCGTGCAAGCCTACGGTGCCCTGAGCACATTTCACTCTCATGATTCTGATTTTAAGTTCATGTTGACAAACAACAGACAGAGATCCTACCTGATACTACAAACTTTCCTTGAATTCATGAACAAACAAATACTGATACAACTCAGTTGCCATAGAAATTGCTGATCTTTTTTCCTAATTATCATATGGAACCCCAGCCATATACAAAAAAGTATATGCAGTAATTAATAATTATGCATATTAGGATCTGATTGTATTGGTCTCTCAGGAAAACTTTTAGTATGATACTGTACATACAAGGGGTATTTATTGTAAACCAGTCAATCTTATTCTAAGTGACAGCTTTTATTTTCAAAGAAGTAGAACTTTGAGATTTCATATTAATGGATGAATCCAATCTGTTACTCAATCCAATCTGTTACTCAAGTATTGACCTCATAATCAATTACATCACATATAGGTTGATGTCACAAGTCACTATTATGATTGACAGCCAATACTAACTCTTGGAGTAGTCTGTTAGTAAATATGAATTGTATTTTTTGCCATTTAATAAACATTCTGTTGACTGCTTTGAGGCTGAGTTAGTTTCAAAGTATTCACCAAGTTAGCTGTATAGTTGCCATGAAATTGAGATTCTGTGACTTCAGGATTCAAAGTATATAAATAAAATCCATCCGAACATGTGTAACGCTTGGGCCGGGCCTTAGCTAGAGATGGGCGGGGCATAACTAAAAGTGGATTCATCCATTGTGATATAAGTACTGTAATATTTCTCAAGTAAACTTGTCAAAAAACACATTGAGTTTTTGTTTTATATCCATTCATTACATTTCCAGACCAAGAAGTAAGCTTGCGCGATTTTTCGATGTAATCGTGAAGTTCGATTTATTTTTAAACTCGCGATTTTTACGATGTAATTGAGGAAAAACCGGAAAATCGTCAAAATTTCACGTTTGTTTGAAATCTGAAGTTTGTGTTTTTCTGTCCCATTTTATCAGTACATGAGTGCAATTATAATCGATTCACGCCCGTGTTCAGTGTGTTTATATCCCACCGTGCCATGCACGTGGCGAATAATTACTAATCACAACACAAAGCTCTATGATTAACAAGCTAACAATAGCGAGATAAGACCTTTGTCATTGAGAAAACCACCTAGTTACTGCGTCAAATCGCCATATAATTTTCTTTCTTTCGCTACAGACCCTGAGTCTGTCGTGAAATACCAAGCAAATATACTTAGTTGCAGAGTGTAAGGCAATAATCAGTGAGCATAATTCTTTTTAATTCTAGAATTAGCAATTTCAGGCGCTGTAATAATTTTTCCTTTTTGAGTCTAATTAAAGAAAATAAAGCAACAACATTTCAGATTGTTGTATTTTGAACTGTGCATTATGTTGATTACTCTTACATGTAAATCGTACATTCTGAAAGCAACTATAATCCTATAGGACGAGTTTACGCTCTTACACTCATACCTACACAAAGCTACCGTCCTATGTATGTGGATTGCACAGTATCTCCCCAGGTACTAATATTAGCACCTTCGTGTTGCTCCGGTAATGACCTAAGCTCGTCCTACAAAGGGAGGCTATAAGCGGAAGCTGATACATCACGTAATTTATATTTTTTCTCGCCAACATTTTATGTCAAATTTTGATGAAATAAATGGTGTTTATTAAACTATACGCAATATTTAGGCGGTGCCAATTAATAATTTCACTCCCACGATGATGGATATAAGGTATACACTAAGCATAGACGTAGGATGGTAAGAATTTGTCGCATGAAATTGTGTTCTAATTTCGTGCTATTTTTGTATCATTTATTTCAACTTTTTCTAGAAATTCTAAGTCTCAGTTTTCGTGATTTGTCATGTTACCCTGGTTTATGCTTTTGGGAATTTGGAGCTATGATTTAATCGAAAATCATGATTCTTTTTATAAAATCGATCGTGATGTTTCAAAGCAAAAATTGTGCAAGCCTACCAAGAAGAATATTTTGGAAAATTTACCCCTGGAATTACAAGCTCGATTAACCGAGCCAGTCATTCAGTGGTAAACCTACAAAAAAACAATACTTCCTTGGTCTGCAAATATACATTTTCTCTGCCAAAATATCAGTATTTGTATGACAACACTCATTAGAAACATCTTTCCAGCTTGCAATAATTTCAGGGTTCATACACCTTGGGTACAATAAAATTCCATACTTTTTCCAGACATATATTTCAAAATTCCAGACCCAGTATTCCTAATAATTGGTGACTAATGACATGATATTTATGAATATCTTAACACCCTCACCCAACCCCCGCCCACGTGCAAACCCCACTGCAAAAACAAAGAATAGAATATCTTGCGTTGTTGTGGCTTACCACCCACACCTCACCCCAAGCCACCACCTTGTAAGCCTTAAGGCAGCAACGGCTTCCAGTCATATTATTTTCAAAATATAAAAAAGAATGTGCTTTAATTTGTGAAGAATTCCACCTGTATCAAAGAAGTTAGAACCACCATCTTAATGGCCCAAAAACAGTGTCCACTTTACATAGGTTTGACTGTGTATTGAATGCTGACGAGTAATGAGGCAGTCAGCCTTTCATGATTTCAGCTCAGGTTCACTTTGCAAACGACGTTATTAGGGGATTTCCCAGTAATGAGGACGTCAGCAGCAGTAATTTCCAGGAAATAGTCCTGAGAGCTATATTTAGACAATCGGCTATATCAGAATTTGGCGCTATATAACTCCAGTAACTGTCAATGGTTTATGTCATTGATTTATATCTTACGTCAAAGGACTGCGGTTAAATATTCTGAAGTTGCTGCTTTAGACTGCTCTTCTTCTTTTCGTTCGCTGATCATACCGCCAGTCCTGTAAGTGACTTTCGACATGATCATATGCGCTAAGTGCGTAGATCCATGGTTTATTAGAGTGCACCATGCGGCCTGGAGCCTCCGTCTTCAGCACTCGAGGTTTCTGTCAGGGTTACCTCACCCGTACCTCCTTTAGTCGCCTCTTACGACACGCAGAGGATACAGAAGGTGTATTCTAAGCCCCACCTACAGGGCCACTTTTGAAGTGCTTATTTATGGGAATCCAATTGGATTCCCATATTTTTCAATTTCGGGAATATTACGAGAATCGGATTCCCAGATTCCGTCAAATTTCGAGCCCTGGGCTCCTTGGCAGCAGGCTGCTGCTGGTAGACCTGTAAACACATCAACCGGTGATGTGTTTACGGGGGGGGGGGGGGTGGGGGGGGGGGGGTGGGGTCTTGGGTCTTCCTCAGAGACGGATTGGATTAATGCCTTGGCTTGGCTAGCCGGGGTTGATCCATCCGTGGTTGCGACCACCTCTAAGGAAGACATTCGCCATCCATCGGTGGCAGCCATACGGACCTGGGGTCTTGCCCGGGGCTCGGATCAAGTGCATTGACCTGGATCCAAAGTTCAGAGAGTTGCTTGAAGCGATTTACGTTAAGCAGCTCTCAACTAAGAGCCAGTTCTCTGCGGCCTCCATGGAGGTGCGGGCAAGGTGCCATATTCTCAAGCTGGGGTACGAAAGGTACTGAGCGGTCCCAATGGTCACGGGATGACCGCTGAGTCCTAGGAGTCCCTAGTGCTGGAGCGGGTGGTCCCGCTCAGGCGCTAGTGGACAAGAACCAGGCATCCATTGAGGAAGTCCTGGCCCTGTGCGATGAGGGTGTGAGGGCGGCAGGCAATGAATGCCATCAATCGTTCCCTTCGTATCCTTCAGTCGGTGTGGGCTGAAGTGGGGGCAGGCCGCTGGTGCCGCCAGTAGCACCATCGTGCATCAATGACAGTCTTGTGCAGTCTATGGATGCACAGGCCCGGGGGGCAGACGTGTGTTACAAAGTCAAGGAGGCAAATAGTCTTTGACCATATGTGTCCAGCTGCGGTCGTCAGGGATAGGTTGCTTGGGACCCCCCTGAACTGACCTAGCATCTTCGGTGGCCAAACGCGCGTCATCCTAGAGGACCCTGCTAATATTGCGCAAAACAGGCTGGCAGTGAATATGCAGCTGGAGCTAGTATGTCAGGCACACATGCTTGGAGCTGCATCCAAGCCGCCAGTCGGTCAGTCTTCTTCGAAGAAGCACAAGAAGAGCAAAGTGAAAGCTGCGCCTTTCTACTAGTGTGACTTCTGGGCCCTCTCATCTGGCTCTGGCGAAGAAGACTAAGGAGGCCCCTGCATGTCCTAGTGGCGGCCCTGATTGCCTTAGAGGCGGTAAGGGTAAGTCTTCAATGGGTGGAAAGAAGGGATCGGATCAGAACTGAGGGTACGGTGGCTCCCTTCGTATCCTCCAGGACCGCACCTGTGCAACAGGGACAGCGGTGCAAGTCAGATCAGCCAAGCTGAGGCTCGGGGGCAGCGAATCGCGAGCCAGCCACCCTCCAAAGGCATCAGTGCGCCTATCGTCGGTGGAAGGCTCATGCATTTCATCGAGGTGTGACGTCAGGCAGTCTGGTCCTGGGAGGGATATCCCAGGGCTACATGCCAGAGTGGTGGGATTTCCCACCACAAAATCTGTCTTTGACACATCCTGTCTGGGCGAAAAGGCACAGTGAGATCCATGCGCTTTCAGCAGAGAGGGACTGATTTATTGTTTCTGGAGGTAATGCGACTGCTCCCAAGAGCAGAATTCATGTCAAAGAACCAAACTTCGAAACATCCTGACAAGCCGATCTTACCGAAATTAAGTCGGTACGATCATGATGCCAGTGCCTGTTGTCTGGTCTGTGCTTTGACTAAGTACAAAAAGCGGACAGAATCTTTACGGTCAGATGATAAGCATCTGTGGACCTGCCATAAAAAGCTTATGGCACAGCATCCATAGATACTATAATCTCGTTGGGTACTCGAATGCATTCAGACTACCCACGAAATAGCGACTGGTCACCAGGTGCAATGTGCCAGGACTCATGGCGTCAGAGGGATAGCCTTGACAGCCCTATTATACAATGGTGTCTCGTTAGAGGATGTCATAGCCATTGCACAATGAGACTGTGAGTCCTCATTCACGGACTACTATATGAGGGATGTCAGACTCGGCCAATACACTCGCCTTATCAATATTTAAAAGCTAGTTAAAGGACCACACTGATCGTTCTCCTTGGGTAGCATATTGCTATTTAATTAGCGATTAACAGACATGGTTAGCGAGAGGATGAATCGGCAAAAGTCATGTGGGCCATGGTGACAGTTCTGGCATGGTGTCTGGAATGCAAAAGTCATAAGGTAATCCAAGTTTGACTGCTTACTGTATTTGTTTATATACCATGTTCATTCATTCTATATAGTCCTGCTCATTCTCAGGCTATTGTGTGTCAAGAGCTGTTAATACTCGTGACATACTTGCATTTTCAGGCGAGATACATGTTCATTAGTTCTCTTCCCTTGCTGGAGAAGGGTGGGGGTGTGTTATGCGAATGTGAGTCGGTCTGTAAGCTTGTCAGTCCTCTTTGAAAAGTACCATTGTGACAAGTTTAGTCTCATTCCTTCTATAGAGGCACTTAAGATTTTGCATGGCTTGCCCCTTCCCACCAGGTAACTTATCAAATCTGGTGTTATCAATAAGTAATGTAATGGTAAGTATTGATCGAAGGAGAATGAAGGAAATGTCAATTTGCCTTTCTCTGAGATCTAACAATACTTTACCTTTACATTACAGACCCTGCCTCCCAGCCCCATGGAGGTAAGCCATGTGTCAGTCACGTTTGTGCTTAAGCTATGCAAACAAGTGGCTGGTTCATGGTTATGGCTACCCGGTTGCTGGGCGGGTACCCATTTTCAGGAACTGGCAAGAGCTGTGATAAAGTCCAAAAGACTCTTAGGGCACGTCTACCTAGGTGGCTGTTATCAATAAGTAATGTAATGGTAAGTATTGTTAGATCTGAGAGAATGGGAAATTGAAATTTCCTTCAACTTGCTGCAGATATTTCGAGCAGTTTGATTGTCAGTCATTGCTGACTAAGGCAGCAATAACTTTGTCAAATTATTCTAAGAATAATCATTTCCTGGTTTTCAGTATTATTACTAGCTAACAGATGTATGTACAATTAGCATTTGCCATATATGTTATCGAAATCCAGTGTGATATGTGTTAGCAACTGCTGTAGTTGTGTTCATTTCATTGTCAATCAGTTGGTAATCGTGTCATTTATAAGCACTGCACGTGATCGTGCATGTGCCAGCCGGATCTACCAGGCATTGGAAATATATTTCACAATGGACCCTGATAATGTATATGGCATAGGCCTAACTAGGTTTCATACAAAAATGCTAGCTAAAAATATTGAAATTTAATTGATTATTCTGAGAGCAATTAGACATAGTTGTTGCTGCCTAAGGCAGCAACGATTGGCAATCAAATTGCGCGAAATATCTGTAGTAAGTGCTATTACATTGCTGCTTCTTTTGAGAACAATTTAATTGAAAGTTGTTGCAGCAACAGCTGGGGAAGACTGTATTATCAGCTAGATTATTTTGAGAACAATTTGACTTAATGTTCTTGCTACTATAGGCAGCAATAATCGTCAATCAACTTGTTCTGAAGATAATTTGCGTAGCACGCTGCAAACTATTGACTCGACGAGCACTGCTCGACTAAAATTGTTTTACGTGTCTAGTCCGGTATATAAAGGGAACTTTGACGTCACAACTTGATACAAGATTGCAGAGCGGCTCTTAGCATCAGAAATCTGGGCATTTTCTTAGCCTACTTTGGTAGTTTTATCAGCTTACAATAGCTTTAAGCTGGCCAAAACTGGCATCTGCAGTGGTCTAGAGAAATGTCCAGTTACAGAGTGATTTGAAGACTATTTTTAGAATATTTTCCATTCGAATGACTGGCAAATTCTCAAAAATCATTTCTTGGTCTTCAAATAGGAATTTTCTATGAGAAACTTGAAATTTTCTTGACCAAATTTGACCATTTAAGTGTTTAAATAGTGTTTTACAGATTCTATTATTTCTGCATTTCTTTTTAGATTCTTGTCAATTCCACCCGGGCATCCCTGTGTTCCATGATGCACTTAAAGGATGGTCCTGCTGTAAGAAACGCAGTACAGATTTTACAGAGTTTCTTAATATGCCAGTGAGTACTATGGCTGTGCGATATACTGAGCTGGAAATTCACCTTCTTTAGCGGTGATCCATACAGCATTTCATTGATTGTTACCCCTTTCATAGTGAACCTAGGCTAAGTGAAAACAGAACTTACCACTGAGATGACTGGCTCGGTAACCGAGCCAGTCATTCCAGTGGTAACTCTTCAAAAATAGTCTTCTCTTGGCCTGCAAATGAACATTCAATTAGGAAATATTTTGATGTTCTTGAACAAATTTAGACATTTAAAGGGTTAATGGTAGAATCTGATTAAGAAAATTTAAATTTTCTCTTAGAAAATGTCCCGAAAAAAGGTTATTTTTTATAATTTACCACTGAAATGAATGATTCGATTATCGATTCAGTCATTTCAGTTGTATAGTTTCAAAGATGGTTTTTGCCTGCAAATGGCATTGTCCAAATCCATAGCACATGCTGGGTTTGGCTGGTTGGAACATTAAGCATATTAACCCTTGAATTTTGTTCAAGAAGATTTAAATTTGCTCAGAAAATGCCTATTTGCAGACCAAGAAAAGAATATTTTTGAAAATTTACCACAGGAATGACTGGCTCAGTTATCTTGTGCTGCAAATGTACATTTCCAGAGCACTGCAGAAGCCGTTTTTGGCTGATATTAGTGTTATTGGTTAAATGATTAAATTCACACCTATATCTAGCATTCTTTGCTAACACATGCGCAAGAGCAATCAGAGATTCCAGACCCTCATTCTGCCGTTTCTGTTGTTTTTGGATTTTTTCCGGATTTCTTCGGATCACATCAAACGGTATGGAATCCTAGTCAGGGTTCATACTGGTCATGGAAATCCTGGAAAGTCATGGAATTTTAAATTTTAAATTCCAAGCCTGAAAAGTCATGGAAAATCAGGTTTTTTTAATCATACATGTATGTCATGGAAAAGTCATGGAAAATGGTAATCATGTAAAATAAAAAGACATCTGTGGGCAAATTTCAGACATTTTGAAGAATAACTCAGATGTTATTTTTGGAGTTACATCATAATGACAAATCTCCTAGATATTAATTCTCGAAGGCCGTGGAATTTGTCAATTTTGGTCATAAAAAAGTCATGGGATTTCAAATACAGACAGGTTTTTAGATACAGGTGCAGACAGACAGACACACAGACAGATCCGATTACAATACGCTTCACAGGGTGAGTGTAAATGGTTGAATTGTCTGAAGGCATCATTTACATCATATTACTTCATAAATTCTGTTTTGTCACCAGCTTTATGGTGGTTTGACTCCTGTCAATCTTGCCATAACGTCTTTAAAGCTTACATTATTTGTATGTGCAGGGGTGTGTGAAAGGTCAACACAGCAATGAGAAACCACCAGAACCAGAAAAACCAGAGACACAGAATGATGATAAAGATGTGGTGAGTCTAGCAAGGTGGGAGACAGGTGTGGTGACCTGTGTTTCTCATGGCATCTACATACATGTATAAATGTTGGATATCACAGGGAGACCACACCCTAAAATCTGCGTGTTACCAGCTGAAATCTGGGGATTGGGTCCCAAACTGAAAATATGTGGTCCCATTGCAGGTTTTCTCATCTTACCCGAAATACCGATTGCAAAAGCTCATTTAAAATTTAATTAGGATTATGTTGACTATTTTGAAACTAATTTGACTTGAAGGTTTTGCATCATATCATGCCTATTGTGGCAACAGGTTCCTGTCAAATTATTTTCAAAATATTTTGCAACTTACTTGCATACATGTACATGTAGATACCTTGAAATTGATATTGTGGTAAGATGCATCTCATTTTGTAATAGTTACAGTACAGCTCCAAAATAAAATAAAACATACTATTTAATGTTTTAAACATAATAGAGGATCACAGTTTATCCATCAAACATAATGTCATAATCAACTACGTGATCTGTAGCATGAAGTTCGTCACATATGCTTAATTGATGCCGGACTAAGCGTTGTTGTATGAATTATATGCCTTTACTATTTATTGACCATGCTGGTGAATTTTTAAAAACTAGAACCCAGCCAAATTAGTTTTAAAATATTCAACAGCTTACCTGTATAGTTGTGTGGAAATTGGTAGTCATGGAGTTCACGGGTTTGAAAGATCCCAACACGGGCGAAGTGTGGGTGGAGCTTCTAGCTAAGGATGGGCAGGGCATAGCTAAAACTGGATTCCTCCATTGGATTGACATTGCTCCCTAAGGCAACTCTTTTAACCCTTATCACTGTGATGTTAGAAATTAAAATTTTCAAAATATATTAAAATGTGAACTGGTGTTCATTTTCCAACAAATTTGGTGGAAGATGGTGCTGTCATAGACAGCAACACCATCCACCAAAATTGAATTAAATTGTACACCAGTTTCTTTGCTATTGGCACAGTAAAAGATAGAATATTGACATCAGAGTGATAAGGGTTAACACATTACTGCCAGTACATGTATCTGTATCAACCTAGCACAACAGTCCAACGCCGTTCAATATTTTGAAACTAATTTCACTGCAAGGCATTACTGTCTGAAGTAGCTATATTTTCCAGGTGAGTTAATTTCACCATATTCAACAGAATATCTTGTTGACAGTTTTGTTAAAACTAATTTCTGTGTTTGTAGGTTGTGCCTGTTACAATACCTCAGCCAATCAAGCCAGTAGAGTTGATAGAGCGGCCTTCAGTTGATGAAACTATGGTTACATTGCCTCATACAGTGGCACCATCTTTGAAACAGGCACTCGAGAGAAAAATTGAACAACTAAAGCTAGAACACAATGAGGATGGTGAGTGATAGTAAATTGAGGGATCCGATCTGTCGCTCAAGTATCTATTATCATAATCAAATATGTCACTAGTTAGCTGACAATGATGTACATGTATAACTAGGTCAGAATTGAAATGTATTTTGAAATTCACTTCGCTATGGTCTCTGTTGATGCCATAGGCAGCAACAACCCCCAGCCAAATTAGTATTAAAATATTCAGCATGTTATCGCCAGTTAAATTGAAATTTAGATTACAGAAATTCAGGTTTCAAAGTCAATTACAGGACATGTAAAAAGTGGGCGGAGCGTAGCTAGAAATGGATCCCTGGATTAGGCAGTAACATTTGTATTGCTGAATTGTCAATTTACATTACTCAAATTGTTTGCAAAGTAATCAGCCCAGTGCAGGCATCATGAATTCTTTAAGGTCATTCAAAATTCTTTAACCTTTAATGGTCAAATTTGTTCATGAAAATTGTAATTTTCTCACAGAAAATGTTCATTTGTAGATCCATGGAAGGTAATTTTGCATTGGTCTTGAGAAATGTTCATTGGTAGACCGAGAGAAGGATACATGCACATGTACCTCCCACGTGTAATAGCTTTTTTGTGTGCTGGGAAGGGGATGGGGTGGGGCCACATAAACGTAGGCCTTTGAGATGTGTGGTGAAAAGATAAACATTTTTAACCCTTTAACCCTCGAATTTATTCAAGAAAATTTCAATTTTCTCATAGGAAATGTCCATTTGCAGACCAAGAGAAGATGATTTTTGAAAATTTACCACTGAAATGACTGGATCGGTTATTGAGCCAGTCATTCCAGTGGTAAATTTTCAAAAATAGTCTGCTTTTTGTCTGCAAATGGGCATTTCTCAAGACCACTGTGGAAGCTGTTTTTGTCTGATATGAGGGATAAAGGGTTAAAGAACCATTATGTGTGTAGGGTTCTAAATAAATTACGGCAAATGCCCTGCCTCTTACATGTACATATGTACCATAATGCCCGTTAAGTTTGCCAGATATCTAAGTCAACATCTTCCTTAGGAAATAAAGTTTCCAAATTACATTACAGACTTATCCTTCAGCCTTTGACTAATGTTCCTGTACAAGTGACATAAAGTGAGTCTTGATCCTCATTGCCTGAGAAAGTTCGATATTGCCGTCATGCTCTTCATAGTGAGCCATGATCTGAATTGATGCCCTTAGGCAAAATGCCCAGAAAATTATGAATGCCATTAAGGCATCACTGCCTTTTGGTGTTTTACTGACACTTTCAAGGCCTGTCTGTGGTCCACTTACAAGATATAATCCTGCGGTTTCTTGATCAGATTTGTGTTTTTTGGGGAAACAAACAAGCACAATGTTAATGCCCCACCATATAGATATGTGGAGAATACATGTATATATATATAGCATTGGCTTTTTCCATCCTGTTTGTCCATCCCGAATATCCCTGCATGCGGTAGCTCAAGCTGTACTATAGGTACCATCAAGACATTTGAATGGCAGCATACTCTTGTGGCCCCAAAGAACCCGAGTGATTTTGGTGTCAGTAGGTCAAGGTCACAGTGATCCGCTTATGGATAACATAAGTTCTACGGAAGGTATCTTAACAAACCCTGACCTTTGCGTTCGAAGAAGTGTATTAATTTTGGGTCCAAAAGTCAAAGGTCAAGATCATGGTGATCACCGTAGGAAATTGTTTGCATTTCCAGATAATAATTCAAGACCTACTGTAGGGATCTTCACCAAACTAGGACCATGTGTTGCCTTTGGACGTCCAAAGATCACTATTAATTTTTAGTTCAAAAGGTCTTAGTCACGATGAGCCAATTAAGAAAATTGGGTTGCATTTCTGAATGATAGCTCAAGTTTTAACAAAAGTGATCTACAACAAACCTGACCTGTGTGATGCCCTTGGGGTCAAAGTCACTAAGGAAATTGTGATTACTTTTAGTTCTAATAATATCCCCTTAATTACTGAGTGAATGTCATCAGTACGGTATGCATAAATAAGCATGAACGTAATGTTCTGTGTCAATATCCTTTGACACTGTCCTGCCAGACAAATCTCATACTGCAGTGGTCTATTGCATGATGGTGCTGGGGAAGGGCATAGAATTCAGTAATCTCTGATTGCTGTTCTTGTTGTGATTGCAGGTGATCATGAGAGTAAATTCGTGGCGATGGGAACACGCTGTAATAATTCAGGGTGCAAAAAGGTAAGAAATCCTCTTAAGAAAAATTTATTCTTGGACTTTTTAACACTCATATCAAAAACAGCTTCTGCAGTGGTCATGAGAAATGTCCATTTGCAGATAAAGAGAAGAATATTTTAGAAAATTTATCACTGGAATGACTGGCTCGATAACCGAGCCAGTCATTCCAGTGGTAAAGTTTCAAAAATAGCTTTTTCTTCATCTGCAAATGGACATTTTCTAGGGAAAATTTTTAATTTTCTTGAACAGTTTTGAGCAAATATGCTGGGCGATATGAGCTTAACCCTTTCACCAATGAATTCCCCATATCTCATTCTCAAGGCAATTCTACAGGAACTGTTGAATATTTTGAAATTAATTTGACTGGAAATCATTGCTGCTCTAGGCAGCAATGTCTCCCAGTCAAATTTAATTTCAAAATATTCAACAGATAAAGTTTTATATCGTAAAGAATATACCTTTTCAGGGTTTGGGTTCATGGATACAATATGTATTAGAAAATCAATTTTCTTGACAAATCTTGACCATTAAAGGACTTTAACACTCATATCAGCCAAAACGGCTTCTTGAGTGGTCATGAGAAATATCAATTTGCAGACCAAAAGAAGACTATTTTTGAAAATTTACCACTGGAATGACTGGCTCAATAACCAAGCCAGTCATTCCAGTGGTAAATTTTCAAAAACAGTCTTCTCTTGGTCTGCAAATAGAGATTTTTCTATGACAAATTTGAGTGTTAAAGTGTTAATATGATGTTTGATTATTTCCAGTGCTACGAGGGTGAGCAGAGCAATGACGAGGAATGTGTTTATCATTCAGGTGCTCCAATATTCCACGAAGGGTAAAGAGTTATTATAATACCATAGTCACCTTTGTGTACCATTTTGATAGATTTACTAGTTAGGAACACATATTTGTTATGTGTGTCAGTTGAGGCAGTTATAAATATATTGATTCTTTGACCGAAAATGGTGGTCCTTTGTGGAGCTAGATGGGTTCCCGGCTGGTCTCCGAAGTGAAGTGTGTGTAGCAGGCTATCCTCATATATACCCGTAAATAGTGCATACCGTACTTTCGTGTATATTGCGCAGTTTTTTGCTAATTTTGCTCCAGGCCAGAAGGGGGGGGTGCGTCTTTGTATTTTGTATTATGCATTAGTATAAACCAATTTTTTGGACTCAGAATTTTGTGTCAGAATGGCGGCCCTGATCTACAATTAAGCCAAAAAATGTGATATATCAAAGGGAAACCACGACTTCCTCTTGCCTGCCGTATTGCAATGACCAATATTGTGGGCTACATTGTGTGTAATAATTGTATTCTATGTAATATTTGTGAATCGTACGTGTATGATTCTTAAATGGTGAAATAAAACTAAACTAACAAGTCATTGTACATGTATTATCGTAAACCAACATAAGATGACCCAAAACAACTTAAGAAATAAAATGAGGTTAGATCCCTTATTAAGTTGGATGACCAAATTAAAGCTCTTTTGTGATTGGAGGCATTCCACTGAACTTTATTTGGACTAGAAGGAGACCTCCCAAATAAAAGCAGATTTTGCAACGTCGCAAATGCCAATATCGCAAATTAATAATAAATATATACAGAAGATAATGTTTTTAAAACAATTTGAGCAATAAATTCACTATTACCTACATGTAATCAGTAAATGTATTCGGCAATATATTTACTGGCGAAATTTGTGTTCACTTGGGCGATTTTGTCCCGGCCGACTTTGTCACATTACATTCTACCGAGTATTAATCACTGTATTAATCAGCTATAGGACGAGTTTATGCCGTCACTCTTGTAGCTACTCGAAGCTCCCCTCCTATTTGTGGATTGCGCATGGTCTCTAACCGGGTACTACTATTAGCCTCTTCGCGCTACTCTGGTAACAACCTAAACTCGTCCTATAGCCTAATACATCACATGATTTCTTTGGATTAATTTTGATGAAATAAACAATGTTTACTATAATATATGCAATATTTAGGCGGTCCAATTAATAATTTACGGTATACATCAGGCATAGGCGTAAGATGGTAAGAATTTCTAGTGTGAAAAACTTGAAATGTTCTAATTTTGTGTTATTTTTTATATCATTTTTTCCCCAATTTTTTCTTGAAATATACCTAATAGAAGTCGCCACCCTTTCTCAGAGGTTTAGATTTAAAGAATTTACAGCCCTTGTCCTATTAGAAGCCGCGGTTACTAATGATTGTTTTACCAATTTTCGTTCGTCAGAAAAATGTTTTGCAATCTTTCTGAACTATGACTGCATGTTATAAGGCTTTTTTGGCTCATATTTTGTCAAATTTTGCCGTGCGTGTTATCTATTAGTGCACAATATATATACGAAAGTACGGTAATTTTCATTCGATACACAATACAAAGTGTATTTCAGCATGTACTTGTAATGTTCAACATCCATGTTTGAAACTCTTAGGCACTATCGCTCTTAAACCTTTAACACTCATACATGTATCAGCCAAAAACGGTGTCTGCAGTGGTCTTGAAAATGTCCATTTGCAGACCAAGAGAAGAGTATTTTTGGAAAATTACCACTGGAATTGACTGGCTCAATAACCGAGCCAGTCATTCCAGTATTACATTTTCAAAAAATAATCTCTTGGTCTGCAAATGGATATTTTTAATGACAAAATTTACGTTTTCTTGAACAAATTTGAGGGTTAAAGGGTTAAACCTTTAACTCTTGAAATTCCAATATCTCAAATTTCAATTTCAATACAACTTAACAGTCCTGAGAGCTGTTGAATATTCTGAAACTAATTTGATCGGAACCTGTTGCTGCCATATTGATCATAAAGGATGTCATTTTTGGCTTGTGGGCATTAAATGGTTAATCTATTGTCTGTACTGGCCAAACATTCATGCCATTCTCAAGCAAAATGACTGTGGTGTCTATGCAATGTTTCACTTGTAAACTACATATAAGTATATATGGGCCTATGTAATGTTGTTCCATTTATTTTTGTGTCAGACTGATATCTATTTCTACTGAAGATCCCTTCACCAGACCAGGCTTGGAGCTTGTCCTCAGAGGTCTGAAGAACCATACTGATATTGGGGTCAAGAGGTCAATGTGACATTATTACAGAAAATTGTGTTGCGTTTCTGAACGATAACGAGTCTAACAATAGGTCAATTTCGATGTGACTTAGTTATGGAAGCTGTTGTTTCCGGACGATTTCCAGATTTGGATAGGAGGATGCCTTAGCGGGTTTGACGACCATATTGATTTGGGGGTCAAAAGTTCAATGGGCAGGATGACCTAATTAAGAGAATTGTGCTTCTGCAGGTGGGTATGGTGTGGGCATAGATTTCAGCAATCTCTTGTTACATGCATGTGTTACAGGATGAAATATTGGTCTTGCTGTAAGAGAAAGACGACAGAGTTCACATCATTCCTCGATCAGGAGGGATGCTGTCGAGGAAAGCATCTCTGGAAAAAGAAACAGGTGTGCTATATGTATATAACAATTTGATTGTCATGCCGGCGAAAAAAAGGTCTGAACGGGTATTCAGGAATGGGTATTTACAAGTCGAGAAAAGAAATTTTTTGAAAATTTACTGCTGGAATGACTGGCTCGGTAATCGAGCCAGTCATTCCAGTATTAAATATTCAAAAATCATCATCTTTTGGCTCATAAATTGGGTGATATTGCACTTAGCTAAAATATCACATTTTCTTGACACATCTTGAGCATTGGCGGGTTAAAAAGACTAATTATTACCAGCCAGATGTACTGGTCAATCCTGAAATATTACAGTACAGCTGAGAAATAACTTAACGCAGGGCATAATTAGAACTTGACATCTGCATAGCATGCATTGATATGCAAATTATAAATTGTTTAGTGGTCAGGAAAAATGTATAACAATTAGTGATAAAACTAAAGAAAATCAATGAAAAATTGCAATCGCGTGCACATTTTACAATTTACATAGCAGATATGGCTATACATGTTGCAGAATGTATAGCAAGTAGCAACTATATAGATTTAATATGTGTAACAAATTGAGATGCAATACCAGATAAATTATGCCTTGTAACATGTTTCCAAAACTAAGTAAAATATACTGTTGAATATTTTGAAAATAATTAGATTGGAAGACATTTCCCAATCCAGTACATTTCTTACTAATATCTGTTTATGTTTTGTAGACATATTAACTTATTTATGAGCTGTATTGATTGCTACATGTAATGGCTTTAACTCTTTACTTGACTAGTTTGGTTAAGAAAATCAGAGTACTTTTGAAAATCTACCACTAATGCCTGGCTTGGTTAATGAGTCAGTCATTCTTGTGGTAAATCTTCAAGAATCCGCCTCCCTTGTCCTACAAATGGATATTTGTACTCTGCAGGGTTTCTTATAAGGGCCCTTTTAAGGTTATATACCGCAAAAATGTAACTTAGTACCCCAAAGGTAGTGGCAGGGGGTCCCATGGGCCCCCTAAAAATCTTGTATGATTTTAATTGCTAATTAGTTTTCTAGGTTTTGCACAAAAATAGCTACAAAATCTAGATTGGTACCTCCATAATTCATAGCTGTGGTACTATCCACATTTTCAAAAATAGTGTACTCTTGGCCTGAAAATGGACATTTCTTAACACAATTGCAGCTTTTGTCATTAATATGCCTTTGTTGTTATGTTGGGATAATTTGTAACCAGGTTCATTAATCGAGTAATCACGATTATTCTCAAATAATCAATTGCGATCACTCCAAGTAATAATCACACAAGCCTAGATCTATATTAAACGATTAATCAATCTTATTTTTCTTCCCAGGAAAGTTCCTCGTGCCGTTTTGACTGGCATCAAACAAATTCTCAGGTGGTGATAGCATTTTATTCTAAAATCATCGTCCCTGAAGAGACATATGTCAAGGCGAATCGTGTTTCCTGCAAAGTGAATATATTATTCGAGGCTGGAAAGAATCTTTTTGAGAAGGACATAGTTTTGTATGGGGTAAGAATATATTGTAGTAATGACAATGTAACATGTAAGCATATGTCTTGATGGATTGAGATCATACCACGTCAAAATGCTGCTATAGGCCCCTAATATTTACACTGGGAAAATGAAGGTTTATTCAACGCCGCTTGCCGCGGTTATGCATCAGTAGAAATTTTTAAAAGTATTGATAATACATAATTTGTTACGTTGCACTCTTTGTTTGGGATTCCACTGAGAGGTTCCACTAGTATACTAGCTGAACTTATCATAATGAGGAACGAACCTTTCCATTTCATATGTGCCCCGCCCACCTCCAGCTAAGTTCCACCCCCACCTCATGTTGGGATCAGTTGATCCCTGATTATCAATTTCCAGGAGATTATACAGGTAAGCTGTTGAATATTTTGAAACTAATTTGACTGGGTGCACAGTCAAATTAATTTCAAAATCTTCAACAGCATGTTTATTAGTTATCAAAAATAGTACAATTCGTACATGTCGGACTATTAAGCATTTAAAATGGACTAAATCGTATCATTCATGACATAATGATTGTGACATCATCCTACATGTCTCGTAGTTGATTATGACATCATATGATGGATGGATAAAGTCGAAAGGTCCATTTGTTGTATCCGCGCCTGTACAACATCAGATTCTACTTAAAGTTATCATATATTAATACCAGCTATGAGGCGCTATTTTAGTTAGTCATTTGTCATAACTTACTAAAAAGATTGTAGAGCATATGTTAGGTCCTTCACCATTATAATTCTTTTAGCCTAACTTGGGTTATGATGACTGTAAATCTACTGTTACTTAGGGAATGTTAATTTGCAGGCAAAGAGAAGACTATTTTTAAAAACTGACCACTGGAATTACTGTCACGGTTATTCAGCCAGGCATTCTACTCAATTTTCAATAATAATACTCTCTTGGCCAACAAATGGACAGACACTCTTTGAGAACACTCAGAATTTTTGGCTGGTTTTGCTAGACTTGCACAATTTTGATTGGCTCGAAAATTGCGATTATCTTTTAAATCGTGGATTTATAGGACTAAACATTAAATAATCAAATAATCGCGAATAATTTCTACTCCATAAAATGTATCAATTCCAATCTTTTACTTATGTTTTAAAGCGATCGGTCACAAAAGTTGACAATTTGCTCAATGAATGTTTACATCTCTATTTGCAGGCCAAAAGAAGACTATTTTTGAAAATATATCATTGGAATGACTGGCTCGATTCAGAACCAGGAATTCCAGTGATAGATTTCAAAAGTAGTCTTCTTGGCCTGCAAATGGACTTTTCTACACACCATTGCAGCTTTCGTCATTGATATGCTTTTGTTGTTGTCTGAGTAAGCTGTACCCAAGCTGATTAATCAAGTAATCACGATTATTCTTAAATAATTGATCGTGATTACCATATTCCTCCTATTAAAAACCTAGGGTTATATTAGGATAGTGATGAAGAAATTTCACCAGCAGAATGTCCGAGAAAGGGGGTTGGCATCTACATGTATTAGGGAGTTTTCCCCAAAAAATGTTTAGTCAACCCCCAAACCAGCTTCTAATAAGCTCATGTTAGACGTCTACATGTGTTTCCGGGATTCTATGAAATTACATCAGAAAACCAGCACATGCGTGACTAATTATAGGTACCGAGTCATGATTTCCTCACACGATTATCTATTTAGAAAAGAATTCTGAGATATATTGTTTGATTACACATTGAATTCAATCCGTTGACTATTCGCAGTTTGAAAAGCACGAAAGTAAAAATAGAAGCCTGGCTTCGTGCATTCTCGATCCCGTTTCGAAGGGAATCTCGCGAGACACGAATGCAAAAGGCTGCAACGCGATATCAACTTCCTTGTATGACAGGATTCATATCAATTCGCAGTTATCAAACGGGTACCCGTTATCCCGGTCTCATTTAACGTACAGTTCTGGGTTACCATCACACAATATAGTAATTTCTGAGTCCAAAACCACAGGTCTGTGAATCTCACGAGTACTCGCTCTAAATATTAAATCTGCGCAGCTTCCTGATATGACATGATTTGCATTTTTCATGGCGCCATTTTGTTAGATTTGATGAAGAATTTTGGTGTAATAAATGATACATTGTAGTTATTACAGCAAAGCCACTTTATGTGGCCCGACATGAAAATTCCACTCCCGCGGTTATTGGCATAGTATACATTAGGCGATCGCTAGTGTGAACTGTTTTCTGTTTTCGTGCTATTCAAGTTCATTTTTAGCTCACAAATGCCCTCGTAATAAACGAGGAATTATTTATTAATGTCAATATTTAGAAAAAGTTTATCGGACCAGGATGCCGAGTTTGGGGGTAGGCTTTTATTAGGGGTTTTTCCGTTTTCAAAGTGATAGGAAAATCTAGACTGACTGCTGAGTTTGAAGGTAGGGTTCTACTAAGGCATAGGCCTCTAATAAAAGGAATATGGAGCTCAAAACTAGGGCTGAGGTTCGTGACGATTTTCACGAACCGAACCGGTTCATGGTACAGATGTCCGAACCACAAATTGGTTCACGAACCTTTTTAATATGCTATTGTATGCGAGAAATTACTCCTAACAGAAAATAACATTTAAAGGCAGCTGGCTTTACTGGCTGAGTAGTAGAAAAACACAAATGACAAGTTCGGACAACAAATGTTAGAAAATAGTATAAGATTCTTAATAATTTAAGAAATAATTTGTTGAATATTTTGAAACATATAGGTAAATCACATTTAGAGGCCATTCAGAGATTGCTTGTCTATTAGCCCTTTCACCAACAAATCCCTGAAAAATTCTTCATAATACAAAACTTACTATGTTAAATATTTTGGCATTTATTTGACTTGAGCTGTTGCTGCCAAAGTCAGGTTAATTTCAAAATATTCAACAGTTTTCCTGTATGGTTTTCCTAAAATTAGATATGAGAATTCATCAGTGAAAGGGTTAGCTTATGTATGGTTCATGAACCACACGAATCCCATGCAAGCAAACCGAACCTTGGTTCGTCTTCCCTTGGTTTGCGATTTTCCGAACCAACGAATGTTCATTACAGCCCTACTCAAAACAATAATCACCCAGGCCTAGGCTTTACCGTTACCTGTGATATTCCAGCATCTCAATTTCAAGACGGCTAGAAAGCTACAGCTCCCAATCTAATTAATTTCAAAATATTGAGCAAAATATTTCCTAGATGATAAAGAATTAGTTGTTCCTGGTGTGTGAGTGCCAATAAGTTACATTAACCCTTTACGCCTCAAATTTGTTATTAAAAAACATTTAAATTTTCTCGGAAATTGTCCATTTGTAGACCAAGAGAATATTTTTTGATAATTTATTACCCGGAATGACTGCCTCGGTTAATAAATTATCAAAAGATATTCTTCTCTTGGTCTGCAAATGGACAATTTCTGAGAAAATTTAATGACTGCCTCGATATCTTAAGAACGGCTCTCCAAGTGTGGTACCAGCGATCGAAAGGAAGAAGAAGACTGCCTCGGTTATCAAGCTAGTCATTCCAGTGATAAATTCAAAAAAATTCTCTTGGGCTGCAAATTGACATTTTCGAAAGCCACTGCGGAAGCTGTTTTTGGCTGGCTGTGTGTTAAATGATTAACAGTAAAACTCAGATAAATGATATCTTGACCAGGTGTGTCTTTATTGTAATTTCTAATTTATTTACCTATAGGTGATTGATCCCACACAGAGCCAGGTGAAAATGCTCGGTACAAAGATGGAGTTGATCCTCAGAAAGGAGGAGGCATTCAGCTGGCGTACTCTAGAACTACCTCCCATGAAACAGAATTAACGCTATATTTTATTAGGACAATCTCACTGTATGTATCACGTTTGACAGACTTCACAAGCTGAAGTTTACGACCCATTAGCGCTGGTGTGTGTATGTGTGTGTGCGCGCGCATGTGTGTGTGTGTATGTGTGTGCGCGCGCATGTCTATCATATGTATATACAACCTTCCTTCATTTTGTGGCCAGTGTAGTTGTGTGTTATTTATCAGTGGTATCCACCGGCATAATCTGTACATAGGACTGCAGGCATTAATTAACCTTTTTTACTTGCGAATCACAACTGATATAAGGCCGTGTTCTCACTAGAGACTTAATCAAGAATAATGTCATACTGAAGTATGACAGTATTCCCAATTAACTCTCTAATAGGCGTGCATGATTACCTGATTAAATAGAAAATTGCGATTATTATTTAAATTGTGAGTCTATATGATTAAAAATTAAATAATCGAATAATCATGAATAATTTCTACTACTATTTCTACTAAGATATTTTAAAACCATCCTTATAATTACTCTTTGATGCGACCGGTCAAGAAAATCAACATTTTGATCAGGGAATGTCCATTAAAATGTAAAAGACTTTGAAAATTTATCACTGGAATGACTGGTTCGAGCTTTGAGCCAGAAATTCCAGTGATACATTTTCAAAAATAGTTTTCTCTTGGGCCTGGGAATGGACACTTCTAAACAGCATTTGCTATTGACATCATAGTAGTAAGTGTCAAAGGTGTGGTAGCAATGTTAGGATGCTAATATTGCTATCTTGAGTCAAAGATAGCTAGAACCTTTTATTATTTCTCAGGGGTATTTGCACATAAATGTGCTTCGTTATCTGATTAAACATATTTTGTTAAGAGGTTTCTTAAAAACTTATATTAATCTTGAAATGTACTACCTTTGATTCCAGTTATCATTCTTAATACTTGTCAATTGATAGAAAATACCTTGGATCAGTGGTTCTCATAAAGGGTCCCTTTGACATGTGTTTGATGGTATATACTCCCATTCTACAAATCCAAATGACCCTTAACCCCTCTTGTGTCAACTTAACCCTTTAATGGTCAAACTGACTAAAAAACAGCTGCAGTGGTCTTCAGACATGGCTATTTGAAAGGCCTAAAGAAGAGTATTTTTAGATATTTACAACCTATTTTTTAGTATTTACCACTAGAATGACAGGCTCAGTAACCGAGCCAGTCATTCTAGTGGTACATTTTCAAAAATAGTCTGCCTGCAGATAGACAGTGGCTAAGTAAAAACTTAATTTTCTTTACCATTACCTCTAATGTTCAAGCTAGCGAAAAAGAATTTGGTCGTAAATTTTCAAAAATAAATTTCTAAAATTAAAATATCTTGAAAAATATTGACCAACAAAATGTTTAATTGCTATATAGAAGTAGTATTTTGAGCGCTTTGAGGCGCTGTTGACACTGGAGGGGTTAAAATTGGGAATAATTGTTCAATATTGGTTGCGGTAGGTTTATATTATTATATGCAAATGTGACGAATCTAAATCTTAGCTTGGGATGTCCAGATTTCAGTATATATCGGGGTCTAAGGGATCGCTCAAATTTCGATGCAATGATAAACATGAGCTGGCATGGTTGAGATGTTACACAATTAATGTTCTTTAAGACAGGCTTGTTTTACGACGTCAAATGGAGTCGCTAAGCACAAATCTAAATTTACGTGACAATTACCTGTCTGACTGCTGAAGGCCACCAGAAAATAATTTTAATGGGCAATAACTCTGGACCTGATGAATATTTTGAAAACAATTTGACTGAAAGTTGTTGGTGGCTTAGCTTCAGTCAAATTGTTTTCAAAATAGTCAGAATATCCAAATTTAAACCCCATAGAAAATGTAGTCTGCAAAAATTCAGCCAGCTGATAGTTAAGTGTTAAATGTTTCATCATGCCTCATGAGACATGTTACTGCTCAACTCTTTAATATGTGAGCATTTTAGGTAACGGTATAACTTTACATGTCAATAGTGGCATGTGTCCATCCTGACTGCTATCTCTATTTCTATAGATGGCATCTACTGTAGATCATCTGCATAATATTTAGATGGGAGGGGGGGTTCGTGAACCCTATTGATTTGGCGGTCAAAGGAGCATCGTCATGGTAATGGTAAAATTATTATTAAATTGTCATGTCTATGGTTTTAATTAAGATTCTAGCCCAATTTTGCTAGGAGGTTGCCTTTAGGAGTAAGGAGAACATTCTTGATTCTGGAGTCAAAGGTCCAAAATGTTCTTAAAAAATGTCCATTTGCTAAGCCAAGAGACTATTGTAAATTTACCATTGAAATGACTGGCTCAGATATCCGAGCCAGACATTCCAGTGGTAAAATTTCAGAAATTGTCTACTTGGGATGCTAATAGACATTTATGAAGACGACTACAGAAGCCATTAATGGCCAGTGTGATTGTTCATGCATTAAGGAAATGCTGGTGTGTTTACAGATGATAAAAGCATTACGGAAGCGGTTTTCATCTAAAGTGTGATCTGGGGGTCTGAAGAACTTGCTTTGGGGGTCAAAATCTCAGTCAGAGTCGCTGTGACAAAGTTAAGGGGTGAATTGTTACGGATTATCATCAGGTCAAATCAGTCCTTTTTCTATGAAATGCATTGGTCAATACAGCAAGTCAACCATCACTATGGGGGCCTGACTATTTTATTGTATATAATTATATAATTTATAGTATTTGTCAAAATAACAGTGCTATTTATATCTCGAATGCTGACATTCAGTGTAGAGTGAATTAACAAAGTCAATGTTCTGGTTCAATGTGTACATGTTTTCTGTAAAGCATAAATGGGATAGTAGTAATGGAGGACTCCAGTTTTAGCTACACCCCGCCTATCATTAGTTAATCTCCACCCACACTTGACCCGTGTTGGGATCGATTAATCCCTGAACTACTTGACTATCAATTTCCAGAAAACTATACAGGTAGGCTGTTGAATACTTCGAAACTAATTTAACTGGGTGGTGTTGCTGCCATAGCGCTCATTCAAATTAGTTTCAAAATATTCAACATCAAGTTTATTAAATAGTAGACATGGAATTTGTACAACCTAGCAGACTATTAACTCTTTAAACATCAAATTTAATCAAGAAAATGTAATTTTTCTCACAGGAAATGTCCAGTTGCAGACCAAGAGAAGACTGTTAATAAAAATTTACTGCTGGAATGACTGGCGTGGTTATCGAGCCAGTCATTCCAGTGGTAAATTTTCAGAAATAGTCTTCTCTTGGTATGCAAATGGACATTTCTCCTGACCAATGTAGAAGCTGTTGTAGCCGATATGAGTGTTAAGCGTTTAAGATGGACTAAATCACGTCATTCATGATGTAATTGATTATGACGTCAATCTGCACATCATAAAGTTCATTATGACATATGAATGACTGAGACGTATGGTAAATTCATGTTTTTAGAATCGCTTAAAATATTAGTGTCTTGCATGACCATCAGTTTAGCTAAGTCTGTGTGCTGCTTGAAGCTGTTTACATTTTAAAAAAGCTGATGTTAACCCATACCATTATCATAATAATATCAATAAATATGTTTTCAGTAATGCTATTATCAGTCCAGATTTGATATTTTAACCCTCGAATTTGTTAAAAAAATTCAAACTTTCTCATAAAAAATGTCCATTTGCAGACCAAGAGAAGACTATTTTTGAAAATTTAATACTGGAACCACTGGCTTGGTTATTGAGTCATTCCGGTGGTAAATTTTCAAAAATAGTCTTCTGGTCTGTAAATGGACATTTTTCAATAGCACTGCAGAACCCATTTTTGGCAGATATGATGGTTAGTGTTAAACCAGACCACAATGTTCCTGGCCCACTATGTCAAGGATTAATTCAGTACATAGATCTCAGAGTTGACTGGTATGCCTTGATGTGAGTATGCCTTGATGTGAGTATGCGCTGATGCGAGTATGTGCTGATGCGAGTATGCATTGACAGTATTCATTGATGTGAGTATTCATTGATGTGAGTATGCGTTGACAGTATTCATTGATGTGAGTATGCATTGACAGTATTCATTGATGTGAGTATGCATTGACAGTATTCATTGATGTGAGTAAGCATTGAGGGTATTCATTGATGTGATTAAGCATTGACGGTATTCGTTGATGTGAGTATGCGTTGATGTGAGTGCATTGATAGTATTCATTGATGTGAGTATGCATTGACAGTATTCATTGATGTGAGTAAGCATTGAGGGTATTCGTTGATGTCAGTATGCGTTGATGTGTGTATGCATTGACGGTATTCATTGATGCGAGTACGTATTGAGGGTATTCATTAATGTGAGTGCATTGACAGTATTCGTTGATGTCAGTAAGCATTGAGGGTATTCATTGATGTGAGTATGCATTGACGGTATTCGTTGATGTCAGTAAGCATTGAGGGTATTCGTTGATGTGAGTATGCAGTGACGGTATTCGTTGATGTCAATGTGCATTGACGGTATTCATTGATGTCAGTAAGCATTGAGGGTATTCATTGATGTGAGTATGCATTGATGGTATTCGCTGATGTCAGTAAGCATTGAGGGTATTCGTTGATGTCAGTAAGCATTGAGGGTATTCGTTGATGTCAGTAAGCATTGAGGGTATTCGTTGATGTGAGTATGCAGTGACGGTATTCGTTGATGTCAATGTGCATTGACGGTATTCATTGATGTCAGTAAGCATTGAGGGTATTCATTGATGTGAGTATGCATTGATGGTATTCGCTGATGTCAGTAAGCATTGAGGGTATTCGTTGATGTCAATAAGCATTGATGGTATTTGTTGATGTCAGTATGCATTGAGGGTATTCGTTGATGTCAGTAAGCATTGAGGGTATTCGTTGATGTGAGTATGCATTGATGGTATTCATTGATGTCAGTAAGCATTGAGGGTATTCGTTGATGTCAATATGCATTGACGGTATTCGTTGATGTCAGCAAGCATTGAGGGTATTTGTTGATGTGAGTATGCATTGACGGTATTCATTGATGTGAGTAAGCATTGAGGGTATTCGTTGATGTCAGTAAGCATTGATGGTATTCGTTGATGTGAGTATGCATTGACGGTATTCATTCATGTCAGTAAGCATTGAGGGTATTCGTTGATGTGAGTATGCATTGACAGTATTCATTGATGTGAGTATGTATTGACGGTATTCGTTGATGTGAGTATGCATCGAGGGTATTTGTTGATGTGAGTATACATTGAGGGTATTTGTTGATGTGAGTATGCATTGAGGGTATTCATTGATATGAGTGCATTGATGGTATTCATTGATGTGAGTAAGCATTGAGGGTATTCATTGATGTGAGTGCATTGACGGTATCAGTTGATGTCAGTATGCATTGACAGTATTCGTTGATGTCAGTATGCATTGATGTGAGTATGCATTGACGGTATCAGTTGATATGAGTATGCATTGACGGTATTCGTTGACGTCAGCGCATGAATCGATTTTAACACAGAATCGTAAATTTCCAGAATCCTAATTTCAAGGTAACTATACAGGTAAGCTGTTGAATATTTTGAAACTAATTTGACTGGGGGCTGTTGCTACATACAGTTCCTAGTCATATTAGTTTCATAATATTAAACATGAGTATTAAGTTTTGAATTCATGACACACAATTCACACACCTTTGTGATGGACCAGTGTCAGTTTCGGTGTACCTACATCATCATGATTGTGACATCGGCTAACAAGTGATGTATTTGATTATGATGTCAAATACTTGAGTGACAGATCGGATCCCTCCATTGGCCAAATGTGAGGAGGATTTAGATCAAGCTTTTAACCCTTTTCTGGCCAAGCTGACACTAAGCCGCCTTTGCAGTTGTATTGAGAAATGCCCAAGTGCATGGCAAGAGGAGTATTTTTGTACAATTGATGATGGACTCGTTAATTGCAAGTGGACATTTATTTTCCTTCTCAACAATTACCTTCAATTATTAGCTCACCTGGCTAGAATGGCCAAGTGAGCTTATGGTATGGCGACCGTCCAACTTTTGCTTAAAAACGCTGCTCATTAACTGCTTGGCGAATTTCAACCTAAATGGCTGGAAAGTCTCTATGGGGGTAGGCTTCAGAACTTGTATACAGAATTTTGTTTGGTCAATTTTTTGGGCGGCCATCTTGAATTTTCTGGAAAATTGCGGGAAATTGGTTAAAATGCTACTCCTCATTAACTGCTTGGACAATTTCAACCAGGCTTTGCTGGAAGGATACTAGGCTGGTAGGTTTCAAAACCTGTACACAGAATTTTGATTCGTAAATTTTTCCGGTGCCCATCTTGGATTTCCCCAAAATTTCTGGAAATCACTTAAGCCTTCTCGATAACCACAGGGACGATTTCAATCAAACTTGGATGGAGGAATGCTAGCCTAGTATGCTTCAGCACATGTATACAGAATTTTCATTGATCAATTTTTCCGGCAAACATCTTGGATTTTCTGAAAAAGGGCGGGAAATCATTTAAAACGCTACTCCTCATTAACTGAGTGAGCAATTTCAACCAGACGTAGGTGGAAGGGTAGTAGGCTGGTAGATTTCAGAACTTGTATACAGAATTTTTATTGGTCCATTTTTCCAGTGGCCTTCTTGGATTTTGGGAAATCAGTTAAAAGGCGGCCACTCATTAACCTCTTGAACGAGTTCAAGCAAACTCGTCTGAAAGGACGCTAAAGTGCTATGCTTCAGAGCTTCTATACTGAGCCAAAAAAGTTTAGCAACAGTGAAGTTTGGGTTGTTGTATTAAAAATACGCGTCCATTTATAACCAAATTTGCAGGCCATGTTTCGTCAATGTAATGTCTCGCTGATGATGAAGAAATGCAAATCATTTCTTGAATTTCTCGGCTGCACACTTACTGCATGTGAAAATGCATAGCGAAGGCAAAAATTCACCATATTGCAAAAGCTGATAACGAACGTTAACAGAAAACGCTTAAAAGTTTACCCTACTGAACATGGGCCGCCGCCCAGGGCTACCCGAAAATCAGCGCCATGAAGCAGTGGGAAGACACTGCTGGGCAGAGCGTTCTCGCTGTTGCTCGACATTTTAATGTTCACGGCTCAACCATTTCCCGTCTCCGCCAACGTGAGCAGGAAACTGGACATGTTAATGACCGCCCACGATCTGGCAGACCGAGAGCAACAATACCACGAGAAGACCACTACTTAGTGAATTCACAGGTTTGAGACTGCGCCGCCGCTGTCCCGTAATTTGCACACCGCTACCGGCACTACAGTGCATGCACAGACTGTGCGAAATGGACTCCATGATGTTGGACTGCATGCCCGTCATCCACTTGTTGCTGTTCCGCTTACAGACCGTCACATCGAGAATCGGTTTGCATGGGCAAGAACTCATCAGCGATGGCATGCTCAACAATGGAGCCATGTTTTGTTCAGTGATGAGTCGAGGTTTTGTGTGGATGTGGCGGATGGTAGGCAACAGGTTTGGCGATGTTTAGGAGAACGGTATGATGCAGCCAACATCATTCAGCATGACAGATTCGGTGGCGGCAGTGTAATGGTGTGGGCTGGAATCCATGAAAATGGCAAAACAGATCTTATTGTGATTCGCGGAAATTTAACGGCTATACGTTACTGTGAAGAAGTTGTCGCCCCTGTTGTCATCCCTTTTTTGCAGCATCATGCAGACTATGTTCCAGGAAGACAACGCGCATCCTCATTCAGCTAGGGTCACCAGTGATTTCCTTGAGGCTAACAACGTTCCGGTGTTGGACTGGCCAGCGCTATAACCGGACTTGTCACCTATCGAACACGTGTGGGACATTCTTGGCCGTATGGTGCGTGAGAACCGTCCACATCTTCACAACGTGCGGGACTGGAAGCTGCACTGCTCCAGGAATGGGATGCGATTCCTCTTCGTGACATCAGGTGCTTAATTCGAAGCATGAGAAAGCGATGTACAGCGGTGGTTAATGCGCGTGGTCACAACCGGTATTGACAGCTCAGTGTCATTATTTAAATTGGACCCTTCCGTTGAATGATGCTGTGTTAAAGGCTAGAATTACAGTAACAAGAGACTGTTGTTCAAATTGGAAAATGACCTATCAATTAAATAATATATTTGAATCAATTTGTTGTTTTTGTTAAATAACATTTATACAGTAATATTCTCAGTGTTGCTAAACTTTTTTGGTTCAGTATATATAGAATTTTGATTGGTCAATGTATTCGGTGGCCATCTTGAATTTTGCGAACAATTATTGAAAATCATCTACTCATTAACTATTTGGGCGGTAGGCTTTAGAAGTTGCACATAGAATTTTGATTGGTCAATTTTTCCGGCAGCCATTTTGGATTTTTTAAATGTTGGGAAATCAGTTAAAAGGTTACTCATTAACCGCTTGGCCAATTTAAACCAAACTCAGCTGGAAAAACACTAGGCCCATACGCTTCATAACTTGTATAGTGAATTTTGATGATGTGATTTTAATGGTGGCTATCTTGGGTTTTCCGATAAATGGGAATTCATATAAAATGCTACTCCTCATTAATTGCTTGGGCAATTTCAACCAATTTTGGCTGGAATGATCCTATTGATGTAGCCTTTAGAAATTCTATTCAGAATTTCGATAGGTCAATGTTTTGGCAATAATCTCTGATTTTCTGAGTTTCCCGGAACTATTTATTGTACTCCTTCAATCAATAACCCGATTTCAACAAAATTGGAACAATCCTATGATGGTAGGCTTCAACATATTAAACGAGTCTTGATTGGTCCATTTTTTGGTGACCATCTTGGATTTTCCGAAAATCATCCAGCAAGTCTATTTAAATGCAAATGGTTTAAATGCCAATGGTCCAGGTGAGCGCCACAGGCCCGTGGGCCTCTTGTTAGTAGTCTAAAGATAAAATGATGACAGATGAGGAGCAGATATGAATGAAGATTGATATAAATGTTTTTCTTGTGTTCACATGTTGACTACAGTTGTTCAAAGTGTGTGCATCTGGATGAAGTTGACTGTGCTAGCAATGTTGTCTTTATCTCCATACAGCTTGTAATTGAGGGATGTTCTTGCTGGCCATTGGCTGTGCTGCTGCCGAGTGAAATATGAGCAAGTCTGTAAGGTGTCTGTGTGTGCGTGCGTGTGTGTGTGTGTGTGTGTGTGTGTGTGTGTGTATACTAACAACATGCTGACCGGACAGCTGTTGGCGAGTTGTGTCAGGGATGTGGTGGACATTAACCTGACTGGTTGATGCCTATGGACTCCATAGTGTGGAGCTGGTGTCTCCAGTGCCTCTTTTTCTGCCTCCTCCATGTGGTTGATTTGCTGAAGAACTGGCTGTCCCTTGAGCAGGGATGTGGGCGCCAATTTGTTGGGCAGCTTTGGCGGTGCTGGTGTCTGTGTTAGACGGTGCAAGGAGAAAATCTGTATTCAACATTCAGGGGGTGAGTGCTGGCACTACCAAATCCTCTGGTTCTGGCACCTTCATGGTTTTATTACTCATTGTTAGCTTGGCCTGAAAGGCCAAGTGAGCTTATGCCATGGCGCCCATCCGTCGTCCGGCAACTTTTCCATTAAACGACTTCTCAATAACCACTTGGTCTATTTTAATTATATTTGGCAGGCAGTTTGTTCAAACGAAGCTGATCGGCCAATTTGGCTAGTGACCACCTTGGATTTTGGCTGATTTTAGGAAACGTCAAATCTCCGAAACCGCTTGGCTGATTGATTCACAACTGATGAAACAGCATCTAGGGTAAGACCTAAGCCAAGTTTGTTCAAGAGAACTTGATTGACCATATGGTTTAGTGGCCATCTTGGATGACCTAATTTTTGCGAAGACTTCGCTAGAATTGCTGAACGGATCGGGCTCAAATTTTGGAAATTTTATTATTAGACTAGAGTCATCTTGGATTTTGACGATTTTTAGAAGCGTCTAACAATGTTCTCCGAAATCGTTTGGGGAATCGATTCAAAACTTATGAAACATCATCTAGGGTTAGAATTTAGACATGTTTGTTCAAGATAACTTGATGGACCAAATGCTTCGATGGTATCTTGCATGATCTAGTTTTCGCGAAAACGACTTCTCCAGAAGCGCTGATGGGATCGGGCAATTTGATTGAAAGTTGTTAAGCCACCAACAACTTTCAGTCAAATTGTCTTCAAAATATTCAGCATATCCACAGATAAACCCCATGAAAATTAATGCAGAAATTCAGCAGGCAAACAGTTAAATGATGGTGCTTTATTAGACAACAACATCTTACAACATTGCATCTGAAATAAACACCAGGTATTGTATGATATAAGGAAGGAAATTCGGAAATTTTAGTGTCTTCATCTCCTCAAAGTATGAAATAGTGGCCAGTGAATTATCAGTCCGAAGTAGGAACGGTATAAAGAAAATGAACGTGTGAAATACCGTAAAATTTGTTTATTAAATTACAGATATCTAGAATATTATTAAAAACACTATAACATTTATACCTCTTAATGTGCCTCTACACCAAATGTGACATGTTAACACTCTTTAAGGGTGCATATTCACACTATATTTCTTGAAAATAAAATTGTTAAAATTGTATCCTTTGAGCCTTAGAATGTGTGGCTGGATGTAATGAAACGAAATAAATCTTAAAATGATTTCAGTATGTATAAATTAATATCATTTCTTTAAGTTGTGAAATTGAATTAGAGAACTGTGACCCTAATTCAACTTCACAATTAAATAATTATATTAATTTATACAGAATAAATCATAATTTGCTAACATTCATTTCATTTCATTATATTGAGATATGCAATTTAAGCTTCTAAATGTATACAATTTAAACAAGAGGCCCAAGGGCCTTTGATGCTCACTTGCACCATTAGCATTTGAAACATTTGCATTTAAATATACATGATTCTTTACATTAAACAAGATGACCACCGGAAAAATTGACCAATCAAAATTGTGAATGGAGGTTCTGGAGGCTATCACCATAGAATACATCTAACCAAATTGGCTGACATATGTCAAACAGCTATGGAGTAGCATTTTGACCATTTTCGGTAAATCTTTCACAAAATCTAAGATTTTCACCCAAAATATTTACAAATCAAAATTCTGAATGTAGGTTCTATAACCTATGACCATAGGATCCTTTCAAGCAAACTTGATTGAAATCGGTCAAACGGATAAGGAGAAGAAGCAATTTGACAATTTCCGGTAAACTTTTAATAAAATCTAATTTTTTGACCACAAAAATTTATGAATCAAAATTCCAAATGGAAGTTCCGAATCCGAGCACAATAGCATCCTTTGACCAAAATTTAGTTAAGATTCGCCTATTGGTTAAGGAGGAGTAGCGTTTTAAGGACGGATGGTCGCCACGGCATAAGCTTACCTGACCTTTCAGGCCAGGTGAGCTAATAATTTTATATTAGAGCATTCTGGTGTGAATATGCATCTATAACCCTTTCATGGCAAAGCCAGCCAGGCGCTTCTGAGGAAAGTCCATTTATAGGCAAACAGAATACTATTTTTGACATATCACCACAGGAATGCTTCACTTGATAACAGAGCCAGTCATTTCAGCGGTAATCATTCAAAAATATTCTCTTTGCCTGCAGAAATGGACATTCAATAAGCAAATACTTCAATTTTCTTGACCAAATTTAGCCATTAAAGAATTAACCCTTTAACACTCATATCAGCAAAAAAACGCTTCTGCAGTCATCTTGATAAATGTCCTTTTGCAGACCAAGAGAAGACTGTTTTTGAAAATTTCTCACTGGAATGACCTGGTACGATAAACGAGCCAGTCATTGCAGTGGCAAATTTTCAAAAATAGTCCTCTCTTGGTCTGCAAAAGGACATTTCTATGAGAAAATTTAACTTTGCCTCAAAATATTCGAAGGTTAAACTGCTCCACCCGCCTGCACGCAGTCTAGATATACATTAACACAACAACAGAGTGTTTTAAACGGCCACCATATGGATCACCAGACAGGAAATCTCGTAATACCGCCATTAGAGAGGAATCATATTGATTATTGACAATATTGTGGCTGCGTGTGCAAGAGATGGTACACATATGGACCACTAGTTTTAAAGAACCAGTCTCCTGCCTCTAAATATTCCACATGATTATTAAATGTTGAGTCTAGTAACTAAATCTATTGTTTTGTGTGATCAGAATACTAAACACTGTTCAGGAGACCAAATGCATTTTGTGGACAAAGGTGGTGGTTGATTTTGCCCTTTACTGATCAACCGGGTCAAAAACACACACCTTGAAAAATGTCCATTTACACTTGCAGGACAAGAGCAGGCAACTTTTTCCAATTTACAACTGCTAGTCATTCCAGTGATAAATTTTCACAAATCATCTTGCTTTGTAAAAAGTCATTCAATAAGCAAAAATTTTAATTTTCCTGACAAATCTAGACTACTAACCCTTTAACACTCATATTTGCAGATCAAGAAGACAATTTTTGAAAATTTACCACTGGAATCACTGGCTCGATAACCGACCCAGTCATTCTAGTAGTAAATTTTCAAAAATAGTCTTGATCTGCAAAAATACATTTTCTATGAGAAAATTGCAATTTTCTTGAAAGAATTTGAGGAAGGGCTAACAGATAAAATTGCAATGTTGACTGGGCGGTTAAGCCACAAGTGAGTCAACTTTGTCAGGAGATGTCTGATTGGCTAGAAACATTTATAATTCATCTTGCCAGTTCTCTACCATCTGGTATATTTCATACAGTAATATCTGTATACTTTACTCCAGTGGGCACATTAGTTGTAATAAGAATAAACTAATAATAAATATGGTTTTATACCATAATGGACCTTTCAAGTTTATCCATCCATCATATGATGTCATACTCAAGTGTGACGTGTAGGATGACGTCATAATCAATGACGTAGATAAGTACGTCACAAATGCATAATTTCCAGGGTAAGAGGTAAGCCAAGTAGTTGTACGAATTGCATCTTTATGACTTAATAAAAATTGCTGTTGAATATTTTGAAACTAACTTGACTGGGCACTGGGGCAGCAAAAGCACCCAATCAAATTAGTTTCAAAATACTCAACAACTTACCTGTATAGGTTTCTGGAAATTGAGTCATGGAGTTCAGGGATTGACAGAAAGCAAAAACTGGAAACGTCTATCTATTGTCATGCCTCAATTAGGCACATGCAGATATAGCTAACATGTAGATATAGCTAACATGCAGATATAGCTAACATGCAGATATAGCTAACATGCAGATGTAGCTAACATGTAGCTATAGCTAACATGTAGCTATAGCTAACATGCAGATATAGCTAACATGCAGATATAGCTAACATGCAGATATAGCTAACATGCAGATATAGCTAACATGTAGCTATAGCTAACATGCAGATATAGCTAACATGCAGATATAGCTAACATGTAGATATAGCTAACATGCAGATATAGCTAACATGCAGATATAGCTAACATGTAGATGTAGCTAACATGTAGCTGTAGCTAACATGTAGATATACCATTATTCTACGCCATGTCAATGGAAACCATGACAGCAGGTTTTATTTTCCCATAAGTTTATTGCTAGGTTGATATAAACTAAAATTTACCAATAAAGTTAGTTGAGGATCACTTTAAATAGGCAGTTTTTGGCCATATCATTTGACAAGATATTTGAGACGCTATAAAAACTTTTCTTTGAAATTTGGTGTTTAAATTATGAACATAGTGATATTCGTATCTCCATTATATAACGTCGTTCTGCGTCTCACTTGTACTGGCTATGTATGTCTGGAATTAAAATAGTTTAATACTCAAGAGATTGGTGGGGATGATCATGAAAAATCTGGACCCCATAATGGCTGATGGGCTGGGAGTGGTTGTCAGATGGTCTTGGAGGTGTCTAGGACTATGAACAATCTGGATATCTGCATAAATCTGGAATACCCCAATCTGAATAATGGTATTCCACATACAATGTTTCTCAGGCCACTAGAGGTTGAAAATCGATAGATGAAATTCAGATAGGTTTAATTTGTTTTCTATCTTTTTTTAGCCATCTGTAATCTACACCTTTTCTCAAGTATATTGTTAGAGAGAACTGAGTCCTAAGAACTGAATTCATATGTAAACTACATGTAGTCATGGAGAACTGATTTGATAATTCGAAAACAATTTTATTCTAAGTAAATGTTGCTAAAGTCAACAAGAACCTGCATTCAAATTATTTTATGTGCATGTCGCAGTCTCCAAAAAGCATCCGCTTTTGTTTCTATGATAATTGCTAATACTTACCAGATGTACTATTATGATAATGTCTTATCTAGTATAGCTCAAAATAAACAATTAAAACTCCGCACTCACCATGGTCCTGCCCATACTGTGTCCGGGAATTATCATTAGCCTCCAGGTACCGAGTCAATTCCCAACTAGTCAGATTCGTCTTATACTTGTCTTGACAAACAGCGAAAGCAGCTCAGTCCCACCTCAGTGGCTGAGGTAGGTCATAGTACATCTGTTGAGTATTAACAATTCTTGTAGAAATAAAAGCGGATGCTTTTTTTAATCTACTTTGAATAATACTTACAAATGTACTATTATGATAAACTCCAGATTTCGACAGCCAAGAAACTCCGGTGAGAGGTGGTGAGGCTCAAAACAGCTCTCATCTACCATCTGACAGATATGGTTGTGAAGAGACTCAGAACCCCAGCATACGCTTGGGTCCCGTCATCTGACTAACAGTGTTTAACTTTCATGGTCTATACCGCGCTCTCACCCCCCCCCCCCTCATTTGTCCACACAAATTCATGAGGGCTGTCAAAAAGGGAGGCAACACCCACCAGACCCGTGTCAGCCCCAAGTCTCGGCTAGGGCAGTCCAGGAGAGTGCAAAGAAGCTACTACAACTTCTAATTTTGAAAAAATTCAGTATTTTGATTAGATTTTCAATTTTGAATGAGTAAGTCTGTTGCAATGAATAAGAATACTCTTGAACCAGACTTTTCATTTAATCAGTCTGGGAATTCGACTGTAAGTAAAACAATAATAATAATATTAGTCACTTAATCTAGGAAACACTCACCATTCTGAGTGCTTGATCTTTCTTGATCATCGCAGGAGCTTCTCCCAATCCATAGTCTTTCACAGTCCATATGCAGTGCCTGTGGAAGAACCTTACAAATTATGTGTTAAGAGTGGCCTAACTGCGATTCGACAAAGTGGCGACGGCTAGCGGACTAAGTGCGCTGGTGATATCGCGAAGGTAGAAATCAGTAAATGACGACTCAGCATGCCACTGCGCTACAGACATCACCTCCTCTAATGAGACATCCTTATAAAGGGCCGATGCTGCTGCTAGTGCTCAGACTTGATGGGTGTTCGCACGATCAATCTGCTTTCCTGTTGCGATTTTATGCGACATCTGGATAGCATCGACTATCCAATGAGAAATAGTGTCATTTGAGGCACGAAGACGAGGAGGAGCCTCGAGACATAATCACAGAGATTTTGGGTCATCTCTCCATTCCTCAGTATGTTTCTTATACATCTTCAGACATCTGACAGGATACCAAGCAGAAGAGCTTGGATCGGCTGTCCTGGATATTTAAGTGACTGATTCTTTGCCAGGAAACAAAGATGTGGTAATAGTTTTAAACCTTCACCCGTAACGACAAAACGGTCGTGCTCAGCAGAAAGCACATGAATTTCGTTTCTCCTTCAACCAAGAAAATTGCCTTAATAGTCAACAATTTAATATCTATAGATCTAATTGGTTAAAAGGGAGCATGCCCTAAAACGTGTAGAACAAGAGAGAGATTCCATGCTGGGATAGGAATTAGCTGTCTAGGTCACAGATTGCTCATTCCCTTAATAACTACATTTAAAGTGTTGTTCTCCACTCCTACTGGGCTGACTGACTGTATCTGGAAATCCTGGAAAGTAATGGAATTTCATCTGAAAATTCCAGGCCCCGCAAAGTAATGGAAAATGCCTGTATTTCATCACAGGTCATGGAATGTTTTTAATGCTGTCAGATAACTTCAATATATTTAATGGGGAAACTCCTAAATAAGCCAGAGCATCGGCAAAACAATACTTGAAAACGGGTCTTGCCATCAACGATGTTTATCTGTCACATAGACTAACTATATAAAGACGTGCCAAGTTGACGTCAAATGCGCAATTCTCCCCTGGCGGTAGTCGCGGTAAACAAGTGCTAAACAGGCGGTATTCAAGGGAGATAACTACGTTTCGCGTAACGTCATAAACATCGCTTCCACAGTAAGCGAGCAGTTTCACGCAACTAATGTGAGGGCGTTGTTTATCAATTTGATATTACGCCGTAGTATAGCATGTCGCGTTATTAGTCTATACTAAAAGTCGTGAAATCTCGCAAGAATCATGTTTTAGTTCCGGTGCTCTATTTATTCGGGTTCGTGGCCTATACTTTAAGGCATATGAACCCAGACCACGCATAGCTACGTCGACGCGTTCTGAGCACGCCAGACTCTGCGCGTTGTAATGAACTGCCCAATCACGGCCTACTATACATCCCGGCTGGCCAATGAAAATGCGCGTTAGTTACACATCTTGTTTTGAGATTCTATTTCCGGTTTATCGTTCGCGAGTATTTATTGTATCGTCTTATTTATGTATAATTGTTGTCAAAATCGTCGTGCATCAGTAGTTCTATTGCGTGTAAAATTCCGGGAAAATCAAAGTTTAAGGATGCGTGATTAGATAATGAACACTATCGATCATGGATTGAGCATGTTCTTAGTGATAAACATGTAGCCCAGTGTCGTATTTGTAAGAAAAATTTTGACGTCGGAAACATGGGAGAATCGGCATTAAAATCGCATCTATGTAGTAAAAAACACCAAAATTTGACAACAGCAGGCAGTTTTTCATGTTCCATTACGGATTATATTAAACCTTCAACATCAACGACGTCTTCCACTTTGGTGAGCCAAACTAACAAGAGTATCTGTACCAGTGTATTGTCAGTGTTTAAAAATGATTACTTACATTCGGAAGTTATATGGGCAATGAATGTTATTGATAATCATTACAGTTATAAATCTTGTGAAAAAGTAAGTGATGTATTTAAAGCAATGTTCTCAGACATTCAAATCGCCCAAAGTTTCAGTTGTGGAGAGAGAAAGTGCGCATATCTCTGTGTTTTTGGTATTGCTCCATATTTCCAACAGTTGCTAAAAGACAATGCCCGTGATAAAGACAGTTTTGTGTTACTTTTTGATGAAAGTTTACACAAAAAAACAAACAAACAAACAAATGGATGTGCATATTAGACTCTGGAATGAACAGCATAAGGTAAGAATAATATACACTACCGCTTTGATATCAGAAAATGTTCTAATGAATGTTTGCCTGGTAGTTCTGGACGTTAATTAACCCCTTAACACTTGTATCAGCCAAAAACGGCTTTTCCCATGGAGTTGAGAAATGTAAATTTGCAGACCAAGAGAAGACAATTTTATAAATTTTACCGCTGGAATGAGCAGCCAGTCGTCTATGTAAGTATGAACAGCTATGTTTCTGCTGCGAAGATAAGAAGTCATGGCGAGAACCACTTTGGTGAAGACTCTCGGGGCTGTGGTCAGACCGAACGGTAACACACAGGGTTGGAAAAAAATCGATTTTTTTCAAAAAAATCAAATCAATCGATTTTTTTGATTTAAATCGATTTCAATGATTTAAATCGATTTTTATTCGCGACATCCCAGGAAATTACGTAAAACTTATACAGTGAAACCTGTATTAAGACACTGGCTGTGGGAGTCGCAGAAGGTGGTCTCTTAAGACAGGTGGTCTCTTAATACAGGTCCAGATGCATTGCTAAACTGTATTTTGGAACTGAATAAAGTGGTATTTTTATGACTTATTTTTAACTGAATTTTAAGCTTGCTGGTTTCTTGAAAAATACAGTCAAAACTGCTTAAGTGACAAAGGCTATGAAATATTTTCAATTCCATAATTAGCAAAATGTCTAACTCCGGCCGAAAACAAGATCCAATATGGATTCATTATGAGAAAGTGAAGACCCCAGATAAGGCCGGTGTCCGGGCTGTCTGCAAGGTCTGCCGACACGAACTCCAAGGTATCCCAGAGCGGTTAAAAAAACATGCAGCCAATTGCACAGGTCCACCAACACCAGCACTTCAAGGTCTAGCTGTAGCCGCAACAGAAACGGGGACTTCATCTCAATCTGAGCAGCAGCAGCGCGTTGAAACTGTTGTTGATCAAAACGATGTGGTGGTGATGGAAGTTGAACCTCTGTCAACTTCAAGTTCTGCTTCAGCGGCAGTGAAGCGCCCAGTGCACGGTCAATTAGCTGCTGGTACATTGGCCGCTAAGATACCCAAGCTGAATTATGGTCTACAGAATTATGTCATCAGAACTTCAGCAGAAAAACGTGGTGAATTAGATCGTGATGTAGCTAGGATGGTGTATGCTACGAACTCCCCATTTCGCTTAGTAGAAAATAGACATTTTATAAACCTTGTAAAAGATTTACGACCAGGCTATCAACCACCATCCAGAAAGGACATAGGGGGGAAATATTTGGATGTTATCTACACAGAAGAGCGGGAGAAGGCGAGAAAAAATTTGGAAGGTGAACTTGTCTGTCTAGCATTAGACGGTTGGAGCAATATTCATAACGAGCCTATCGTATGTGCTACAGTGACGACCTGCTTAGGTGATATTTACTTAGTGGATACTACGGACACCTCTGGACATCCTCACACAGCGGAATATCTTTATGACATTGCGAAGCAGACAATTGAAAACACGCACAATGATTTTGGGTGCATTATATGTAGTATCGTCACAGACAATGCTGCTAATGTAGCAAAGATGCGAGAGTTCTTGAAAGAACGACTGGGTTTCAACATGATTGCGTATGGATGCACGCCTCATCTTCTAAATCTGACTTCAAAGGACTTAGAAATGGGTAATGTTAAGGAGCATGTCACACAAGTTGTGAAGTATTTCCGAAATAACCACTTTGCTAGTGCCCAAATACGCCAATCATCGTGCAGAAAGTTAGTGATGCCAGCAGATACAAGGTGGAACACAATGTACGATTGTTTAAACTCGTATTGTGAGGCATGGCCGACACTTGTGACAATCTGTGATGGACATACTGACCGCATAGATGTTGCCATTGCCAATAAAGTTCGTAATGTAGTAATCAAACGTTCTGCAGATGAATACCGACTTTGTTTGAAACCAGTAGCTTGCGCTCTCGATAAAGCTCAATCGGACAATTGCACAATAGCAGAAGCAGTTGAATTATGGAAAGATGTAAAAACGGCCCTGCATAATGACACTAATAATTCAACAAAGCGTGCGGCCGATAAGCGTTATCAACAAGCTGTGACACCTCACCACATGCTGGCCAATCTACTCCACCCTAAATACCGTGGTCGAAACTTGACTCAGCAAGAATGTGAAACTGCACTCACCGTAGCATCCGAAATCCCTGGTTTGATGACTTTGGTAATCAAATTCGAGGCCATGGCACCACCATTTCACATTCTTAAATTTAACGACGAAGTTGTTAATGGAGTAACCTCTCTTCATTGGTGGAAGTCGCACAGACGTGACTTCGAGGATGATCTGCTGGAAGCATTTGAATTCACTCAGCGTCTGATGTCAGCTGTGGCGGCGTCAGCTGGTGTCGAGCGCGTGTTCTCCAGCTATGGGCTCGTGCAGAGTAAGTTGAGAAACAAACTTGGAACTTTAAAAGCGGCTAAACTAGTATTTCTTTTTCGGTCCCTAAACTGTGACAAAGAAAATGACTTCCGGTTTCAGTTGAATGATGATTGTTGACTAGACTAGTGAAGTACAATTGCAGCATTATTGAAAACTGAAAGTGAAAAGTGATGACAGACACATCTATCTGTGACTCAGTTAGGTTTGCGCGATATTGCTTGAGAGAATATCGATATCGTTATTATAAAAAAATTGCGGTATCTCAATAGTCAATATATCGAGTGTTCTGGTTAATCACTTAATTGTGAATAATTAAAGAATATGCATCCCATCATTCATAACATATTGAATATTTTGAAAGCAATTTCACTGGAAGCCGTTGCTGCCTAAGTCAGCAACGGTTTTCAGTGAAATTGCTTTCAAAATATTCAATATGTTTATTATGTTACGAATGATGGGATGTCTATTCTTTAATTATCACTGTTTGAACTAATAATATATAGAGTTCAAAATTTATATATTACGTCATATTAGCAACGATTTTTCAATTTTGTTCACAATTGCATCACAGATACAGTGAGTAGCAATAGGACAGAAATGATGCAATGCATAAATCTAACGAATTAGCCCTAATTAGATGCACAAAATCTATGAAGGTATGCAAAAGTCATCATTGTCTAAGTCTATCAACCTTGTTAACTTCTGTCTTTAAAAATATGCTCAAATTAAAATTGATAAACTGGTGTACATTTTTCAACAATTTTGGTGGACGATGTTGCTGTCTGCGACAGCTCTATCATCCACCAAATTTGTTGAAAAATGTACACCAGTTTATCTTTAACCCTTAGCACACTGATGTCGAAATTTTTAAATTTCAAATTAAATTTAAAGATAAACTGGTGTACGTTTTTCAACAAATTTTGTGGAAGATGGTGCTGTCACAGACAGCAGCATCGTCCACAAAAATTGTTGCAAATTGTACACCAGTTTATCTTTAAATTTAATTTGAAAATTTAAATTATCATGCTCCAGAGTGCTAGGGGTTATGTTTATTTTGAAAAATTAAAACTCCTACATCAGTGTGCTAAGGGTTAATGTAATGTAATGATGTGTTTACGTGTTACAATGTATATAGTTTCTTGCCAGTTTCAGCAATTACTGATTTTGATTTTTGAAGTTGTAGTAAACTACTTAATTTAATAACATTTCAATCTTTATTGTTTTAGTGTTAAATAAAATGGAGCCCAAAAGTCCAACTTGATAAGCACTAGCCAATAGTAATCGAGACACTCAATGACACTCCAGAGTGACTCCAGACGCATGTCATAGCTGAAAAAAGAGACAGTGTCTTGCTTTAAAAGAGTGTGCTTTTGGAATTAGACTAATAGTAATAGCCATACTGGCCCATACATGACTTTTCATGTACACTATTGCTTTAATGGTCATGTAGTGACATGTACGCACATGGAATTCTCCTCTTCTTTACAGCTTACACATACTTAATGATCATACTTTGTACACATGTGTGATGTACTGTGTACATGAACCTCAAGTATGTAGATTGTAGATGTGGACTCGTGCACTGGGTCTAGTCTTGCTGATGACAAATATGAGCAATTAAGTGTATAATTCTATTTTGTGTTGATGTTCAAGTGCCATGGAAGCAGTAAAATAATTATGTTACTTTAATTTAACAAAATTACTGTTAATTGTATTAATTACTTGAAAATTCCTCTATTTTTGCAAAACTGATTTAAATCACAATTTTTTCGATAAAAATCGAGTGATTTAAATCATGATTTAAATCATGATATAAATCAATTGATTTAAATCAAGCCAACCCTGCACATTGAACTCAACGACTGTCTTGGAATGCAAAGCAAAGTTATTTCTGAAAAGGAATTGACATTGTAATATGAAAATATGCGTCCTTCAGATCTATCGATAGGCCCACATGTCTTTTCTCAACCCTGTCATCACCACTGCCACAGTTTCCATCTGATATTTTGGTGAAAGAATGAATTTGTTCAGCGGTTTGAGGTTGAGAATCTGTCTCCAACCTTCGGTGCGTTTCGGAACAAGGAAAATTATTGAATAGAAGCCCAGGGAGGACTGATTGCGGACTAAATGAATCGCATTCTTTCGCTGAAGATCTTTGATGTCTGAGCAAATGACATCTAGACGATCGGATTCCCTTGGAACGGGAGTCCATACAGACGTAACGGAAATAACGATTGACAGATGAGCCAGTCCTGTTCGTAGCCATTTCTTAGCCAATGACAGACTAAACAATCTTGCACGACCTGTTCCCACTGGTTTGAGAACCGCTGAAGTCTGCCTCCGACGGTACGAATCTGCACACAGCTCGCAGTCGATGTTGCACGACAAGACGTTAATTCGTTTTGGTGAAGATTCTTGACTCCCTGCATTCCTGGTGAGGGTCTCGCCGAAAGCCCATCAATAACGCCCCCCCCCTCCCCCCCGGCCACTTCGCGGCTTCTTGTTATGGCGCATATCTCTGTGTTTTTGGTATTGCTCCATATTTCCAACAGTTGCTAAAAGACAATGCCCGTGATAAAGACAGTTTTGTGTTACTTTTTGATGAAAGTTTACACAAAAAAAACAACAAACAAACAAATGGATGTGCATATTAGACTCTGCGCTTCTTGTATGGCGGCCCGGAACTGCCACCACGGCTATCCCTACGATAGCCGCCGCATCCCCAGCCACCACCCTTCCCGTCATCCTCATACAGCCTCTTATTAGAGGACTTGTATGATGATGAATGGCCTGGTCCCTGAGAACCAGATTCCCGATGGGCATCATGGCCAGATGGACGGAAGGGCGATCGCTGTTGCTGTCTCTGCTGCTCCTGTCGGTGCTGCTTATAGGACTGTTGTGGCAGTCTTTTTAGTCGACTTCCATGACTTGCCGACAACCTCCTGCTCTGCAACCATGGACGCAACCTTGGAGAGAGCTTGTCTTGCCGAGCCGCCAAACAAGCCCGGACCAATGAAAGGCGCAGAAGATAATGCAGCTCTCACTTCTGGTCGTAGTTCTACGCAATCGAGAACAATTTTCCTCCGTTCCGCCAATGATCTGGTGATCACCCTGGCCAGCCAATCCTGGGACAAGCGCATGGTGTCCCGGACAACTCCGGGAGCAGCCTCTGGCACTTCACAACCTTCCGCCACGCAGGCCAGTATCCCCTGCAGGACGGTACAGCCATGCGAGAGAGCAGCCATAGCCGCTCTCGCTGCATCCTCAATAAGCGTTAGCTCATTGAAAGCATTTTGTTAGTCTGTGAAACTAAGTGGGGAACCACCCTTGGATTTCCCAGCCAACGGCCTGTTCAGCGCTTCACATTCCCCAACTGAGACTAGGAACATGGGCATACTGATGGTAGGCCTGCTCCAGAAAATGGACCCTACTCTTTATCCCCTTAGGGGCTTCGGAAGCATATACACTGGCTGAACCAAAAGGTACGCTGTGACTTCCAAGATGTCAGAAGACTGAGTATCCAATGGAAGGGTAGGCATGGCCGAAAAGCCACTTGACAGAGCACTAGCCGCACACTCTGCCATCCGTTCCATCGCTGGATCGCGCTGAGAGCCCTGGTCAGATGTCAAACCGAGATGGTCGGACATCCAGCCAAGGACCTGCGCCCATTCAGCTTATGTGCAGAACGATGACTTCCATTAAAGGACTGACATTTTCGTCCTCCTCACCCTTGGACGAGAAGGTCACCGATGATCCATGCTGAAGGCTACGGACCAAACTTCCAATTCGAAGCGGGTGCATGGCTCGACTACTCACGGCTCCAGTGTCTAGTGAATCGCCAAACATGGACTCTCCGCAATCCATCGGCTCCAGCACGGGAGCCCGGACTACATCCGCTAGTACTGCAGGGCATGTGACTCAGAGAGGAGCCGGCATACCCGCATCCGCGATGCCGATGGGAACCGAAAAAGACGTATCGGACGGCACTCCAGATAGACCGAAATCTGGGTGGAAGATGCCTGACGGAACGTCACCATCCCTACCCGGCTGACAGACCCATATAAAACCCGAGGGAAAGCCTGGAATCCATCATCTGAGAAGGCTCTGGCATGCCAGAGTCTTCCATCAGATCTTCCTCATCCGCCGTCGGCTCTTGAGCCAGCGCGAGAGAAGGGGCAGGTGCTTGTCCCTCCGAACTGGCCAGACAACCAATTGGTTGTCCTGCACCAGACTGATTGATGGGACTGAAGACTGGAACAACGCGAACATTGCCTTAAATTGGGCCGCCCAAACACCCAAGGCTGAGTCCATACGCTCATTCAGGCGTTCCTCCAATCCCTTGATGGACGCCTGATCCACCTTGGCCGCCTTGTCCTTCGCGATCCTCTCAGCGCGCGCACGTCAATCACGATCAAATTCAGCCACTAACTCCGACGACCACTTAAAACATATGTCGCATGGACTCCCAACTTTACATTTAGCAGACGACACAGTGATGACCTGCAAACCTCGGCTTCATGAAGGGATTGCAGCGTGAACAAAGCGTGTCTGGCAGGGCCTTGCCCAGCCCCTTCACTTTCTGCGAACACAAAATAAGAATTAAAATGCTGCACATGGTAACATGAAGACGAGCAATGTGCACAATAACTTGATTGCAATCATTAATTAATTAAAAACATTAACTTTCTCTTAGATTAATGTTAATCAAGTTTTAGGCAGGAAATTATTTGAATACTTTTAGAGTGAAAATTTTATAAACACAACTTGGAGATTAATTAATGTTAAAATAACCAAGAAATTAAGACTGATCGCTACAAACACCCTCGACAATGAAGCGAGAGCTAATGATCGGCTTAAAACTGAGTGCATAGATATGCCAAACCAAAACAAAATGTTAATCATGGGCGCCGCCATGTTGGATACGGGCGCGTCAACCTTAGAAGGAACCGAGTCGCAAGAGAAACTAACCGAGTACCCGGATAAGATTAAAAGGTTAACGGTTAACGGAGCAACTCCAACAATGGCTACCATTTTAAAACAATGTACCAATTTAAGGAAAATTCAAACAGTCATTATGGCATGAATGTATAAATTCTAGATTGATACAACCTGCCCCTGCGATAATTTCCCTTTTCCTTCCATGAAGCCAGCGATCAAAACTTCCTTAAAGCACTTGAAACACAAAGATTTAAGGTAACTTTAAGACTACAAAAACGCAACTGTAAAGTCGAACAAAATACATGTAGATAAATATAATGTAACTGTAGTTGGAAATTGACTCGGTAACTGGAGGCTGATGGTACATGTAATTCCCGGACACAGTATGGGCAGGACCAGGAGAGTGCAGTTTTAATTGTTTATTTTGAGCTAGCCTAGATAATAGACATTATCATAATAGTACATCTGGTAAAGTATTATTCGAAGTAGAAAGTATATACGGTCAGTTAGTCTGCAGCCATATTTGTAGATATTTGGCAAAAAGCCACATAGGTTGTAGTTATGGTACATACATGTATGCTTGTCAAATATTCACAAACTTTCCTGCATGTTTGTCTATGACATTGAGATACTGATACAGGATTAAGTCTTTAACACACATATCATCCAAAAACAACTTCTGTAGTGGTCTTCAGAAATGTTCATTTATTATTATTCGACAAGCTTGCGCACATAAATGGGCTTCATCAGGTCCACCGGATGTCACAATCAGCATGATGTAGACTACATCACAAAGTGCACAGATTTATGTCTTTGATGAATTTACAATTTAATGAATATTCTGTTTAATATTTTGAAACTAATTTGACTGGGATCAAATCAAATTAGTTTCAAAATATTGACCAGCTTACCTGTATATTAAAATGGAGATTCTCTGAATTTAGTATTCAAAGCTTCAAATCGATCTCGGAATTCAGTATCCAAAGTTTAAAATTGATTCCAATGCTCGTAAAAGGTGAGTGGAGCATATCTAGAAATTAGGGGTAGAAATACATGTAAGAGATTTATTTATTTTGCCTCTAACATTGGGATTTTACTTGCACAGCAAAACATCTGCATGCATCAGACATGTTTTACCTGCAGTGTGCAAGTAAAAAAGGCCTTATTTTAACCCCACAAAAGCGGTGGGGCATAGCTAGAAATGTATCCCTACATTTGTATATATATACCTACACTGTAACACGTATATCTGCGAACTTAAATCAACTGTCTGTCCACAAAGTTCCACACCTGGCACTAGTTATCCTATATGTATAATAACATTTTTTCACTCAAAACTCCCGAGGAACATAACTCAATGTTCCATTCACTAAATGAGAGAATAATATTTACGAAACACTAAGTTTTACTGAATATAAGTTATAACTGGCATTTGTAACGTGTCAGTGGATGGTACAGGTAGGGTTTCATAAATATTACAGTACAGCTAAAAAATTACCTAGGACATACCCTATTGAATGTTTTGAACACAATCGGTCTGAAAGACCGATCCAATTGATGAATCCATTTCCTCAGTCAATCATATGACGTCATAATCAACTACGTGATGTGTAGTCAGAAGTCCTAATCATTACGTCATGAATGACTCGATTTAATCCGTCTTAAATGCTTAATAGTCCATCAGGTTGTATCAATTGCATGTGTTTACTATTTAATAAACATGCTGTTGAATATTTTGAAACTAATTTGACAGGGCGCAGTTACAACAGCCCCCAGTCAAATTAGTTTCAAAATACTCAACAGCTTACCCATAGATTTCTGGAAATTGATAGTCAAGGCATTCGGGATCGACCCCAACACGAGGGAGGTGTGGGTGGAGCTTAGCTAGAGATGGGTGGGGCAAAGCTAAAACTGGAAAGGTCCATTGTGTTAAAGATATTCATCAGAACGTCTTACATCATGTTCGAAATTGTACCACCGTAACTAACATGCTTCTGTTTTTGTTATGGAAACATGTTAACTTATTTAGGAGCTTTATTGTAATATACAATAAATTTTCAAATATCTTTCTTCATGCGCTACATCTACAGAGTTATTCTCCTCAGCAATTTTGTACGGAAAGAGGTTTAATATATACATGTACATGACTACTATAGATCTATTATAAGTCCTATAAGTTAGCTTTCTGCTAAGATGGCCGTTCCTTCTGTAGTCGAGCAGTGTACGTTCGTGAAACAAGATTCCACGCATCCATATAACGATCCATGCACATTGCTACACATTTCTGGAAAAAAAAGTAATTTCAGTAAGGTAAAGGCAACCACACCATGGAGCTATTATATATATAGGACAGGACTGCATTAACAGGACATGAAGCTAAACCTAATCAGCCCCGAGCCAGCATGGTTAGTGACAAGTACATTAAGCTACATGAACCAGAATGAAACAATATCTTACATGGATATTGACCAACAAATTGACCTTTCCAGTTTATCCATTCACCATATCACGCTATAATCAACTATGTGATGTGTAATCCGACACGTTGTACGAATTGTATGTCTTTACTATTTAATAAAGATGCTGTTGAATATTTTGAAACTAATTTGACTGGGTAGCAACAACAGCACCCAGTCAGATTAGTTTCAACATATTCGACAACTTACTTGTATAGTTACCTTGAAATTGGGATTCTGCGTTGAGTGATCACGATTGATTATTTCAGAATAATCGTGATTACGTGATTAATCAGCTTGGGGACAAATTACCACGATATAACAAATTTTTAAAGGATATCAATGCCGAAAGCTACAACTGTGTCTAGAGAAGTCCATTTGCTGGTCAAGGAGACAATTTTTGAAAATGTACATTTTGTATCACTGGAATGCCTAGCTCGATTCTCGAGCCAGCCATTCCAGTGATACCTTTTCAAAAACTAGATGATATAAATCAAATAATCCACCCGCAACGGCAGCCATGTTCGACGTGGGATGACATAATCCCACTGATTTGGATAGACATATGGATGGATACACAGCCAAATGGGAGCTAATAATTATAAACTAGCCACATGAGATTACTAACCTATTCAATAACACATTCAAGTAGGTGGTTTAGTTATTGAATGATAATAACCAAAGATAATGGACACAATCTTGTTTGACCATTTCAAAACAGAAATGACATGACATTTATTGTAGCATTTAATTAATCTATATTAAATAATGTACATTTCCCTAGAAACATAGCCAATGTTCCCATGAAGTTTCGTCACAATACTCCAAGAAAAAATAAAGTTATTGAACAAAAGCCCAAAATTTGCACGGACGGACACAAATTCAGAGACAAAGGGATGGATTGCCGTAGGGATGGGCTGACTGACCCACAAAATAATGTACATTTCCCTAGTACAAGAGCCAATGTTCCTATGAAGTTTCCTCACAATACTCCAAGCAAAGGTAAAGTTATTGAACGAAGACCCAAAATTTGCACGGATGGACAGACACAAATTCAGAGACAAAGGGATGGATGGACGGAGGGATGGGCTGAGTGACCCACAAAATAATGTACATTTCCCTAGTACCATAGCCAATGTTCCCATGAAGTTTCCTCACAATACTCCAAGCAAAGATAGTAATTGTACGAAAAACAAAAATTTGCACGGACGGACACAAATTCAGAGACAAAGGGATGGATGGACGGAGGGACGGGCTGACTGACCCTCAAACTAAGGTGCATTTCCCTACTACCCTACTACCATAGCTAACCTTCCCATGAAGTTTCGTCACAATACTCTAAGCAAAGATACAGTTATTGAACGAAATGTCAAAATTTGCACGGATGGACGGACACAAATTCAGAGACAAAGGGATGGATGGATGGATGGAGGGACGGGCTCACTGACCCTCAAACTAAGGTGCATTTTCCTACTACCATATCCAACCTTACCATGAAGTGTTGTCACAATATTCCAAGCAAAAGTTATCGAAAGAAAACCTGTGTCTGTGATGGACACACGCACGCAAAATATCAATTTTCGTGAGCGATTTCATTAAAAAGTAATCAAACATTTGGATTTGAAATATTTTATGCAGTAGAAATTATTCATGATTTAATTTTTAATCATACAAGTTCATGATTTAAAAAATAATCAAGATTTTCGATTTAATCACATAACTGCGCAAGCCTAGCTGAGCTTAGCTTGAAATGGATGTGTCAAAACTAGAAATACATCGCTCTATTATAGAACTCTCTAAGTGACTGATGTACAGGCTTCTTGTTTACTCGTCAATGTCATGACATTGTATGTTATTCTGGTCATGGAAGAGTCATTGAATTTTGCAATGTGAAATGTGTACACAATTACACACCCTGAGTGTGAGCTAGTAGACAATCACTAGAGCTAGCAGAATTTATTGGTCACTATTCCCTGACCCTGAGGCCTACCATTAGTGTTGTTCCGATTAATCGATTTGATCGATGATTGATTGGTTTGCATGTTCAACCAACCGATGGATCATGATTTCAGAAATCGATTTTGGATGTTTATAAATTGACTTTATTAATATATTTTAACTGGTCAAGATAGAATACTTTTTGGAAAAGAATTTAAATTTAACTGTTACAACTATATAGTATTACTCCTTAGTCCAAGACATTAATTCTTTCAGCACTGACATAGTATGTTAATTTCTAAGCAACCATACCAATAACATGTTGAATATTTTGAAACTTATTTGACTGTTTCCAGTCAAATTAGTTTCAAAATATTCAACAGATTATTTCTTAGATTATTAAGAATCTGTCATACCTGTGACTTGGATTGAAAGGGGTAATTATCCTTGAACATGTTATAATTACAGCATTGAAAATGGGTAAAAAATGAGAACCTGTTATGATCAATGATTAATTGATCATCGGTTAGTATATAAAACCAATCATCGACCACAAAAATAGCACCAATTCAACATTTAATGAAGAGCAGTTTTAACCATAATTAACAAGCTATCGCAAAGGAAATGTACATTTTTGAAATATGATACAATATCACATCAGCCTACATGTACATGAACAAAGTTCTCAAAAATACATTTAGCTCATCTGTAGGTCACTATATATTCAATGACTGAATGATCGTGGGACCGTAGACTCACTTGTTGAGAGTTGTCTAATGATGATCCTGGCTTGGTGACGCACATTCGGAAACATTTCTCTGACATCCTCTGTAGAGACAATAACAAGAAAGATATATGTACAGAAGTAAACATTTAACACTCAAATTTCTTCAACAAAATTTTTATTTTCTCAAAGAAAATGCTAATTTACAGAACAAGAGAATACTATTTTTGAAAATGTACTGGCTTGGTTGAGCCAGTTAATCAAGTGGTAAATTTTGAGAAATAGCCTTGTCTGCAAATGGACATTTCTGAAGACCACTTAAGAAGCCGCTTTTGACTGATATGAGTGTTAAAGGGTTAATAATAAGGATGTTAGTTTCTACATTAAAGGGTTCACACTGTTATTCTAATACCTGAATCTGATAATGTCAATATAAAGCATTAAAGATGCATTCTGACCGAAATATAAACATTTGGGAATTTTCAGCATTTTGGTTGTACAAATGTAATATAATGGTCCTGGTGTGTTATTAGTACATACCGTATTTCGCTTAATTGAAGCCTAGGCTTATATTAGGACAAGAGGTGTTCAATTTCCAACCCAACATCTCCGAGAAAGGGGGGGGGGGGGGGGTGGGGGGTGGGATTATATTACAGTTTTCCCAAAATGTTTTCTAAAACTGATACCACGGAAATTCAACGCATTTTCTCCCATAAAATAAGAAAATTTATCAATTTCTTTTTCACGAGTGAGATGACATACTTACCTCCCTAACACTCTTGATATACTAGTATATCGGCTCTAAATTCAATAATATTCAGAATTATAAAAAGTTAGGTGCCCCTAATGGGCAGGGTACACAGTCATGCACATGACAAACACCACCCACTGCGCATGAGCATACCGGTACTTCCGTTACTAAATATTGGCTGACATAGAAGCAACTATTCAATAACCAAAGGACCAGGCCTCCGTGGGGTGGCAAGGCCGGGATCCTGTTAGGGAGGTAAGTATGTCATCTCACTCGTGAAAAAGAAATTGATAAATTTTCTTATTTCACATCATGAGAACACACTTACCTCCCTAACACTCTTGATAAAAACCAGAATTTGAAAGTAAATTTGGTGGGAGGGAGGCAAGGTCCTGAAAACCAGCACACCCTCGAAGAGACTAGGCTCTTTGAATTCTCAAGAGATTTAAAACATCTGAAATTGTGACTGAAAACACAACCAGGAAGAGAATTTTGCATCGGATAATCAACCGATGAAGAGAGATTGATCAAAAGGCAAATGCGCTCTCCCGACCCCCACCCCCCCCCCCCCCCTCTTTCTGAGGAAGGTCAGGAAAAACCCCGCTGCTCTAAATGACTAGCACGTTCTCTAATACTTAATGAAATTATTACTAGACATTGGAAAAAGAAGAATTGCTTCTATTTAAAAAAACAAAAAAACAAACAAAAACTGAAAAAAACACAATTAGGAGACATTAACCATCACCATATTAAAATAAAAAATGACACCATCACCAAGACAAAAAACAAAAATGGTCATAAATACTGACCTCTGATGTCTTGGACGCGGCACTCATCTCTTCCCCCACCGGATGAAGAGAATTGTACCAGCTAATAGTAGGGATACCCTACCAACAAATGTGATATTTGTAAATAGCAGAGGAGGAAACTATTTACAAACATAAACCTCTACATTATTATTTTATTTTCTGAGGACTGAGACGGCGAGCGGGTTAGAAGTGTCAAGAAGGTAATGGTCGGTAAAACTTGATTCACAGTGCCACTGGGCTACTGACATAATGTCTTCGATAGAAACACCATTAAATAATGCCGTGGAAGTTACCACACCACGGACACTATGAGCCTTGGCTCTATCTACTTGGATTCCAGTGGCTGTCTTATGACAGAATTGAATACATTCTACTATCCATCTGGAAATAGTGTCTTTTAACGCCCTACCATGGGGTTCAATATATGACACCCAGTTAAAAATGTACTGGCTCTTAACCTGCGAATGTACATTTCCTACTGCAGAGGGCAGTTTTTGCTTGACCATTAAGTGGTTAAATATCTTGAAACAAAAGCAATTTCACAGATTACAAAGCACCGACCTCACATTTTTGTCACATTGACAAGAATTTTAAATTTTCCTAAATTTTGGGGGGAATCATAGTTTCTTGCGTTAAAATTTGAGTCAAATCGAGGAAGTAGTTCATAGTTGACAAGCTATTCATAGATCCAAAACTTGATCCGATCCTAATCAAAGTCGATCTGGAAATCTCCATTCAGGGTCATTCCATGCCAAATCACCCAGAGGTCCCCAGATGACCACCTCCGATTTGCACGAAATTTCACACAAATGTTCATTTATCGAAATGATTGTGGCATGCAAAGTTTTACTGCCAAATTTCAATTAGTTAAAACGATATAATTAATTAAAATTAAGGGAGCGTGGCACTTTTTGGCACTCGCGAATCCTGTACGGTGTGATGGAGCATTTTAAAATGGTAATAACTTTCTTAATTTTGAAGAGATTGATCTGTAAATTGCTGTGCTACACAATTACTACATGGGGAATAAGAATATCAAATTTTAAGATATTTCTTATATTTACTGTAATATTGATGTCTAAATATGGGTGTTTATGCAATTCTGAATGTACTTTAGCAGATTTTGACATAGAATCACTAGCTAATCATTCATCATACAGATTTCATTTGATGTTACCTGGATTATATACCCATAGGTACTTCTTCATCTAAATTAACTCAAATGTTAAGGTGCAGCTATGGGTCAAACATGTGACAAAAATTAAAAATGTGGAATTTGGGCCCTCATACCAGGGGTGATTTGGCCACATGGGCAACTACCCAGCATTCTGAGCTTTTGATAAGATTAACATAGATATATTAGCTATACGTGTACCAAGTTCTGCTTTTGTGTCTCAGCTCCTAAATATTGAAATAATTTCTAATTCTAGGTACCCATATGGGCATTTTCAGTACTTTTCACTGACCTATGCGAGTACTGACTAGCAAATCCTAGACATTAGTTTTGGTTCTAAGCCAGTTAGATCAATCTAGATCTATATTAAAACACGTAAAATGATGTAACAGCTAAATCTCAATTACTGTTAACACTCCAAAACTGTATACGTTGCATTAACATTGATTTGATCAGATAGATAAATAGAATGACAGATGAACGGATAGCCATAATAATCACTATTAAATTAATCTCACCCTACATGTACAGACTACAGCCAATTTCAGACTGATTGTATCATAGTTTCTTTGCCCAATCCACTAATAATGTAATAATTCTGCTTCTGAAATAAATTGGAGCGTTATATAGCTTTGTTTATCTAATGAGTTCATGCATTCTTCACAAGCAGGGGTCAAAATGTTCACTCATCCAATCGTGTAAATTAAGACCTCAAATTTCAAAAGATCATTCTAAGGCGAGGTCATCCATGGATGAGTTCAACGTGACTGAACACACGGTTAGCAGGGCAAGGCAGCTAAAAAAAGATAAAGGTATTCTGGCTAATCCTGACACAAAGCAAGGGCGCACACTATCTTGTGATATAAGTGAAAGGATTGTATGTTTTTACCAGTCTGATGAATAATCCTGTATGTGGCCCGGTAAAAAAGAATATGTGACCACTAATACAAATAATATCAAGGAATATACGCAAAAACGGCTACTATTGGTGAATCTCAGAGCTTTATCTCGAATATACTAAAAAATATCCATGTGACAAGGTTGGATTTTAAAAATTTTGCGAACTACGACCCAAACGGTGTGTTCCAGTTACTGCTTCCGGCATGCATGCTGTCTGTGTGTGTATGAACATCATCAAAGTATCAAACTTATAACCTCCCCCTTTGTGATACTTGTCCTGGAAAAACAGCAATTCAGGAATATTTATCAGATTTATTCACGTCGCATGATTTTGACTTTGATGATTCTATTGTATACAAGCAGTGGAATCATGCAAACAAAACAACTCAGATTGTAGATCTAACAGTATCAGTTCAAGAGTTCATACAGATAGCAAGCGATGCATTTAATGAACTTCGTCAACATCACTTCATAGCCAAGGAAGACCTTGCTCCCGACAGTGCTGTTATCTTGCTGGATTTTGCTGAAAACTACAGCTTTATCGTACAAGATGCTGTAAAAGGCCATCATTGGGACAACTCACAAGCTACCCTCAACCCATTTGTTGTATATTATAGATCTGAGGTAACGTTAAAATGCTTAAATATCTGTGTTATCTCAGACTGTCTGAAGCATGATTCTCTCACCATACATTCATTTATTTCAACCATGTTATCGTATCTTAAGACCATGCTACCATCCATTAAGAGAGTAATTTATTTCAGTGATGGTGCCGCCAGGCAGTACAAAAACTTTAAAAACTTCACAAATCTGTGCCAATCACAAAACAGACCATGGACATGAAGCAGAATGGCGAGTCACGGCAAAAGCCCCTGTGATGGTATTTGGGGTACAGTGAAGCGACTAGTCTCATGGGCCAACTTGCAAGCAACCATGAATGACCATATTCTGACTGTAACTCAGATGTTTGATTAGGCATCCAAACACATTACACGCATCGTTTTCTTTTTAGTTTCTACGGAGGAAGTTGCAGATAATGCAGCAAAATTTGATTTGACTTCACGCTTTGAATCAGCAAAAACAGTTTCTGGCACACGTTCTCATCATTGATTCGTTCCAGTGTTCGATGGCAAGTTGAAGATGAAAAGAATTTCAGCAGATTCAGATTTTACTAATGGTCACTCTGTGTGAAAATATGTTACTATCGGCTCCATATACAACCTCCGAGTCCCAACAAAACATTCATGATCAGTTACAGCCAGAAAAGTTTGTTGCATCAATTTATGACAAGGAATGGTATGTTGGGAACATAGTGGAACGTTCTGATGAACAAAGTGATGTACTGATTAACTTTATCAAACAGTTTCAGCCAGGAGGTCTTTCCTGGCCCCCCCCCCCCCCCCCCCCCCTCCACGGAGAGATCAATGTTGGGTACCATTTCATGATATTATCTGCCCGATTGAATGGTAAGGACATGGTGCTCGATCGTATAAACTTTCTGCACATGATGAGAATCAAATACTCCAGAAATTACCTGCATTTTATAGAGCAGAGTATTAGTCAGTGAAAAGTACTGAAAATGCCCAGAAGGGCACCTAGAATTAGAAATTATTTCAATATGAAGGAGCTGAGACACAAAGTCAGAATTTGGTACACATATAGCTAATATAGGTATGTTAATCTTATCAAAAGCTCAGAATGCTGGGTAGTTGCCCACATGGCCAAATCACCCCTGGTATGAGGGTCCAAATTCCAAATTTTTCATTTTCATCACATGTTTGACCCATAGCTACACATTCATATTTGAGTTAATTTAGATTGTTTGTTTCTTGAAGAAGTACCTATGGGTATATAATCCAGGTAACATCAAATGAAGTCTGTATGATGAATGACTAGCTAGTAATCCCATGACAAAATCTGCTAAAATACATTCGGAATTGCATAAACACCCATATTTAGACATCAATGCTACAGTAAATATTAGAAATATCTTAAAATTGACTTGATATTCTGATTCCCCATGCAGTAATTGTGTAGTATGGCAATTTACAGATCAATCGCTTTAAAATTAAGAAAGTTATTAGCATTTTAAAATGCTCCATCACAACATACAGGATTCGCGAGTGCCAATAAGTGCCATGCCCGTTTAATTTTAATTAATTATATCTTTTTAACTAATTGGAATTTGGCAGTAAAACTTTGCATGCCACAATCATTTCCATAAATGAACATTTGTATGAAATTTCGTGGAAATCGAAGGTGGTCACCCGGGAAGATTTATGAATTTTGGGTGAATTGGCGTGGAATGACCCTTCACTCTAACATCCTTTCTTGTGTTAAATTTGACCCAGTACATGTATCCATAGATATAGCTCCGGATACACAAACAGACCCGAATGCAATACCTGTCTCTTCACCTTATGGGATTAGGGGTACAAATAGTTAAGATTTAGAAATAGTTAAGAAAACCTATAGTTAGCTAATTTATTGGCTACCACTTTGCAAAGAGCGGGTCTGTGCCTGCTATAGAACCTCTACTGTCCCTGCTATATAACCTCTACCTTGAGAAGTTCCTGTGCATTGGCGAGCGCAATCTGCTGCTTGACCTGGTCCATCAGCTGATCTCTTTGAGCTGCGTCCAGCTTGCCACCAGGTGGCGGCGATGCACTCGAAAAATCCATCACACCCTTGTCCGAATAAATCTCATGCAATATCTTAATTCACGAAGCACGACTAAGAAGCTGAAACATAGAATGTATCAGATAATATGTTAGCAAGTCATTAATGCTTTATCCCTTTCACCAACAAATCCCTGAAAATGTATATTTACGATATAAAACCTAACCCTTTAACCCTCGAATTTGTTCAAGAAAATTTAAATTTTCTTGTAGGAAATGTCCATTTGCAGACCAAGAACACTATTTTTTTTAATTTACCACTGGAATGAATGGCTCAGTTATCGAGCCAGTTATTCCACTGGTAAATTTACAAAAAATTGTCTTCTCTTGGTCTGCAAATGGACTTTTCTCATGACCACTGCAGAAGCCACTTTTAGCTGATATGAGTATTAAAGGGTTAATCTGTTGACTATTTGGAAGCTGTTGTAAGGGAGCAATGGCTTCCAGTCAAATTAATTTCAAAATATTCAACAGTTTTCCTGTTTGGTGGCCCTGAAAATGAGATATTGGGAAGTCTACAGTGAAAGTGTTTAAAACTTAACGCTGAAACTGGCAAAAACACACTCCAGTGGCATGAGTGGTGTTGAGAAATGCCCATTTGCAGATCAAGCAGACCATCTTTGAGAATCTTCCAGAGATAAGTTTTCAAAAAAAAATATTTTGGTATGCAAATGGTAATTTTCTATGGTGAAATAAAAATGTTCTTGAACAAAAACAATTTCTGCAGAGTACATTTCCCCAAGTGGTATAACTCTGGATATGCTGAATATTTTGAAAACCATTTGACTGACTGTTGTTGGTGGCTAAGCCTGCAATTGAATAACCATAGACACATGATGATGGTGTATATTCATCTTCTGTCCGGAGAACCACTACACATTTACCAAATAAAATACATCCATCTTGTGACCATACTACAGGACGCATATACAGAACAAAAAGAAGAGTTATATACACCTGTGCAAAAGTTAAGCACCAGCAAAAACAATAGAACGTAGAAACATGATGGTACAACTAGGCTGCCATACTTTTTGTCCCCGCGTTAGCTGACATAATTCCAAGTACGAAATGCACATGCATGCATGACTTCACGCCGCTTGATGTCCGTGCGTGGCGGGAAACAGCACACGTGTTCAGTTATGTAAAAGTCCAGTTTGAGGTGTAGAACATTACATACAGATTTAGGCGACAAGATTAGGAATTTTGTGTTCATGACCGTGGTTTATTTGTACAGAGAGAATTAGCTCTTGATTGTGAACCGCTATGGCAAGACGAAGGTTAAGTGATCGTGTGAAATGGCAAATCATAGGCATGCATACCACTGGTATGTCATGCAGAGAGATTGGCAGACAGCTGAACATTAACCATACTGTAATCAGTCGTTTGATTGCAAAACATGGGCAAACTAATGAGGTGAAGGACAGGCCTAGATCTGGAAGACCGAAGAAGACTACTGCCCGTGATGATCGAGCCCTAGTACGCCTTGTTAGGAGATCTCCATTCACCAACAGCAGAGTGCTCAGCCAGCAATGGGAAACGCGCAATAGAGTGTCAATGTCTACCGTCAAAAGGAGACTGTATGCTGCTGGCATGAAAGCTAGGAGACCTGTCAGACGTCCTCTCCTCACTGCACACCACAAAGAGGAGCGTCTGAGGTGGTGCAACGAAAGAAGACACTGGAACATGAGATCCTGGAGACGGGTACACTGGTCCGATGAAAGTCGGTTCCTGCTTCATGCCACAGATGGTCGAACTCGTGTATGGAGGTCCAGACGCACGGCGTACGACCAACGTAACATCATGGAAGAAGTTCCATTTGGTGGAGGTTCCGTTATGATATGGGGGTGCATCTCATTTGATTGTAAGCTGGATCTGTTGACTGTACCTGGAACACTAAATGGACAAAGATATCAAGATTCCATACTGGATAGAGTTGTGGTCCCTCATTTTGTGAATCATGCACCTGGAACCCACCCTATATTCATGGATGACAATGCCCGACCACATCGTGCTAGAGCTGTGCATGAATACCTCCGCCAGAATGCCATCGAAACCCTACCATGGCCAGCAAGGAGCCCTGACATGAACCCTATTGAGCATATCTGGGACATTCTGGGAAACATGGTGAGAAGGAGGGATCCTCCTGTGCAGAACCTACAGGAATTAACAGACGCACTCCATCTTGAATGGCAACGAATACCACAATGGCGTATCAGTCGGTTGGTGACCAGCATGAGACGTCGTGTCCAGGCCGTCATCCAGGCACAAGGTGGATATAGCCGGTATTAATAATGACAGTCTCAAACTCGTGCACAGATGTTAAACTTCGTTTTCAGACACCATTAATGACAATCTAGCCACGTGTGTCAACTGTAGGGCAATAGTTGTCAGTTGTATCAACGTAACCATATTCAGGCCTCGTTTTCAAGTTCAAACAAAAACATACAGTGTTTCCCCACCATCATAATCAGCATTCCTCAATTGCATTATTACCTCTTGCACTAAGATGGATGGGTACATAAATGTTTATGCTATTGCTTTCTTCATAGCACATGAATATACCCTCGCATGTGCGTAAAAATAGGGTGGTGCTTAACTTTTGCACAGGTGTATAGATAAGGAAGAGGTGATTTCACCAGATGTCGTTTAGTCAAGAGTTGGCAAGCTCGACAAAAGAGAGAAGGAAATTAAGCCCTAAACCCAAAAGAGCATGCATGCAGCTTGAAAATGACGTTCCACTTTCAACCAGTTTTTATTAATCACATATTAGAATATAAACAATATAAATAGACAGTCGATCTAAGGCAAAGCCTATAAGACGATGGACTCCATACATAAATAAACATTCACATTTACATAACATTTAACATAGCATACATAGGACAGACTTCGTTACATAGAATTCACATAAATTATGCAATCATTATAGATACATGAGACTTACATACAGTACACATACATAAGGTTACACATATGAATACATATATGACCATACATACATCCATACACAGTCATACACATATATATACATACATATCCGGGCTTCAGAAACAGAATTTTCCCAGCCAGACATGACACTTCGGGAGGGAGGGGGTTGGGGTGGAGGGTGGTGAGTGAAAATGCATGATGCAAATGTATTGCGTAAAACGCTCATTAGTAACTGTGGTTTCTAATAGGAGAAGGGCTGTAAATTCTTTAAATCCAAACCTCTCAGAAAGAGTGGCGACATCTATTAGGTATATTTTAAGCAAAAACTGGAAAAAATGTATCAAAAAATAACACAAAATTAGAAGACATTAAATTTTTCACGCTAGAAATTCTTACCATCTTATGCCTATGCTTAATGTATACCTTATATCTGATGGAGTGAAACTATTAATTGGGACCGCCTAAATATTGCGTATATTTTAATAAACATTGTTTATTTCATCACAACTAATCCAAAGTTTGACATAAAATGGCGCCGATAAAAAACAGAAATCACATGAAAGCTTCCACTATAGGATGAGTTTAGGCTGCTACCCGAGTAGCGCGAAGACGCTAATAGTAGTACCCGCTATTACATCATGCATTTTCTCTGTACCCTCCACCAAAAGTGGCATGTCCAGCTGGGAAAATTCTGTTTCTGAAGCCCTGATATATATATATATATACACCTGTGCAAAAGTTAAGCACCACCCTATTTTTACGCACATGCGAGGGTATATTCATGTGCTATGAAGAAAGCAATAGCATAAACATTTATGTACCAATCCATCTTAGTGCAAGAGGTAATAATGCAACTAGAGGAATGCTGATTATGATGGTGGGGAAACACTGTATGTTTTTGTTTGAACTTGAAAACGAGGCCTGAATATGGTTACGTTGACACAACTGACAACTATTGCCCTACAGTTGACACACGTGGCTAGATTGTCATTAATGGTGTCTGAAAACGAAGTTTAACATCTGTGCACGAGTTTGAGACTGTCATTATTAATACCGGGTATATCCACCTTGTGCCTGGATGACGGCCTGGACACGACGTCTCTTGCTGGTCACCAACCGACTGATACGCCATTGTGGTATTCGTTGCCATTCAAGATGGAGTGCGTCTGTTAATTCCTGTAGGTTCTGCACAGGAGGATCCCTCCTTCTCACCATGTTTCCCAGAATGTCCCAGATATGCTCAATAGGGTTCATGTCAGGGCTCCTTGCTGGCCATGGTAGGGTTTCGATGGCCTTCTGGCGGAGGTATTCATGCACAGCTCTAGCACGATGTGGTCGGGCATTGTCGTCCATGAATATAGGGTGGGTTCCAGGTGCATGATTTACAAAATGAGGGACCACAACTCTATCCAGTATGGAATCTTGATATCTTTGTCCATTTAGTGTTCCAGGTACAGTCAACAGATCCAGCTTACAATCAAATGAGATGCACCCCCATATCATAACGGAACCTCCACCAAATGGAACTTCTTCCATGATGTTACGTTGGTCGTACGCCGTGCGTCTGGACCTCCATACACGAGTTCGACCATCTGTGGCATGAAGCAGGAACCGACTTTCATCGGACCAGTGTACCCGTCTCCAGGATCTCATGTTCCAGTGTCTTCTTTCGTTGCACCACCTCAGACGCTCCTCTTTGTGGTGTGCAGTGAGGAGAGGACGTCTGACAGGTCTCCTAGCTTTCATGCCAGCAGCATAGTCTCCTTTTGACGGTAGACATTGACACTCTATTGCGCGTTTCCCATTGCTGGCTGAGCACTCTGCTGTTGGTGAATGGAGATCTCCTAACAAGGTGTACTAGGGCTCGATCATCACGGGCAGTAGTCTTCTTCGGTCTTCCAGATCTAGGCCTGTCCTTCACCTCGTTAGTTTGCCCATGTTTTGCAATCAAACGACTGATTACAGTATGGTTAATGTTCAGCTGTCTGCCAATCTCTCTGCATGACATACCAGTGGTATGCATGCCTATGATTTGCCATTTCACACGATCACTTAACCTTCGTCTTGCCATAGCGGTTCACAATCAAGAGCTAATTCTCTCTGTACAAATAAACCACGGTCATGAACACAAAATTCCTAATCTTGTCGCCTAAATCTGTATGTAATGTTCTACACCTCAAACTGGACTTTTACATAACTGAACACGTGTGCTGTTTCCCGCCACGCATGGACATCAAGCGGCGTGAAGTCATGCATGCATGTGCATTTCGTACTTGGAATTATGTCAGCTAACGCGGGGACAAAAAGTATGGCAGCCTAGTTGTACCATCATGTTTCTACGTTCTATTGTTTTTGCTGGTGCTTAACTTTTGCACAGGTGTATATATATATATATATATATATATATATATATATATATATTAGGGTTCTTCCCAGACTGGTCGGGATTAGCCACCACTCAACAATTTTAACCAGCACTAAAGACTAAACTATCTTTTTTAACCACCACTTTTCACATATTTTGTTGAAATTAAGCTTTATTTCAAGGGACTTTGTAAAATTTCATCCTGGGCAGAACACATCCATATATCAGGCATGTCAAAACTGCACAACCCACTTTTAGCTCACGCATAGGTTGTGCAAGAATTCCTGTTTTTGTATTTTGTACATAACCTGATTTGGATTTACAACTATAAATTAAGTTCTGTGTTTATCAGACCGTTTATGGCATTATTGTCGGTGACAATCTCCTCTGCTCAAATAAAAGTGACATCAATTTACCGCCTCACTAGAGTTCAAATTACGCGATTACATCACCCTCGAAAACACATGACACAATACTGAGATTGCATCTGTAGACTAGGTAGTGGATATTTATAAGCAGTAAGTTTATTTTAGTGTCTATTTTCATGCATGTTTTATTTCAGTGAATGTTTGCTAATTATGAAATTGACAAAATTACTACTCTTATATTAAATCGTCGAAAATGTGCTTACAGTTACACCCTCGAAAACCCATGGCCATTAGCTGATGATATAGTGTTTAACCACAGGCCTTTGAATTTTCGTCCATCCATATCACTACCGCATATCCCCCTACTACATGTATATATACCTACTATATATAATATACACAAGGTGTGAAACCTATTTTGACACCCCGGTTGGATAGGCGATGCTTAAATTCATATTATTACTTGCATTGCTTAATTATCGATGCCTACATGTAGAGGAATGATTGCTCTCACCGGAAACATATAACACTTTAGGTTTATAACCGTCTATCATATAAAATTACGAACTAATATATGCTTACGATGAAATCTGTGGTGACCATTGACAGCGGTAGATGGTCGGCTCGCAGTAAATGCTACAAGGCGATCTAGTAGTCAAAATCAAATTTCTAATGTTACATTAGTCACAACAAATAAATTCTTTACACAGTTTTTTCATATAGACTCAACAATTGCACTCTAAATAAACAATGGGGATTAAGTTATTTCGAAGCAATATAATTTTTAATGCGTCAAATAATACTATTAACGGGTTTAGGGAAATTACGAACTAGCCTATAGTACCTAAAGGCAAACGGTTAGCAAAATATGCATTGCTATATATAAAAATGGTCAAGCGTGTCTACCATGCCATATCATACCACATACTGCACAACAAGAGTGATCAGCTTAATTAATTGAGTCATCTGAACATCCGCAACGGTCTGAACGTGTGTGGCCTTTCAGAATATCAATAAATGGCTTAGTGTGTTAAACGGCTGTGCTGTGCTGGGAATTCCAATCCAAAGAAGCGGGTTTGATCCCGACGATCCCGCATTCAGGTATGCGATCAAGGTGTATAATATTTGGCTGTTCCATGCGTCATTCACCTGACACGCCTTTTGGCAGTAGGGTCGAAAAACCGTCGGTCTGTTTTGTGTGGTGTCTGTGCCATAAATCGCAGATAGGATCTCACTGAGCAGTATAGCTGTCTTGGCGGCTTTCTTATAAAGAAGGAAGAAGCGTATACAGGTACATGACAAAACAATAGAGGGATCCATTTCTAGCTATGACTCACCCATTTCTAGCTATGCTCCGCCCATTTCTAGCTAAGTTCCACCCATTCTTTTTCCAGTGTTCGGATCGATAGAACCGTGAATTCGCAGAATCTTAGGAACTATAGCCTACAGATAACCTATTCAATATTTTGATTGGGTGATGCTGCTGCCTATGACAGCAACAGTGGTTTCTGTCTATGGCAACAACAGCGACCAGTCGAATTACTTTGAAAATATTCAACAGCTAGAATGTTTATTAAATATTAAAGACATACAATTCGTACACTCACCACGTACCTAGATACAGCATTTATTACGCATTTTGATTGTGATATCAGCCTACGTACATGTGATTTAATTGGTTATGCCGTCATATGTTTGAATGGCAGATTTGATTCATCTATTACTTTATGAGCGATAGCAAGTGTTTCTGGTCACACACTACGCAAGTATCAAATTATTTGGAAAACCAACTTAATTGGGAAATTAATGTCATACGGTTTGTAAGATGACAACCACATTCTGAGGCAATTCTTCCAAGAAACTGCATTCAACATCGCCATTCATCATAATCTCCCTTCAAGTTTTCATTAGCAACATGCAAAGTATGTTGACTGACTACTGCATCTCAGTGATAAACATTAGGATCAGACTGTGAACACTTTAAAACATTGACACTGCATGAATCCAAGAAGCAAACGTATCCACTTATTTACAGATGACCACCCTCACAATCTGATCCTCACAGCAGAAACAGACTGCGCCATGTCCTGATCTTTGTAATTGGAATGGGGCTCTTGGATCACATCTTAACTTTTGGATGCAGCAGTGATCATGTTGCATTCATTGACCTGGATTTGCCACTGCAAAATGGTGCCACCTCAAAGCGCCGCATTGTTATGCATATGCCCCACCTGCCGAAAAAACAAGAAGAATCCTTCCTCGATCGAGTCTTTCTATGCCGAATTGAGTTATACCATCACCATTTCAACCAGATGACAATTCGTTGTGTGTGAAGACTTAATTGTAAGCTAGAAAGTCTCATCAAAGCAGACAAGGATGCAGGACTCAACACATACATGGTGTTTTATTCTATGGGCAAGCGTAACAGCAATGGAGATGCTCTAGCGTGGCCTTGTTTATCCGTGTTCATGGCCTCTTTGCCACACTGTCTTCAAACATCTGTGGCATAACCAAACAACATGGACAGGATACATCATAGACCATAGAACAGAAACAGGCTCCAATGCCACAACAGCTGTCTTCAACCCAATTGATGTGATGGGTAAAATCAGTGTAAAGCCACTAGTTCAGGATCCACGTTCATACACCACATTTGCCTGCTGCATACGCACCATTTCAACCAACTTGCAAGCTTAGCTTTGATCTAGAGGGGCTCGTCAATGACACCACAACCCAACTGTCATAGAAGAGGGTCCATGAGGTACAGATACAAACTATTGTCATAGACTCGAATCCAAATGATGCTTTATCCAGAGTACTCAAATGCGACCAAAGTAATAGAAGTTGCCAAGCATAACAACAGAGCTGAACATTACGATGTAGACACACTCCTTGTAAAGCTGTCCGAACAACACATGGTACTACCGCCCCTCGCCTATCAATGAGCAAAGACCGCACAAAGCTACACCAAGAACACAATGCAATACTTTGTCAGATTAGACAACAACTGAAAAGCCTCACCAACCTACAAGCAGACATTTTGGTAGATGACATCACAGCCACAGTTGATTGTCGTAAAATGTCTATGGTGGCCTGGGCTCTAAGAGTTGCTGGTCCACCACCATCGCTTTTCATGCATAACAAATGCAACACCTCCCTTTCGACGCTGTTGGCCAAGCTACCCTGATCAAACCCACGAACCTCCTAGTCCACCAGCAAACCTATATGCATAGAGCGCTCCTCAACAGCATCCATAAGATCTTGTCCACTGTGACACTGTACTGCATCCGAGGAAAGATTAACAGTTTCACTGGAGCCTACCAGAGCTGTTTTAGATGAAGATGCAGCTGCACTGACATTGTATGAGCATATCGAATGCCCATGTCAGTGGTCAGGTCCAAGCATCGGGGTTTTCCTAAGATGAGCATCGACATATCACAGGCCTTTAACACCATCAAACATCAAATATGCTGATCGCAATGATGATGAATGAGGAGCAACAATGTGGAGTATGCAGCTTTCGAGAACTTCATTGCTTTTACGTATGGAGTTGGCTCTGCGGTGTTGTGTTTACCAAAGCTCTCTCATCTGTGAGAGAACACTCCACAAGTCCAAACCCACCAGTATCTCCATTGTGCCTCCCACTAGAGATGGAGTGCGCAGATAATAGAGGATGTCATAGATGTGAAAAAGAAGCCACTCAATAACCTTCTCCCTAAAGCTGCAGAACTCCGGAATGTGTGGAATTGGACCCAGGAATTGCACCAGTGCTTAGCATCATAGCTCACAACCGCTTCCATCAGATCAATGCCGCAGGACAAAAATCCTATTCTTTCACGTGTTTACCACAGAATTCCACTGTGTCTCACAAATTTCCCTTTTCACAAATCTACACTAGTAAAGGCCTCATCGACAAGATAAGATTTTGTCCTATGGCGTTTGCTTGATGGAAGCGATTGTGTGCTATGATGCTAGACTGAAGGAAATGTCAATTTCCCTTTCTCCGAGATCTAACAATACTCACCATTCTGTTACTTCTGATATACAGCTGGCCCTAACAGCTGGCTCTAGGACTATAGACTTAGAAAGCTTTACCGACTCCTTGGAACCGTTACTCGGCTCCCAACTGCCGAGTACCCGTCTACCATAGAGCTCATATTGTTTGCATAGCCACCAAACAAGAGAAATCCATGGCTTGCCTCCGTGGGGCTGGGAGGCTGGGTCCGTAACAGAATGGTGAGTATTGTTAGATCTTAGAAAGAGAAATTGACATTTCCTTCATTCTCCTTCGATCAATACTCACCATTCTGTTACTTCTGATATACACCAGATTTGATCATTAACCTGGTGGGAAGGGGCAAGCCATCAATGCTACTTTTGCCCCTTGGAGAAAGATTTAGACTTAAAACTTGACTAACGGAGACCTAAAAGGACCGTCAAGTTAACGGAACCGAATCACATTCGCATCACTGCCCCCCCCCCTTTTTCTCCTAAGAAAAGGGAGAGAACTCATGAACATGTATCTCGCCTGAAACACAAATATGCCAAGAGGGTTAATTGCTCCTTGCATATCCACATGTATTAGCCTGGGAATGAGCATGAATATATAAGATGAATGAACATGATATATAGACATAATACAAAAAACTCTCACTATTGAATTACCTTATGATAATTGGACTTCAGACGTACCGCCTCCAACCATTCACTGGTCCGGCCATCAGTGACACAATCTGGTTGTCATCCTCTCGCTCGACCATGCCTGCTTTAGATTCTTTTCTTACCAAAATGAAAAAAGGGTGAAGAGCAGTGCGGTCACTTAACTATCATCTCAAAACAGCTAAAGCGAGTGGATTGGGTGAGTCTGACACATCCCTCATATAGTAATCCGTAAATGAGGACTCACAGTGCCATTGTGCAACGGCCATGATGTCCTTTAACGGAACACCATTGTAAAGGGCGGTCGAGGCGGCTATTCCTCTAACATCTTGTGCCCTTGCGCCTTGCACCTGGTGCCCAGTCGCCATCTCATGAGTAGTCTGAATGCATTCGACTACCCAACGAGAGATAGTATCCATGGATGCGGCGCCATAAGGCTTCTTACGCCAGATCCACAGGTGTCTATCGTTCGACCGTAACGAGTCAGTCCGTTTCTTGTACTTAGTCAAAGCACGGACCGGGCACCAGACACTGGCATCACGATCAAACCTTGCTAACTTCGGTATTATGATCGCTTTGCCGGGATATCTCAAAGATTGATTCTTTGACATAAACTCTGCTCTTGGGAGAAGACGCAGACCCTCTCCGGAGACAATAAATCGGTCCCTCTCTGCCGAAAGCGCATGGATCTCACTGCGCCTTCTAGCTGAGGAAGCTGCCAATAGAAAAACCGCCTTTAGAGTCAAATGCTTTAGACTAGCCGAACGCAACGGTTCGAAAGGGTGCTTGGCCAGTACATTAAGCACTAAAGATAGACTCCAGGCTGGAATGACTACCGGTTGTCTCGGTCGGAGATTGCTCATTCCCTTCACCATCACATTTAACTGGGCCACCTCTGGACTATCCCTGTTGGCTAGACAAGGGATAACTGATGCCAAAGCTGACTTGTATCCAGCAATTGTGACGGGAGCTAGTCCTGAAAGGAACAGCTCACAGAGAGTCTGCTATTTGCTGAATAGTGGATTGAAAGGTATCAATACCCTTTTCTTCACACCAGTCTGCAAATCTGTTAACCTTGTTGTTATATGACTTGAAGGTTGACCTCCTTCTCGCAGCCGCGATGAAATCAGCAGCTTGTCGAGAAAAGCCTTCCGACGTGGAACGTTGTTTGATAACATCCACGCAGTCAATTTGAACATTTCGGGACGCTCGTGTAGGAAGCGTCCCTTGGCCTGGGAGATTATGTTCGGAATCTCGGGCAACTGCACTGGGTTTTCCACCAGCAGATCTAGCAGATCCGTGAACCATGCCCTGCTGGGCCAATACGGCGCTATTAGCAGGACCAGACACGGTTCCTCCCTGATCTTCAACAATACCTTCGGCAGAAGAATGGTGGGTGGGTACGCGTAAGCGTGCATCCCTCTCCAGCTTATCGCCAGAGCGTCTTTCTAGACGGCATTTGGATCTGTAATCGGCGAGACATAAGTCATGATTTGAGCATTTTCCCTTGTGGCGAACAAGTCCACGTTGGGTTTGCCCCAATGCTCGAAGACCCTTCGTAGAACTGGAGGGTTGAGGGACCATTCTGTTGGCAGAATTCTCTGTCTGCGAGACAAAGCATCCGCCAGAATGTTCAATCGCCCATGAATGTGAGCTGCTTTCAAAACAACCGAGTAATTCCTGCACCATTGAATCAAGTGCCACACTTTGATACACAGTGTGGGTGACCTGGTCCTGCCTTGGCGATTTATGTATGATACGGCCGTCGAATTGTCCGACCGTATCAATATCACCTTGCCCCTGATCATCGGAAGAAACTCTTCCAACGCCAGTTCCACTGCCATCATTTCCAACAGATTGATATGCAGCTGGCTCTCCTGGAGAGTCCATGTGCCTGAGACCTGGTGTTCTCCCAGGCAGGTCCCCACCCCTCCAGCTATGCATCCGTGTACCCATACAAGATGCGACATTATCGGCTCCAAAACTGGCACCAGTTTTGACAGGGGTTCTGTTCTCTGTTTCCACAGAGACATCAGATACAACTGGATAGGTCTTCGCATTAGAGCAGCGTACGGGATCACCTGCTCCATGGAGACCATCATGCCCAGCATCTGAAGAAACCGCCTCGCCTGAATGTGGTTTCCCACTCGAAAACTCTTGAGGATGGCTAACAGAGACACCACTCTGGGCTCTGACGGGTAAACCTGCCCTCCTCGAGATCGAATCGCATCCCCAAATAAACGAAATCTTGAGTGGGTGTCAACTCGGATTTCTCCTTGTTGACTATCCAGCCTAGATCTGAAAGTAACTTCAGAGTCAGAGCAGTATCCACGTTCAACCTGGCTGCCGAGTCTGCCTTGATCAGCCAGTCGTCTATGTAGGTGTGTAGAGGCACGTTCTCTTTTCTGAGAAACGCTGTCACCGCAAGGACCACTCTTGTGAAAACCCTTGGAGCTGTCGACAGGCCAAACGGGCGAACAATAAACTCCCATACTTGATTCTGAAACGCAAATCTCAGAAACCTGTGACAACTCCTGTTCATCGGAATGTGGAAATATACATCTTTCAGATCGATCGATACATACCACATTCCCTTCCTCAATCCTGCCATTACCGACCTCGGCGTTTCCATCTGGAACCGAGGCGTATGGATAAACCAATTTAATGGCCTGAGATTGAGTACGGGTCTCCATCCCCGTGTTCTTGGGGACAAGGAACATATTGGAATAGAAGCCTGGAGTGTTCTGGTTCGCTGGTTTTATTGCGAAACGCATGAGCCTTCCACCCACCATAGACGCCTCGACGTTTAACGGGGTTGTCCGGCTCGCGGTCCGCTCCCCCCCTTTCTTAACGAGAGAGAGAACCATTTCCGTCTTGGCTCGGCAGGTATAAGTAGCACCGCTGTCCAGGCGGATATGAAGGGAGCTCTCGTACCCTCAGGTACGATCCGCTCCCTTCTTTCCGCCCTTGGAGGACTTACCCTTCCCCTTGCCCTTCCTGCCTCTAGGGTGATCAGGAGCAACATTGGGGAGGGTAGGGGCCTCCACAACCTTCCTGGCTTTCTTAGCCAGCGGCGGCTGAGAAAATCCAGACGAAGCAGGAGTCGCAGCAGGCTTAGCTTTCGCCTTGCCTTTCTGCTTCTTCGAAGGTTGGCCAGCTAACGGTTTCCCTACAGCCCCTAGTGCGTGCGCTTGCCGCACTAGCTCCAGCTGTAAGTTTACCGCCAACCGATTCTGCGCAATGCTGGCAGTGTCCTCTAGGATGGCCTGCGCCTGGCCACCGAAGATGCTAGGCCCTGTCAGGGGTGTCCCAAGAAGACGCTCCCTGACTGCCGTAGCCGGACACATATGGTCAAGAACCATCTGCCTCCTGGACTTTGTCACACGCGCTTGCACCCTTGCCAGTGCGTCCATAGACAGCACCAAGCCGTCATTGACGCACGAAAGCGCCACAGGTGGCACAGGGTGGCCTGGCCCGGCTTCAGCCCACACCGACTGAAGAAGGCGATACGAATGGTTGACAGCACTCATAGCTGCCCTCACACCCTCATCGCATAGGGACAGGACTTCCTCCTGGTGTGCCTGGGACCTGTCCACAAGTGCCGGACCGGGGCCACCCGCCCCAGCACTCTGAACACCCAGAACCCATCGGTCATCCTCGGTGACCGACGGTACCACACCATATCTGTCGTATTCCCCCCCGCGGAATACGACACCTTGCCCGCACCTCCCTGAAGGCCGCAGGGAGCTGGCCCTTGGTCGTGAGCTGCTTGCTATAAATAGCATCCAGCAACTCTATGAACCGTGGATCCAGTCCAACCGACTGGATCCGGGCTGCGGGCAAGATCCCCGTCCTAATCGATGCAACCGACAGACGGGGCACATCCTCCTCGGCCGTGGCCGAAACTACAGACGGGTCAACCCTGGCTAGCCAAGCCAGAGCCTCCGACCAGTCTACTTCCGAGGAGGACACACCTGTGAACACGTCACCCGTTGACGCATTCACGGGCCTGCCAGCCACGGCCTCCCGGCAAGGAGTCGCGGCTGACACGCCAGGCACTCCGGTACCAAACGGTTCCGCCGCCACACCATGAAACACACCAGTCCATGGGGTAGGTCCGCCCGGAAAACCGTGCGGACCCGTAGCAGACGCGGAACCGTGGCCAGACACGGGCGCCACCGGCACCCCATGTCTGACCGCCGGACCAGGCGAGATAGGTGAGTACCACGCCCGGCCCGGCACACCGGTCACCGTGTCGGCTGGCGTCAAACCAACCGTCACAGGACCGGTGCCTGGTACCAGATTGGCCTCAACCACGGGCTCCGCCCTGGCTTGCGCCAAGCCAGACAGATGGAGGACGGTTCCGTCCAGGACAGAATCGACCTCCATATTCTCCACCCATGGCATCACAGGCCGCAGCAACCTCTCCTCCTCGGCCTCCTCGTCTTCAGACTCCGAAGAGTCGTCACTAGACGAGGAAACCGCGGAGCCGTCCTGGCAGACGGCTCCCACACCTGACGGACCGGCCACCGCTACTGGACCACCCGGAGGTGGCCGCAGAGAGACAGAACCCGTCAGGCCGGAGCCTGACGGGACTGCCAGGGGGCCGTACGAGACGGCTCCCTCGGTGACCAGTCCAGAACCCTGTCCTAGGACAGGGTCCGTACCAGACATGGGGAGAAACTGCCTCCCAACCTTCGGCAGCAGTGACGACACCAGCGTGGGCAGAACGCTATGCAGAAAACCCTGCATAGCCGGACCGAACCACGCCGGCGGTGCCATCTCCGCCACCTCCAGCTGGGGACGTGGAGCGCCCCCACCGGCCGAACCGGATGCTCCACGATTTACCTTCGCACCGCCTGACCCCGCATCAGACCCAGCCACATCCTTCTGGGCAAGGAACTTTAACATCATATCCGCGGACCACACTGCACACACATTACACCTACTATCAAGGTTACATGGAGTACACCTAAAACAGACATGGTCCTTAAACAGGACCCGTACGAATTTGTGGCACTCGTCACATGATGGCGGGGCTGGCTTGACCTATAAATAAGCACAAATCTACAATAAGCAAGCGGAACGAGACACAGATGGAAGGCAGACAATTAATTTTCAAATAATTTGACCATAAATGAACTGTAACCCTCCCGCACCCCACCCCGCAACGTTACAGTAAAGATCGCATTGATTATGACGACAAGAACGAAGCGGGCATAAATACACCCATACTTATCCTCCAGGATGTATAAAGGAACCAGGAATCATATCGCATAGCATTCGGGGTATATTTACCAATCAATATAAATTATACTCCTAACGAAAGCCGAAACGATATGTGAAGAAACAACAAAATGTAAACAAACTGCTGTACCACACGGTAAAACCGCAGACCGCACATCTAATCAAGAATTTTGACACCACCGATCATTGCAAACTGATCGTGATAACACGTAAACTTGAACATTCCAAAGTTTCCGGTACCATTTTTAGTACGCAGCACCCAGAACAAGATGCGCGAATTAATGAAAAAAAATTTTCTTCACATAAACATCCGAGCATTACGGGTGTGACGTCACCCGCTCGGATCCTACGGAGAACGACGTCAGCCGATATTCGTGTTAGAAATACTGTAGCAAACACCTATTTTCATATCTGCCGATCGCCTGTTGGGGTTTAAAGAAGGCGATCATCCGGCATATCTCGTTGTTAACACACGTCCCAGATTCTTTGGGGTCAGAAATTGGAACATGCGACACAACGAAATTTAGAGACCTAAGTCTTTTAACTATGGATAATAAGGAATTATACAACCTGGTTATCATCGCCGGTATCCATATTATCCAATTATCCTTGCAAGAGAATCACTAGCTATCACAATCACAGACAAAAGACTTAGATATTAATCCTGAATCTCTCCACTGCGAAAAGCATGTATGCTCTTGTTGCTATGCAAACAAGAATGAGCTCTATGGTAGACGGGTACTTGGCAGTTGGGAGCCGAATACCCGGTTCCAAGGAGTCGGTAAAGCTTTCTAAGTCTATAGTCCTAGAGCCAGCTGTCAGGACCAGCTGTATATCAGAAGTAACAGAATGGTGAGTATTGATCGAAGGAGAAACCAGTTGTGGGCCGCTGTCTGTCATGGACCATATAATCTCAAATGACGCACCCAACTTCCTGCCCCATCTCTTGCACACTGATTGGTTTCCTCACCTTTAGAGTTACGCCTTTTTAGGAACTTCAGTGACTATAAAAGGAGATGCCTAGCAGACTCCATGTGTGGCTTTAAAACTGACTTTCGATAACTTCTGAGTCAAAGTTATTCATTTCCTTACGACAACCATTATATTTTTTGTCTGTCCTCAGCATAGACTCTTGTTGGCCACCGTTCTTGTTAGAGATTAAACAACTAGATGGATATTGTTTCCAGCTGATACTTCCAGGGGAACACAAATTCATTCCCTAATTCCACAGTGTTATCAAGGAACTGTTAGAGATGTCCATGCCAGCTGACCGGCCATGTGGCTATTGAATCCTTATACTATGTACAATTTGATAGGCCAGATTATCAAACTGACGCTCTGGACTGTTTCGATTATCGAATGAATTAGCTATTAGTCCAGGTGACTCATCAGTCCAATGACGCGCTATGCATTATGGACAATACAATCCCACTGTCAGTGAACGTGGCCCAACAAAGATGATCTATGTTGACAACCAAGAGGAACATATTTGAGCTAAGGACTATCGCCAATGAAAATTGATTGATATCATGATGATGATGATGATGATGATGATGATCAATCATCATCATCTATATGGGTAAAGAACATGCCAAATTTGTTTGAATTCCGTCCAACGGTTGAGAGAGAGAAAGAGAAAAAGAGAGAGAGAGAAAGAGAGTGGGGGCGGCGATGGGGAGCGAGAGAGAGAGAGTGAGGGAGAGCAAGAAGGAAATTTTGGCCCACGTTTCTATTCATTACCCATTTATCAATAATCTCCAAGCCAACAAGACAGGAACGATGAGTGAGACCAGGGGCGTAATCGTGAACGGCTTGCAACCCACACCCGAATCAAACCACGTTGGAGAGTATGACGGCACAATCTATTATGACATCATAATGATGATGTCATAATGACTCCAGAGCAGGGCTATACCCGGCGCAAGCCATGACCCCTCCCCGAACACGGCCCCAGGTCGACAAGATAATCATCGACCCCTAGAGAAATTTATCAACAACTATTCATCCTTTCTCTTTGTTCCCACGAAAGAAGCGAAAGTGAAACAATGAGTGAGGCCAGGTCGACAAGAAAATCACCTACCAAAAAATGACCTTCTAAAACAAAATGTTGCACAAGAGGAATGAGGAGTGAGACCAGGGGCGTGTTCGCAAAATAATATAGATAACAGTTTGTTAAAAATCAGTGCCGGAGAGTGGAGATGCAATTTAATTAGACTGGAGACCCATGAAATGCAGAAAAAAATCAAGATGGCGGCAATACGAAAACCGGGATCACCTTGTGTTGTGATCACTATGGTTAATAATGCTAATTAAATGGTTCTCTTGATGAGAAAACTGGAGGGCACAAACAAAATTCTGTTCAAATTATAACTTATTAAATTATAATACGTCCCTTCCCACGCACGCCAGGCCTGGAATCGCTACAGAGCATGTTTTGTAGATCCACAGGCTACTCCAAGTGAAGCCCACTGTATTGGAACAATTGCAGTATGACTTTGTAATGGGCTGATATATGTATGCCTGTTCAGTCAAATTCAAATGATCTTTCTTTGAAGTAGATATCTAGTTTGCTCTTGAATAATTCAAGTGGTGTTGCTTCAACTATTGTAGCTGGCAGTGAATTCCATTGTGGTACCACTTTGTTAGCGAAAAAGTGCTTGCGAATATCTTTGTTGCTGCACTTTATGTTGAGCTTGAACCTATGTCCTCTGGTCTGTGTAATACTGGATGGCTCGAAAAAGTAGTCCTTATCAATATTATATAGATCCCTGGTGAGCTTGAATGTTTCAATTAAATCTCCCCGAAATCGTCTATATTTCAGTGACATTAGATTTAGGGCTTCAAGTCGTTCCGTGTAGCTATACGCTTTGATTTGCGGGACAAGCTTTGTTGCTCGACATTGAACTCTTTCTAATAGCTGTGATTGCCGTTTCAAGCTTGGTGACCATGCTGAGTTGCAGTATTTGAGAATAGGTCTCACTAGAGCTTTGTACAAGAGCGTGAAAGTAGATGGGTCAATGTTCTCTTGATTAGTCCTAATGTGCTGTTCGCCTTGGATATTCCCTATATGTATATCAAATGAAAGGTTTCTGTCAATATGCACTCTCACGTCTTTTTCTACCTCTGACGTTGATACAGGATGCACATCAGGCATATCTGTCATATAGTATTTGGTTTGAGGGTTGTTTTTGCCAAAATGTATGGCATGCGTTTTATCTGTCTTGAAAGATAGTTGTCATATCGTTGACCACTTACATACTTTGTCTATATTGTCCTGAATCTTACTGGTAGCTGGGTTGCCATATATCTTTGTCGTCTGCAAATATTTTTTCAGTGGCAGGTTAGTCCGTCAGGTAGGTCATATATATATATATATATATATATATATATATATATATATATATATATATATATCAGGGTTGGTAAGTTTTGGACACTAGTGGTTTAAACCGTCCGCTCAAAATCGGTTTTGGACACCTGAAGTGTCCAAAACTGTCCAAAACCTAAAATCCTGGTCAAAAATATTTCTCCATAAGCTTAAATTATATTTTAAGTTGATTAAAACCTGTTACTACCAGTAAAGTTAGTTTCAAAAATATTCAGCAGGGTGTTTTCCTTATAATTGAGACTAGACTGTGATTCAGGGATTAAAACCTGGAAGACATACAACTTAATCTACTGATAGTGCATGTATTTGTCTAAACATTAAGTGCCCGTCTACCTGCTTTAAAATTGCCAACACATATATATACACCGATCATAAGATCACAGCTCAGACATGTAAGTGACAGTAAGTCTGTTAAGATGTTTTTACTAGTATTAGCTGACTTAGCCCTGCTAGTTAGGTTTTCTCATTGCTTTTTGATAGCTATCATGGCTATGTTTATACTACAATATTCCTCTGATACATGTTTACACAACTAGCATACAGTGACTCTCACGTCTTTTTCTACCTCTGACGTTGATACAGGATGCACATCAGGCATATCTGTCATATAGTATTTGGTTTGAGGGTTGTTTTTGCCAAAATGTATGACAATTAATACAATTATCAGCTTATTTCATCACTATATAATTCTAATCCACTTTCTATTAGAAATCAGTTATTAAGTAAATCTTCTTAATTAAGTTCATCTGTTTAGTTCCTGTCTGGATGTTCTCTCAGTATAATATTAACTTTTGATGTTATTTGAAATATTTGATCAAAGATGTATTTTAAGGGTGGTAGGCCTAAGGATCCAATTTGGAAGCATTTCTTAGAAGTTCAGAGTAGTGGAAAATCATTTGCTAAGTGTAGAGAATGTGATTACAAACTTGTAAATAAAGTAGCAAGAATGAAAGCCCACTATCAGAAGCATGAGACACCGACTCCAGAACCCATCATCAGTGAAGAGGTAACTTCTATATCCCTTAACACATATACAAGATTTGTTTGAAAACAATTTGACTGAAAGTAATTGCTATCTTAGAGCATGTAACTGCAGTAAAATCCTTTAATAAGATAGCAACTACTTTCAGTCAGATTGTATAATATGAACTGTTGAATATTTAGAAAATAACTTGACTAGAAGCTGTTGCTGTCTCAGGCAGCAACAGCTTCCAGGCAAATTACTGTCTAAATATTCAACAGAAAATCTGTTAACTTGTAAGGAATTTGCCATTTCTGGTCATTCATTATTATTGAGAGTTAACTACAGGCTGTAATTATTCAACTATGATGTCTATGCCTTTGAGTGTGGAAGATGGCTGGAGGTATTAACAATAGGCTCTGTGTGGGGAATCATATCTAAGTTCAGATAACCTGCATGACCAGCAGTCACTTCAGTAGATGTTATGTTGTAACACCTACAAGCGAATGAGCCTTTAATTGCTATTATAGTTAACTAATCCAAGTACAGCTAACCCTTTCACCGCTGAAATTACTCTACGCTACATGTAAATGGACTGAACCATAAATATGTTGAATGTTTTGAAAATAAGTTAACCTGAAAATACACTATGAGAAGCATGAGAAGTCTACTGAAAGTCCTGTTGAACAGGCTGATACAGACAGTGCAGACACACATATCAGCAAAGACATCAAGATTTTGAAGGTAAATAAAATTAATGCTTAACCCCTTGCCCTCTAATGTCAATAATTAAAAATTCTATATTTTATTGTGACTATACCAAGAAAACTGGTTTCCATTTTTCAACAATTTTGTTGGGCGATGACAAATTTGTTGAAAATAAAAAAACAGTTTATCTTTTAATTTTATTTGAAAAATGTTTTTTGTTGACATTGGAGTGCTAGGAGTCCAATATATCTAATACATGCCTTAACCCTTTCACCGATGAATTCCTCAGCTATCATTTTCAAGGACACTATGCAGGAAAACTGCAGAATATTTTGAAACTAATTTGACTGGAAAACAAATTTACTAAGCCAGCCATTTCAGTGAACAATTTTCAAAAATGTGTGCTAAGTTGTGTTTAAAAGTCATAATGTACAATGTAAGTACGGTTACTATTCACTGTAATTGTCTTGGCCGCATAGGGGTTATCAACAGGATGTCTCACCTTTAGTTCAGATACCTGAGTTAATTATTCTCTTTGCCATGCTAGTAATAGAGCCAGGTCTGATAATCTCTGATAACCACAATCACATGCTGAGCCTCTTTACAATTCAATGGTATAGGTGTGATAATTGGCCTGTGAGGGCGCTGGCTTAAGATTAGAAATAACACACAATGATCTGCTTAACCCTATACTTTCTGCAACCCAGGGTTTTCAAAAATACTCTTGCCTGAATACCTTTACTACAGTAATATTATGAAAACAATTTGGCATAGCACACTAACACCCTTCAGATAGACTGATGCAAACAGTCAAACTAATATTCAGCAAGTCCCAAAGTTTCGAAAATAAATAAAAACATGCATTTATTTGACAGAAGGGTGGTCTATCTTTAACTCTATCCATTCCAAATTTTAAATGTATTGAATTATGACATAAAATTAATTACTTTTGAAAATTCAACATAGGAATGACTGATTTTGTTGCAATGCCAGTCATTTCAATGTAAATTTTTAAAAAGATTATCATATCTTGTCCCCAAATGGCTTGGACCAGGTAGGGTGTATATCTACATTTGGCTTATATAGCACATGTAATATCCCTTTTCTTTGTTTCAGCTGGACAAACCATCAGCTGCACCATGCACAAAGCGACTAAGAGAAGAATTGCCATCACAATCAGCACCACCCTCACCAACCTGTCCAGTTCAATTTTCAATTCAACCCGATCTGAGCCGACATTGTATCACTACCACCTCAGCGATGAAGTCAGCAATAGATATAGAAGTTGCGAGGTTGTTTTATGCTTGTAACCTTCCATTTTCAATGGCTGAACATCCGCAGTTCATAAAAGTTGTTAGTATGCTACGCCCAGGATATAAACCCCCTTCACGTAAACTGATTGGTGGAAAGCTTCTAGATGCTGTGCATGATCAGGTGACAGAGGATATGAAGGTGATTCTTGATGGCAAGACAGCAACATTAGTGGAGGATGGGTGGAGTAACATTCACAATGAACCTATCATAGCATCCTGCTTGCAAGTAGAAGGAAAGAGCTTCTTCCTAAACAGCTTTGACACTGGTTCTATGACTAAAAGTGCTGAAAACTGTAATGTGAAGTGTCAAGAGACAATACAATATGCTAAGACAAAATACAACTGTACAGTTAAGAGCATTGTCACAGATAATGCAAAGAACATGGAAAAAATGCGTGACGGTTTGAAGGCTGATGACAATGATCTTATTGTCCATGGCTGTTCTGCACACTGGCTAAACTTACTAGGGCAAGACATAACACCGGATACGCTAATTAAGCATGTAGTTGAGATTCAAAAATATTTCAGGAATCACCACAAGCCACTATCCTGGCTCTCGGAATGTATTGGTAGTGTTAAGCCACAGCTTCCTTGTGACACTAGATGGAAGAGTCAACTCGTGTGTATTGACTCCTTCATTCACAACCGTCCACATTTCATGAAAATTGTACAAGACCATGAAGGAGAAATAGATAATTCTATTGTCAAGAAGATAATGGACTTTAACCTGTTTAGAAATGCAAGAGACTTAGCCGAACAACTTCGGCCAATTTCAATAGCAATTGACACATGTCAGAGTGACACATCAACACTAGCCGATGCATGCCATGTTTGGCTTGAATTACTAAACAACACTCTGCTAGAACCACACAAGAAAACTCTGTTAGCACGTTTCTGCAAGGCAATCCTGCCAGAGCATCTTGTCGCATACACATTACATCCAAAGTTTCAGGGCGAGATGCTGGTAGCAAAACAGTTTGAAGAAGTGAACAATTGGATAATAGCTAAGAACCATAGCTTTATAGCAACATTTATTGCATACCAGGCTAAAAGCAGCCCATTTCCTGCATCATATTTCTGTGATGCTGCAGTTCAAGTGCCTTCAGTGACATGGTGGAAGGCCTTGAAAACCCCCAACAGACCCCCCTTTAGTGGGTTGGTCTGTAGTTTTATTAACCACTATAAAAACATACTTACCGTTCAATCACTACTTGCTAAATCAAATATCTGCATTTAGCTATCAGAATAAAATTTTTATACTCGCTTACATACTCCCTAATGCCAATACCATCACCATGTAGACCCTCAACCAGGCTTCTGGTAGAGGGACCCCCTGCATTAGCCTTACAATAGACTGGCACCAGTCTGTACACACTCCTTGGTGACGCCTGTCACTAAGCACGCTCGCGCATGCGCAGTAGGTCCCAAATGTGAAAACTGATTCACTTTTCTAAATTTAAGTGCCATATATCCAGAATAGATTCTCAAATCAATACCCAGCGGGGTGGCTGAGGCCGGGTCGTAGTGATTGAATGGTAAGTATGTTTTTATAGTGGTTAATAAAACTACAGACCAACCCACTAAAGGGGGGTCTGTTGGGGGTTGTTATTACACCACAAAAACATCCATTACCGTTCAATCACTACTTGCTAAACCCGTAGATTTGGTCAGTGCCCCACTACGAAACTTTGGTGGGAGGAGATTTGAGAATCCATAAGCAAGGATAAAAATCAAACAAAAGATAACCAAATGTTAATAACATAACATAATGGTGCATCTTAATCAATCACACACTGATTATCAAAAAAGGATTTCTTTAAACTTAAAGAAATAAATAAAAACCAAAGAACAACTCACACCATTCATGCAGACCCACGGTCCTAACGAAAATGGTGGGATGTGCTTGGTAAATGGTCTTCAGCCTTTTTAGTTAAAATCATAAAGTTCCTAAACAAGGAAGCTGCTGTGCTCTGGTCTTTTTCAATAAAAAGTAGTAAAAGTAGACTCGGATTTCCATCCTGTAACTTGCATAACTTCGTCTACAGAAGAGCTAGCAAAAATGGCAAAAGAGGAAGCCATCCCTCTAATGACATGAGCTTTAATGTGAATGGTCTCACAAATCCAGCTGGGAATAGATGCCCTAGAGACTGGACTGGCCAACCCCTCCTCATACGGAACCCAGAAAAGGCACAGATCGGATCTCTAAAAATCAGAACGACGCTTTAAACTTATGGAGCTCTGACAGGACACCAAAATCTGTCAGCCGGAGAAAAGGAGGTTAAAGATTGTGAAATAATCGGCTCAGCTGGATAACGGATTGATTGAGTCTTTGACAAAAATTCCCTTCAAGGATATAAGACCAAACCGTCCCCAGATTCGATAAACCTATCCTTTTCAGCGGAGAAAACATGGATTTCGGATCGACTTCTAGCAGAAGCAGATGCAATTAGAAAAACGGTCTTAAAAGTTAAAAGATTCAAGCTAATCGTAGAGATAGGTTGGAAATGATGACCTGCCCAAGAACCTGAAGAACCAGAGCCAAGTTCCAGGAAGGTAAAGGTTTAACACCTGGAGGACGAATATTACCTAAACCTCTGATCAAAAGATTAAGAACCATAGTATCTTCAACTTCAGCGTTCAACAAACCAGGAAGAGAAGATGCAAAAGAAAATCTATATCCTCCTACAGTGTTAGCAGACAGATGTAAAGAGTTGACCAGATAAGATAAGGAGTCTAGCATCTGGGAAATAGAAACAGAATCAGGCACGAGACCTTGATCTGAACACCATTCTCCAAAAATCTTAAGATTCCTGGGTTTGGATGATGGTAGGTACTAGAAGATCGAGAAGGTCTACAAACCAGATCCTTATTGGCCAAAAGGGAACTATTAACACGATCTCGCAGATCTGGTCCCTGACTTTCTTCAGAACCAAAAGAAATCAGGATTGTGGGAGGGAACGCATAAGCGAAGATTCCTGACCAGGACTGAGACAGGGCGTCCACAGCCCAAGCCAATTGGTCCGCAAGAAAACTCAGACAGCCTGGGACATGAGTGGACACTCGAAAATTTGTTTATTCATGCGACACCCCATGAGGAGGTTCCACACTTCCAAGTACAGGAGAGACGACTTTGTGCCCCCCTGCCTGTTGATATAAGAGACTGCTGTCGAATTGTTCGATCGAATCGAGAACTAGAGACCCTTAACCTGACTGTCCGAAAAGGGAGACATGAAAGATAAAATCTGGCCAATCAGACATGTCGCAAACAGATTGGATCTAGTGACATACCAAGAAAGACTCGATCCTCCTTCTAAAAATGAAAGAAATCCCCATGGCAATGGCTGAACGAATCCAACCCAGAACAGAAGCCTGGATTTACTTTCCACAGAAGAGCCTCTTCTTAGACTCCTTGACGAGCATAGAAGACAACAAACCCTCTAAAGCTAATAGCTTCTGATTAGAGGAACAGAAGACCATTTGGGAGGAGACTGCAAAGAAGGGTTCTAGATCCAAGAATATCTGCCCCTTTTGATAAGGGCTGCCCTTAAAGATGTGGCAAGCTTACTATATGCTAAAGAGGACTGCTTATAGAAAACACATAGATTACATCTGCCATGATGCTCCAACCAAAATCCTGGGCTATATCCTTATTGCTTAGCCCTCACTAAAGAGGTAACTCATGTTTATTATGGATATTCTAATAATACCGCTTAGTCTGAATGGAGAAAAGTCTCATATCAGTATAGCTTAACTTATTAAAAAGCTAAAGACTCTGCAAAAATTATAGATAATTTTATTTATAGAGATTTAACCAGATATCGTGGGAAATCAAAAAACCCATAGTAAGCCTAAGGGAGTGCTTAGAGTCAAGATATAGCCAAATCCTGTACCTGAGATCTGCAATAATCCCGACTGGAATTCGAAAACCTCAAATTGTGACAGAATTTAGCAAGATAAAATGAAGAAATGAAATTACGGTTTCCCAAACCACCACTCAAAAAGATGAAATAAGGGAAACTTACTTGTGATGACATCATCACAATTCTACGAATAGAACGCATGACAAGGTCCTGTTAAGAGAACTATGGCAAACATTTGACTATCTAATTTAAAAATCGTATAATAATGGAGCAGATTTAACAAGAAAATTGTTATTGAATACATCAACGGTTGCCTAGCCGCTCGGGCTTGACAGATCATCTTGTCAGCTTGTCAAATAATACTTGATCTACGCAAGTATTTCTTACAAATAGTGTTAATGTATGGAATCCTTTACCAACAGAAGCAATTAACGCGCCAACATAAAACACATACAAAAACGACCTAGACTCATTCTTCAAGTCACAGGGTTTTATATATATATATATATCTAAGGTCGACTAACTCCCAAGATTGCACTCACTTCTTCTACACTGAAGTATTAGACTGCAATCACTGGAAAATCATCAGCCTGAACGTGACAGGATCCTATAATGATTGCAAAACTGTGTCCTATATTTAAATCAACGACATAGGAAAAACAAGCCAGCTTCAAGACTTGGCTTAGGTATACTGATCAATTAGATATCCTAAACCATTCGATATTTATGCCCAGAGGCAGAAAACTTAAAAGATTTTGTATATATTTATTGATTCTTATATTTATAGTCTTAGAATCAATAATTTCATCTTTGTAATAACAAATGACCGTGTGTTAGAAATCCAGATAAAAGGAAAGATTGAACACTGATACTTTATATTAACTGTCTGGATACTGAATTTTGCAGACGACATATTACAACTGTAATATCTCTGGACCTGCAAAATATTTTGAAAACATTTTGACCGAAAATTGTTGGTGGCTGCTTAAATCCAGATTCTCAGCCATTCCTCCACCCCTCCAGCGCAACCCCCACCCCACTCCAACCGGCCCGTCGCCAGCCCCCAGACAACAACTTCAACGAGCAAAAAACCCAAGACCCACCGAACAGTCCGGGAACAATCCGACCGAAAGTTGCCAGTGGCTTCACCGTTATCCAGTCAACTCGGCCAAAATACACCCACCCCCCCTCCCGGCCGACCCTCAACTCGGCCTAGTTCCAACTCGACCTATGTTTATGCCTAACATGTGCGAATATACCCTTGGGTCGAGTTGACCCTACAGTATCACCCATAACCACATACGAATGCACATATGCGCACACATGTATATACCTATAGGTGCACTATTAGGCCGAACCGACACTGCGCTATTAACTGTACATATGAACATAGCTATAGCAATATTATTGGGCTAACCAGTACGCTTAAATAGGATAAAGTTTATCGAGTGTAGCAGGCCTACCTAGACTTCTATGGTAGCTACTACACACGATAATCTGTATACCATGACATACACGGAAATCTCGGTAATATCTTAAGATCGCCATTGTCTCACAAAGATAGTGCCTTTAGGAGTGTCTACGTCTTATGTAAAATAGTTGCGCGTTAGTGAAAATAATAGACACTAATAATTCTGACCGTCTTTTAATAAAGAGACGTAAACGCCAGTAAATATTATTAGATCCACCAACAGACGACTAATGCTGGTATAATACGACTGGTATAAGAGGGATCTCATATTTCCAAATCATCAATTTTTGAAGAAAAATTCCGAAATCAAGGATATAGAAAGATGAGATTCCCAATTATTCCATGATTCCAGCCAGGTAAAAAGATTTCATCTTGAGAACAGCTCTCCAAGTGTGATACCAGCGATCGAAAAGAGAAGAAAGAAGCCAGTTAAATGCATTCCTAGGCCTATTTGACCATTAAATCGGGCCGACATGACTTTTTATCCTAGGCCGATCCGACTAATTTAAGTAGGCCGGGTTGGCAATTGGACCGACTCGACTGGAATTCGCTTCACCAACAACCCTCAGCCAGACCACCCCCAAACAAAACCAGCAAATCCCGAGTCCCCGCCCTCCAAAACCACCGTCCGGAGGCCTGCAGCAACCCAGTCAAAATAGAGCAAAAAAAAAAAAATTACGCTAGAAAAGGGAAAACAAGCAAAAATCTGGAAAAAATTAAAACAAAGCGAACTCACCGAAACTATGTCAACGCAGAAGAATTTGGCTTATATTCCTTCTTCCTGCTCCCTTATCCGCTTGATTATCCTTTCTAAGCGACTATTGTTCTTGTAGACATTAATCTTTTAGTCATACTGATCCCTATGAAACCTTTACTGATCTAATTCTTTTCAGCGACTGACAAAACTATACTACGATTTACGCCAGATCACGGTTTTTCCCTATACAAATTCACTCCCTTTGGTTAAAATAAATATGTCAACCTGCCGACATAAGAGGTAAAAGGAGCGTGAAAAAAGGCTGACTGGCCCGAAGACAACTGGCCATCTAAAGTTGGATTTAAGTAAAAATCGTATCTCGAGATAATGCGTAGAATAGATTGACTTATCGGCTGATGATATGCGCATATAAAATAATCTGCAACAAAAAACCCCATACGGCAACCAGTCAGAAGAGTCTTTAATTAAATTGTCACTGATAAACGAATAAATGTCTCAATAGACTACAATTCCAAGAGAGACTGGCAATGAATATTTCCAGCCATTCAACATTTCCAATATTAAACAAATACGGAAATATGACTAAATCTTAGGCAAGAATATGACAAGATTCTAGGAAAGCGAACATGTAAACCGGACTTGAAGAACAAAACTGGAACCCCAGGAAGTTCTCTATCACCTGAAATCCAAAACAGGAAGACAGACCCGGAAGCTAATCCTAGAACAATAGAAAGATCCATGAAAACCGGAAATGACCTTATCCCCGGCTGTACGAAATCCGGATGTGGGAAAAACGGAAAACGGAAATGCGTAACCGGAAGTAGATACAGGAAACTGATCAAAATTCTACAACCCGGATGTACAGAATTACCGGAAGAGGAAGCTGAACCGGAAACGAATATAGATGAATGATGCAATGCTCGGTCTAACAGACCCAGATAAGTATTCTTCCTACCGGAAGTAGCAACACTACTACCGGAAGAGGAAGCTGAAAAACCGGAAACGGAAATAGATGAATGATGCAATGCCAGGTCCAACAGACCCAGATAAGCATTCTTCCTACCGGAAGTAGCAACACTACTACCGGAAGAGGAAGCTGAAAAACCGGAAACGGAAGTAGACGAATGATGCAATGCCACATTCTTCCTACCGGAATCGGAACTCTATAGCCGGAAACGGCGGAAGTTGACGAAAAAGCCAGATTATCATGAGTCACCGGATGTTCAGCCAAGCCAGAAACAATCACGGTGCTCATTTCCGGATGCCCGGTAAAACCAGAAGACAATCCGGATGGCAAACCCGCTTGCCCGGACAAACCAGGAGCAGAGACGGGAGCAGAGGCGATCGGCGATCCTAAAACATTCCTGGCAATCGGTATCACGGAGAAACGAACTTTTGCATGTGATGACAAATCGGAGGCTTCCGCCACCGATGCCATCTCTTGAGGATTATGATGATCCTCAAGACTAACATGGTCTTTGGCCTGGCTCCTACCAGAGGATGACTTACCAGGCTTCTTTCTCGAGTCGCCGGATTTACCTTTTGGAGACTTGATCTGTTGCCTAGATGTCAAGGAAACCGGCTTAGTCCACTTGCGCAGGCTTAACGACAAAATCTTTGAAGAACGATTTAGATAAGACTAATGGCCAACCCTTACAAATCCCACACATTTTTTATTTTTTATTTTGAGGGGAGCAGGAGGTACACCTCAGGTAAACGTGACCCGCATAGTCCTTAGCGTGAAAAACGATCACACTTGATTGACGTACATTTTACTTTCTCAGAATTTAAGGACACTTCCTTTGAAAAATAAGAAATGATAAGAAATAAAGCAGCTAGCTTTTATGAGGATACGTCATAGGCGTACTTAAGAAAGTGACTGAAGAAAGGAATCATAATGATTCCTGAATGATGATGTTTGAGGGCACTAGGAACTACGTTAATAGGAGTGGTACTGGCTATTTTATAACATGGTACTCTTGATGGTATATAATAGGCCTGGTTACTCTAACCTCGAAAACGGGAGTAGTGACACGAAAACTGGTAACTCAAAAACTAGAGTTACAAACACCTCTAAAACACCATGATATAAAAAGTTAAACATAACTTAGGAAGGATGGGTTTCATGGTAGGCATTATTCGTGTCAAATATAGTAATAACTGAAAACTTTCAGTAGCAAAGCTAAAACTTTTATATCAGATTGATAGCAGGCAAACTGTACTGCTAGCAGAATATTTGAAAAGTGAATCAGTTTTCACATTTGGGACCTACTGCGCATGCGCGAGCGTGCTTAGTGACAGGCGTCACCAAGGAGTGTGTACAGACTGGTGCCAGTCTATTGTAAGGCTAATGCAGGGGGTCCCTCTACCAGAAGCCTGGTTGAGGGTCTACATGGTGATGGTATTGGCATTAGGGAGTATGTAAGCGAGTATAAAAATTTTATTCTGATAGCTAAATGCAGATATTTGATTTAGCAAGTAGTGATTGAACGGTAATGGATGTTTTTGTGGTGTAATAACAACACTAGGTGTGCCAGGCGATTTTATTGATATGGCTATTCAGCTGCTTGAAGCACCAGCATCATCAATTGAGAGAATTTTGAGCAATTTTAGCTATATCTACACTAAAATCTGTAATAGGCTTGGAGTAGAGAAAGCGTCAAAGCTAGTGTTTTGCTACAGGATGTTGAGAGGGCTGTCTGATTTGGACTACTAATTAAACCTAATTAAGCCTTTTAAGTTTTAATTGTATGTATTTGATAAAAATGTAATAATAACTCATATAATAAATGGATTTGTTTAATATAGTGCTTTCGATGCAATCTCTGATTTCTTATTTTTTAATAGTATTATGATGCATAAGAGTATGGTGATATGTCCAACATAGTTTTGGACTGGTTTAAACCATTTAAGACAGGTTTTGGACAATGTCTGCTCAAAGTTAGTTTTGGACTGTCCAAAACCCAACCCTGTATCCAGGGTATATACTACAGGTATAATACGGGTTACAGGTTGTATTTTAAATACAACCAATCTAGTACAGTATATAAGATATACATACACACCCAGGGTATATACTACAGGCATAATACAGGTAGCTATGAGGCAGGGAGATCTGACATGGATACCGTGCCCATATCTGCCTGCTCACAATCCTAAAATACATCCCAATCCATCAAGTTTGTAATGTATAGACGCCGCTAGCGCCACATTGTATACCGAGGCGGGTCTGTATTCCAATCTACTCATCATTCATATCACAGAATAGTTCTTGCTGTGGTCGTACTTCATGTCCTGATCCTTACAGAACCTATCCAATCTACTATCAAAACACTGGAGATTGGCCGCATTAATGACCTCGTGTGGAAGTCCATTCCATATGTCTGTCACTTGATTAACAAAGGACTATTTCCTAATATCCAATCTTGAGTAGTTTTTGTCGATTTTATAGTTATGTCCTCTGGTATCAGCCATGTTGTCCGTCCGTTGAACGTGAAGATTTGATGTGTGAGCCGTTTATCATAGATAATATGGAGAGCAACTCATCTGCCTGTATTTTAATTGTTGGTAGCTGCAGTATCTTTAGCCCGTGTGTGTAGTCAACTTCCTTTAATGTCGCTCTACATTCAACATTTTCCAGTGTGTCAACATCGCATTTCTTGAGCAACAGATCGGATCCATCCATTGTGATGCATGTACTTCTGCTATGCGGTGGAAGGGGCATGTTATTTGTATTAGAATGTTTTTGCTGAGTTATGGGTGTGTGATACGCTATGATTTATGTCCGACGATTTTCGATGTTGTTTGTTCATGTCCCTGTAAATCCGGCGATTTTAGTTCCTTTCCAGCTCTTATATGCAACTTGCCAGCGATTTGCTGCAGTACGGTTATTCACTGAAACTAGCTAGCGGCTGTCAATGGTCCCCACAGATTTCGTCCGGAGCGTATATTAGTTCGTAATTTTATATGATAGACCGTTACAAACCTAGTGTTATATGTTTCCGGTGAGAGTAATCATTCCTCTACATGTAGGCATCGATAATTAAGCGATGCAAGTAATAATATGAATATAAGCATCGCCTATCCAACCGGGGTGCCAAAATAGGTTTCACACCTTGTGTATATTATATATAGTAGGTATATATACATGTAGTAGGGGGATATGCGGTTAGTGATATGGATGGACGAAAATTCAAAGGCCTGTGCCACATATATATATATATATATATATATATATATATACACCTGTGCAAAAGTTATGCACCACCCTATTTTTACGCACATGCGAGGGTATATTCATGTGCTATAAAGAAAGCAATAGCATAAACATTTATGTACCCATCCATCTTAGTGCAAGAGGTAATAATGCAACTAGAGGAATGCTGATTATGATGGTGGGGAAACACTGTATGTTTTTGTTTGAACTTGAAAACGAGGCCTGAATATGGTTACGTTGACACAACTGACAACTATTGCCCTACAGTTGACACACGTGGCTAGATTGTCATTAATGGTGTCTGAAAATGAAGTTTAACATCTGTGCACGAGTTTGAGACTGTCATTATTAATACCGGGTATATCCACCTTGTGCCTGGATGACGGCCTGGACACGACGTCTCATGCTGGTCACCAACCGACTGATATGCCATTGTGGTATTCGTTGCCATTCAAGATGGAGTGCGTATGTTAATTCCTGTAGGTTCTGCACAGGAGGATCCCTCCTCACCATGTTTCCCAGAATGTCCCAGATATGCTCAATAGGGTTCATGTCAGGGCTCCTTGCTGGCCATGGTAGGGTTTCGATGGCATTCTGGCGGAGGTATTCATGCACAGCTCTAGCACGATGTGGTCGGGCGTTGTCATCCATGAATATAGGGTGGGTTCCAGGTGCATGATTTACAAAATGAGGGACCACAACTCTATCCAGTATGGAATCTTGATATCTTTGTCCATTTAGTGTTCCAGGTACAGTCAACAGATCCAGCTTACAATCAAATGAGATGCACCCCCCTATCATAACGGAACCTCCACCAAATGGAACTTCTTCCATGATGTTACGTTGGTCGTACGCCGTGCGTCTGGACCTCCATACACGAGTTCGACCATCTGTGGCATGAAGCAGGAACTGACTTTCATCGGACCAGTGTACCCGTCTCCAGGATCTCATGTTCCAGTGTCTTCTTTCGTTGCACCACCTCAGACGCTCCTCTTTGTGGTGTGCAGTGAGGAGAGGACGTCTGACAGGTCTCCTAGCTTTCATGCCAGCAGCATACAGTCTCCTTTTGACGGTAGACATTGACACTCTATTGCGCGTTTCCCATTGCTGGCTGAGCACTCTGCTGTTGGTGAATGGAGATCTCCTAACAAGGCGTACTAGGGCTCGATCATCATGGGCAGTAGTCTTCTTCGGTCTTCCAGATCTAGGCCTGTCCTTCACCTCGTTAGTTTGCCCATGTTTTGCAATCAAACGACTGATTACAGTATGGTTAATGTTCAGCTGTCTGCCAATCTCTCTGCATGACATACCAGTGGTATGCATGCCTATGATTTGCCATTTCACACGATCACTTAACCTTCGTCTTGCCATAGCGGTTCACAATCAAGAGCTAATTCTCTCTGTACAAATAAACCACGGTCATGAACACAAAATTCCTAATCTTGTCGCCTAAATCTGTATGTAATGTTCTACACCTCAAACTGGACTTTTACATAACTGAACACGTGTGCTGTTTCCCGCCACGCACGGACATCAAGCGGCGTGAAGTCATGCATGCATGTGCATTTCGTACTTGGAATTATGTCAGCTAACGCGGGGACAAAAAGTATGGCAGCCTAGTTGTACCATCATGTTTCTACGTTCTATTGTTTTTGCTGGTGCTTAACTTTTGCACAGGTGTATATATATATATATATATATATATATATATATACATTTCATCACAAATAATTATATATACTATACATGGATAGGGTAAGAAGTGGCCACCAGACACAGACATGCCTGTGGCGGGGGTTTGTTAGACATGGAAGTCACGACGTATTTGAACGTTACCTCATGATTAAGCCATAAATTAAGGGGAGGGGAATCAAGCAGGCTGTGGTTTAACCAGATTTCATGGCAAACCGAAAGCCCATAGTAAACCTATGGGAGGGGGTAGAATCAAGGTATAGCCCTAGTGGACTTATGTGAAACTGTTATTCCTGACGCAAGAGCCCTGCCCTTTCATTGTATCAACACGAAAACTGGTAACTTAGCAGTAAATATAAATATTTTTAGCATTGAACATCACATATTGTTACGATGTTAAACCATCTTAAACATATATAGAGTTTCTACTATATTTAATGTGAACTGTATTAAACTCACGCATGAATCGACAATGCACGTGTTTTGGGGTTACAGACGAAACGCTTCTTCTTGTGTGTGTTTGTGTTGAGTAAATCCCGTCTATCAGACTGAAGGCATATAAGACGAACCTCCTTCTGGAGTTGATTCTTAATCCTATATTTGTCAGATTAACAGATTCCGAGATCTGTAGATCAACATTAACACCATATCAAAATAGTTATTCTTACATGTAATAATTGTACTGTAGCATGATTGTTGTTTACCGCACTTATATATCTATCTATGTGCAGCGAAAAATAGAAACAAATTGTTTGTGTACATGTTTATCAGAGCACAGTTAAGAAGTTTCATTAATAGTCCCTTGTTTTGTGTACAAGTTCATTAGCACATTGTTAATGTTCATAGTGTTAGCATGGCCCAGTTACTCTAGCTCAATGGCTTGTTTGCACGAATCCTGTTTGTTTCATCCTGATTCCCGTTCCTGCGTCGAGTCATTTTGCATCGTTGACTGTTTGCCTTGGCTGGAACTCATCAGTATTTTTGCAGCTCATCTTTGGTGCATTACATAACATAATTCTCTGGACAGTCGCTCAAGCCAGTGAAACTGGAAACCAGTGACCTATCTACTGCTAATTGAAATCACTACAGACCATGCTTTTGTCGACGCACATACTACTCCAAGATCGGTCCACTGCATTGGAAGAATTGCGGTATGACTTTGTGATGGGCTGGTATACGTATAACTGTTCAGTCGAATTCAAATGTTCTTTCTTTGAAGTAGATATCTAGTATGCCCTTGAATAATTCAGCTGTCCCTGGTAGCAAGCAAATGTTGGGCCACGTTGGGCCAACATTTACCACTATGTTGGGCCAACATAATTTTGCTCATCGGCCCAACAATCTGGTCTGATGTTGTGTGGAGGGATGGGTTAGTCTGTCATCACGAGCGCATTCTTTGTCTTTGTCTCCATCATTCACCGGATCAGGGTGCTGCTCATACGTGGCCAGGTCACTGAAGCGAAGACTGTCCACATCAAGGGCACTCCCAGGTGGCCCTCAGTTACTACTGGTATCCGGTTTTGTGACACCACCCCTTGGACGCTTTCTAGGGTCTCTCCCACAATCGCTTGCTTGCCGGAGTTATGCAAGGCCACCATTACTTATGTTTTGAGGTTGAATATCCTGCTATGCAGTAGTCCCACCTTTCCCCACTGCCACTGTGCATTGATTTTTCCTGCTTGATTCCCCTCCCCTTAATCATGAGGTAATGTTCAAATACGTCGTGACTTCCATGTCTAACAAACCCCCGCCACAGGCATGTCTGTGTCTGGTGGCCACTTCTTACCCTATCCATGTATAGTATATATAATTATTTGTGCTGAAATATATATAACAACATTGCGCCAGCATTGGCAATGCGTTATTGGGCCAACATTGAGCCAACGGGAATAAATCTATGAAGATATTTAAAATACCACACCAGAAAGCATAAGTTAACAATTGAAAAATTAAAATGTGAATATCATGTTGATTTGATTTGATTTACTGTGAAATTTCCTATGCTGGCCCAACATTGGCTCAACATTGGCAATCAAGTTATACAGCCAACATTGGATAAACGTTGGACCAATGTTGTAATGCCAACTGCGATCTGCTAAGCTGTTGGCAACGTTGGTCCAACATCTACATGTTACCTGGGGTTGTTGCTGGTTAATCAGTGCAGTTTGGGGATCCATCGTCATGGGTAGGCGGGCTATCTGGCGAACACGTTGGGATGGGGTTTGGACTGGGATATCTCTCTCTCTCTCTCTCTCTCTCTCTCTCTCTCTCTCTCTCTCTCTCTCTCTCTCGCATTATGCACACACGCATGCCAATACGTACGCGCACACGCACATATTCATGTACACATACGTAAGCGTGCGAACTACCTAGACAATTGTAATCAGTGGTTGATATAAATTATCATTTAACCAGTTATACATGCGTTACTATTTAATTATGTTTTATTATACCCCATCTTGATGTATTTATTAATGTATTGTATTTGTCTGTATGGGAGACACGTGTATAAGACTTATGTCTTACTGTGCTCCCATTGAACAAAATAAAATTCTGTTTAAACCAAGGAGAGGCTGGCCTGTGTTGCATAGGTACGGTTTTCCCAAGCACGTAGTTTCCATTATCCGCCAAGGGTGGGCATTGCCAATTGTGTTGTCCTCCCTTTTGGAAGGATCGGGCATAGAGTAGGGTGTTGGTGGTGGGGGGGGGGTATCAGTTGAACAGTTGGTGGCCAGTACTGGGCAGCATCATTTTCCAGCAGTGGCACACTCCTCTCTTCCACACACAGTTTCAGGTGATCAAAGTGGACCTCCTTGTCATCTGGTGTGGGGAGGTGATACATCACATCCGATTTTTGCTGGAGGACAACACATCGTCCCCTCCACTTATAACTTCTTAACTTACAACTGGCTCTATATGGCGGAGTCGAGTCGAATACCCAGACATGATCGCCGATGGCATATGGTTTGCCATACGCTTGGTGGTCGTGTGTTGCTCCTGCTGCTTTTGGCTTTGCTATATCTAATGGTAGTGACAATTCACGACCTAAAATCATATGCATGGGTGTAAATCCAGTGCTGGAGTGCATGGTGGCGTGATAGTCCATCGGTATGACAGCTAGATGCAAGTCCGAATCTAGCTGCAATTCTTTGGTTATCATAACAGCCAAAGTTTGGTTAAATCGTTCCACCATTCCATCACTACGTGGATGGAATGGCGTGGCATGCATTTTGATGATCCGAAGCAAGTGACAGAGTTACTGGAATAGTTTGCTCTCAAAATGGGTGCCTTGATCTGAATGCAGTTCTCTTGGAACTCCAAAGTGGGAGAACACCTGGTTCACCAGGGCGTTGGCGATGGTAGTGGCCTGTTGAATTTGGGGGGGGGGGCGAAAGCTTCCATTTATTTTGTGAAGTAATCTTGAAAGATGAGAATATTATGGTTCTCATGGTCAGAGGTCATGATGGGTCCCATTACATCAATGGTGATTCACTCAAATGGATTGCCTACTATTCTGGTTTGTGAAGCGGCGGTACAGGTTTTTGTAGTGCATCGTTGGTAAGGATGCATTTGGCAGTCCATATTTTTATGGATGCATCTATATCAATCCAGTGGGAGTGCAGTCAAATTCTTTCTAGCGTGTGGTCATGCACGAAATGTCCAGCACAACCGTGTAGCGGCTCCAGGACTGTTTCATGTTAGTTTCGGAGCCCCACAAGATGGTTGCGGTAATAGTGTCCCATCGTGTAGACAACACTCTTCTAGTCATTGGTGGTAATATTTACTAGTACTGGAGGCGAAAGAAACTTACTTGAGGGAGGCATATTCTTGTTCACATAACCAGTTCATCATGGGTCCATGATGTGGGTCATCGCTTCGGGCAGTACATACGCAATTGATATTCCATTACTCCCAGGCTGAGTAAAGATGCCTGGTACATATATAACATGGTTGATGAATTCCACTTCTTCGCAGAACAAGTGGCATTTCTTACGTTTCAATGTTAGATTGGCAGCAGCAAATCAGTCGAGTATTTTGTGGAGGTTGTTCACTGTATCAGTGAAAGTGGTTCCAAACATTATTACGCCATCTACTGCAGTGTGCATAGTACTCCTTCCATAAGGTGTTCTAAAGTTCCAGACGCATTGCAAAGAATTGAAAGACAGACAAAAGCAGTTTTTGCATTGTCACTCTCATCCATTTCTACTTGCCAGTATCCGCTGGCGAAATCTAGGGTGCTGAACCAGATAGTGTCGGTGAGGGAGTCGAGGGCATGGTCTATCCAGGGTACGGCGTAGGTGTTGTTGATGCTGCAGTCGTTCAGGTATATGTAGTCAATGCAAAAGCGGAATGTACCATCTTTATTACTGGCCAAGACGATGGGGCTAGCACATGGTGAAGTGGGTGGTTCTATCCCGTCAGACTGTAACATTTTTGTCACTTGTTGGTGTGCTTCTTTTTTATGGATAGGGAGGTGGTGGACGGGTTCCCTAACATGGTGGTAATCTCCGGTGTCGATGGAATGATGCATGAGGTTGGTCTCTCCAAAGTCGAAATCACCACAGGAGAAGGTGGTGAGGTGTTTGTTCAACATTGCATAACTTCTAGCATATGCGCTACGTGATCGTATGGACTTAGTCATTTCATAGAAACCTCTCTCATATGGCTTTATACACTTGTACTATCCTACCCACGGGGGTGGGGGCATACTTGGAATGCACCCGAAACAGTTGTTCCATACCCAGCCGAGCTGGGATGGTCCATATCCGTTCGGCTGATCTGCGCTACTCCACCCCCTCCTAGTTTGACACCCATGGGAAATGATACCGCTTCACGGATCCAAAGCATGGGGGTATACTAGGCAAGAATTATAGATTTCTCGAGTAGGTGTGTAGCGGGGAGGAGTAGTGACACGAGAGATGCGTAGTTTAATCAGAGAAGAGCACATAGAGGTGCGAAAGAGTTTGGGAGGGAGGCATACTTTTAGTTTTGATTTTTGGTGTGGTATTTATTTTTCCAGGGCTTTTCTTTTTTTTCATTTTGTGGTGCGTGCTCTTTTTACTATTTATTACCCTGATTTGGCTAAACAATAGCTCACATGGGCGTTCTCTTGGCGACGGATAATTAAATTTCCATCGAGAATGAAAGATATATATATATTAAAAACAGGGGAGAAAGATGACACCTTCACGTCGGTCTCCTCCATAAGTACCAACTTTGTTGGGAAACTAAGTCATCACGGGTTGCGGGCTGACATCCGCATACAGGGGCACCTCTGATTATGTTTAACCTTCTTCAAACAAGAAACTGTGCTCGACATCTTCGGAATCGTCCCAGGAGCTTACCATAGCTACATGGAATGTACGTGGTCTGAGTGCAACATCAAAGAGGCAAACCTTAGGCGCAGACTGTGAACACTATAACATCGATATTGCATTCAAGAGACTAAAGTAGCTAAACACTCAGAGCAGCAACTACAGACAGGCCATAAGCTAGTGCACATGGAGCAAAAACAGGTCACATACTGGGGCTTAGGCTTCATAATCGGACCAAGGGTCTTGGATCATGTTTTGGATACATCAGTGATCGTGTTGCATTCATTGACCTGCTTATACCTACACAAAAACACACCATCACTAAGTGTCGAATTGTCAACGCATATGGCCCATCTACCAAAAAAGTCAAAGAGAATCCAGCAATATTTGATTCCTTCTATGCAGAACTGAGCTCCGCAATTACAATCCCAACTATAGATGGCAACTGTTCGTGTGTGGAGATTTCAACTCCAAGCTGGGTAAACTCGGAATTGCAGACAAAAGCTTAGGACTTGGCTTATGCAATGGAGATGCACCGGTGGCATTCCTTAGTTCCAATGGCCTATTTGTCACAAATACGACTTTCAAACACCCATGCCATTACAGGACAACATGGACTGGACACATTACTGATCGCAAAGCCCCAAAAAGGTTCTAAGGCTACAACAGTTGTCTTCAACCAAATAGACGTCATACTATGCAAGCCAGAAGCAAAACCTTTACTCCGGAATGCTCGTTCGTATGGAGGCACATACCTCAATTATGACAAGAAACTAGTCATCACACGCCTTCAGATGAATGATCTCTACCTATTATATAAACACCATATCAGGCAAGAGGGTAGAGTCACCTATAACCTACCCAAGCTCATCAGCGACACTAACACTCAAATGTCATACAAAAAAGCCCTCAGGGAGCAGATAGCTAACATTGATGTCAACTCCGATCCAAATGAAGCCCTAACCAAAATACTGAAATCTATGGAATCATCTTCTACCAGCACCATAGGTGTTCTTAAAAACAACCAACCTAGGTATACTGACGACCCTCTGGTAGTAAAACTGTCAGTAGAGCAGAAAGCGTTATGGCTGCGTATCTATCAAAGTGGCAGAAGACCGCACCAAACTAGCGCAATATTATTCCATGCCACATTAGCAAATGCTTAAAAGATCTTGCTATTCAACAGGCAGACTCCCTAGCAGATGAAATCACTGCCATGGATGACTGTCACAAAATGTTTCAGGCAGCCCGGGTCCTGAGAGTTACTTACTACACACCACCACTCACTGTACACAACTCTGAAGGAAACTTTATCGGGACTGACCAGGGAAAAGCCGAGGCGATCCGAGAATGGTTCAAGGAACAGTTCACTGACAACGATGATGAGCCCTTACATCCGTTCTCTGGAGACCCCAGGCCATTACTAACACCAATTAAAACAGCAGAAGTCGAGAATGCACTTAAAGCCCTGAAAAATGGACGTGCATCTGGACCTCATGGCAAGAGCAACGAACTATTCAAATATGCAAGTGACATTATCTCAAAACCGATCAAGCACCTAATCAATTCAGCTTTTATGCACCACCTTCCCATCGATGCTGTAGGCCAAGGCATCCTTATCGCACTACCCACGCCCAAGAAGCCACCTGGGCCCCTAGCCAATGTGCGGCCTATTGTGCTCCTCAACAGCATACAGAAAATCCTATCCAATGTTACTCTATGCCATATCCGAGACAAGATCGATTACTTCACCGGATCATGTCAAAGTGGCTTCAAACAAGGATGCAGCTGCGCAGACATTGTATGGGCTCAACGCATGCTTGTGTCGGTAGTCATGTCCAAACACTGGGACTTCCACAAAATGCGCATTGACATGTCACGAGCCTTCGACACAATTAAACGCTCAAAGGTCCTAGATGTACTATGCCAGACCAGTTTTAATGAAGATGAGCTACGACTAGTGAGACTACTGCTTGCAGACACCAAGCTGAGAGTACAAGTCAAGTCAGTGAAGTCTGTAGTTTGAGACATCAATCGTCTCTCCACAGGGAGATGGTCTATCTCTGCTGCTTTTCACCTGCTACCTTGATAACGCATTGGAATCTGTGAGGTAAGGTTCCACAAGACCAAGCCGCCCCTCCCCCTCCCCCCCCCCCCCCAGTCTCAATACTGGGCATGCTGCTAGAGATGGGATATGCCAACGATGTGGACTTCATAGACGAGGAAAAGAAACCCCTTGACGAACTTCTCCCAATAGCTGCAAGAAAATTAAAAATTGGGAATCTCTTTATGAATGAATCCAAAACCGAGTTCACCCACATATACCTATCGGCAAAGCATGAAACCATAGAACATGACGACCCACTTCGTGGTGGCGAACCATAGTGGAAAAGTAAAATCTTGGGCTCACTGCTTTGCAGTACTGCTGACATTTCTGCACACTGTGTCATGGGGAACATAGCTTTCCAGTACTTCTGGATGCTATTGATTCACAGATCAAAGATGCCCTTGATAAAGAGGCTACGTTTATACAATGCAACCTGCGTATCTTTGATGCTGTATAACTGTAACAGCTGGGCAGCTCCAAAGACAGCTCTAAACAAACTCGGTGCCTGCCACCCCAAACACCTACGCACCATCACTCGACACCTAGCAGGGCATCGCTTTGAATAGAGGCAATGACAACTCGCAGTATGAATTGCATTTCCTCTATCTGTATTACGAGGTTTACCATACCAGCCACAGGAACATCGGCTCTGGTAGCTGTTTGTAAAAATGTGTTTGTAGGCCTAAGGGGTGGCTTTTTATGAGGTGGGATGCTCTCATACAATCCCTTGTTGAAAACGGTGATGGAAGCCCCAGTTCCCACGGTGGCACTGGTTGAAACACCACTAAACAGACAAGCACACTTATATAGTACTTTGCGGTGCGCTTGTGGAAGGGTTTCCAATGATACTGCCTGAGGAATTTCTTTTGGTGCAGTATCATCCTGTATATAGTCCGTCTGTTTTTGGATAGCTTCCATGAGTGCTATTGGTGGCTGAGTGAGGAAGGGACCAACCCGTTGTCGCTGCTGCTGGGATTGCTTAGGCGACGACGGAGCTGGGGTTAGCAATGGTGGTGTGGTTGATGCTGATGTGGTGTACCGTGAATTTATGTAGACAGCAGTCTGGACAGGACTGGTGCAGTCACGGATAAGGGCTACCTGGGTTAGCCAGTCTGACATTGCATCATGGGATGTTTAGTGGATGCGCAAAAGAAGCAATGACGGCGCTATGGTTTGCCATTCTTAGGATGATGCTTCTTCTTGTGGATCCATGTTGCCGAATGCTGACTGCAGTCTGTGTCACTGTTACTGCTGCTGGATGTGGTGGGTGATGCTGTCAGGACTTGTGAGTTGCATACCACCAAGTGGCACCAGGTGTTAAGTTCTTTGGCGGGTCGTGGTGCTTGTATAAACGTTGTTTCAGTGGAGGTGCTACAACCAACCATTGCCGTTTTACATAGGAAAGAAGGTTTGTGAGATATGGAGGTTGCGGGGTCACAACCTCTCCTAGAGGGAGATGTCGGTGTCGTGGATGCAGTATGCATCGTTGTTACCGACGTATATGAATCCGGGTGTGTGTGATTGTGTACAGTCGCGGAAGTGTGATTTGTAGTGTTGGCCACCTGACTTTGTTGTCTGGAGGCCGCAGTTGAGCCGAGTTGTGAGAGTAGGCACCGAAGTGACTCTGTAATCGGTGCCCATTCTAGTTTAATGAGGGCTCAGGTTGCGGTGCACGTCAATCAGTGGGCAGAGTTGTAGATGGAGGGTGATTTGGACATCGCTCCTTCCAGTGGCCCGGCTGACCACATCCAAAGCATGTGTTTGGTGGATGTGTAGGTGTTACCATATTTGTAGCTGGTCGTGTTGTTGACTGTGTTGCAATGGTGGTGCTAAGCGTGTTGACTAAATTGGTGAGTGCGGTGATCTGCTTAGTAATCTCTTCCAACCTATCGTGTATATTTTGTCTATTGTTATTGTTGTGCTGGTTCCCACATCCTGGTACATTGTTGTTGCCCCCCCCCCCCCACTCCCACCCGGTGGGACTGGCCATGCCCTCTTCCTCTGGGCGCATGATTTTGACTGGTGGGGGTGTTCTGACTGTGCGGTGTGTGGGTCAGTTGCTGATGCTGATGCGCATGCAGAAGTGTTGTCGGCGATGATTAGGAGGTTTGCATCATTCACTTCGTTAATTGGATGCAATTGGCGGCGATTTGCTTTCTCCTTTTGCAAGAAATTATCGATCCCGACCACAGTCACCGTTAATGACTGAAGGCTACCATATTCTATGAGAAACAATTTTTCCTTGAGGGAAGGTTCACCGCTCAACGCATCGATGAAGGTGTCTAGATGTAGATGCATAACTCCCTCATCATTAGCGCTGGGGTAGGCGCATGTAACTAGTCACCGAATACGACTTGCCAATTACAGCAAGGTTTCCCCTGCCCATCTACGCAAGTTTTTGAGCTGCAGACGACTTGTTTCACCAAGGGCTGTGTCCCCGAATCTTTCTGACAACACACGTTCCAGTTCTGTGTATGTTGGCGTGGAGTCTGATCCTAAATCTGCCAGGACTTGAAGTGCTTTTCCCGACCAGATACTCTCCCATTTGCTGATCCATCCACCAGTTTTTGTGGCTAATAATTTCAAATTGGCACTTAAAATTGGCCCAATCATTCTCTCCACTAAATTCAGGCGGGAGAATGATCCGGCCATGCCCATGATATGATACTATGGGCGCAAATCCAGGTGGCGCTGCTGGGGAGAATGGCGTGAACGTGGGTGCTGGTCTGTGTGTTGGTATTGGTATTGACGGTTGTTCCCACTGATGTTCTCACTGATACTCAGTCCGTGATGGTGATTCCCAACGATGGTGTTGAGCGCAACATGTTGGTTCTGCTAAATACTGCCCTGATGTGGGTCCATAGACGGGTGTTGGTCTATAGACTGGTGGAGGCATACTGTTTATATGATGCAGACATTCTATTGGTTGCTGTGACGGGTTTTCCTCGTATGGAGGTGGTCCAGGAGACTGAAGGGGGTAGTGCGTGCTGTGTGATGTGGTTCTTCTGGAATATTGTTGAAAGGGAGGTTCCACATCTCCCGATTCGCATCGTGGTACTGATGGATAGTAAGGCAATTACGTTCATATTAGAGGAGATGCGGGACATGCTGCATGAGGTGCAGGCCATTGGTCACCCTGTGATGACGCTGGTGAACATAATGGTCATGAAGAATTGGTATGCCACCATAGGGGTCTTTGTCGTGGTCGGCCACGATCTGGCAAAGGTGCTGGGTGCATATCGCGGATATCCGACAGTGTGATGTATTGAGTACCCACCTGCATCCCCTCACTGATCGGCGAATACTGGTGTAGAAACGGTGCTGGTTGTTCCGCACTGGGGAAATTACTGGCATAGTCTGTGAGTACGTGTGCAGTTCTCCAGTCATATGATGCTACTTCCATATCTAGGGAGTGCTGACTGTCTGATGAAGGAGACTGTAATGCATGTGTGTTGAGTGTGGGCCTGGGTTTGCTTCTCATTTGAGCCCCACATCGGGTGCCACTGGTAGCTCATGGTGGTATGCGCTTGTCTGTTCTGCTGCTCCACTCCATTGCATGGCATGTACAGGATGCGTGGGAGGGCTGGTTAGCTGCGGTTCTCGGGGTAATGGATCCCATATCACGACTCTCTGAAAAGTACAAAGACCAACTTCTAGAGCCGGTGGAATGATAACATCCCAGTGGGGCCATGTGACCATTGCCGCCGAGATTGACCCTCACTTTTTCATCCCAACTATTAGTGTCACTGGTATGGCGGTCCATAACTTAATTTAGGAGTCTCAAGATAATAATAATAAATCTAAAAGTAACTATGCAAACAATGGGACTCATTTGCTAGTAGACGAGGGAAAATATTCAGTACATAGAACTAAGTTGGTATCTTGTTTACATGGGTTTGTCAGAGGTACCTCACCGATCCGTATATCCGTGAGGTATCCCTGCAAGGGAGGGTCCTAACGAGGCTACTTATGTAGTTTAATATAAACCATTATACCCCTAACAAAAATATTATTGTTGCGAAAGGAAAGTGCCTCACACGGGCCTCTGTCACAGGAAAATGCCTTCAATACTGAAGCGGAGAAAGAGCGCTGGCACAAAGGGCCCCTCTCTTGTTCAACCATAGACTAAGTGTAGTGTGTGTCAACCTAGTGAAATTATAATTAATGTGATGCACGCTGTAATATGTGAAGATGGGGTGGCTGTTTTCCGAAGAATTCAAATGCCGCCATCTTATGTCCAAGATACTGCATTGGTAGTTGCCGCTTTATTTATGCGGCCCTTCAGCTAAATTCTAACCTACCATTTAGTTGTTAGAGTTGCTTCCAAACTTTGGCCGCAAGTGGCAGGGAGTTCTACCTATCTTTTGACAGATGAGCCTAACAGGCGAAGAAGCTCGGTTTCCAGAAGGTCACCCTACAGAGCATTTCCCACAGCAAGGCAGCGTGCGGACATGTTACGGAGTGACAGTTTCAGAATCATATAACGATCCAGTTACAAATCACACCGCAACCACATACAACATCACTAGGACAAGTTATCACTCACATAAGAAATTTGGAAAGTGTACAAAAGTTTTATGGCTGGGAAATCTCCACAGACGAACTGTTGATGCGGCTCACTCTCAAGGATGGTGAGGAAGAACGACTGTAGTCGGATGTCTACTAGATAATCATAATAGCTAATACATTAATTAAGTAGAGTGTTAAAAAGTGTCCATCCAGTAATGGAAGTTTGAAAGTTGCCCATAACATGAAGGGCTACAGTTGTAATTAAACAATGGATGTACATTACTGGGTACACTGTACATGATACATCGCATAGCTCTTGCAGTGTACCAGGCAGAGTCCCATCAGACTGTGGCCTAAAAGTTAATTAAACACATGACATGCTGCACGTAAGTTTGAATACCACTTTTCAGCATGGTCCAGACGGTCTGATGAGTTGTCCACCAAGAATCACCACTTGTTCTACATGCTGAAGAGATGACATATGGGCCGCGAGGCCCATCCGCAGGAAAGCTCCTCCTATGTGTTGGTAGTGAGGAAGTATCTTCTATTTATTTAGTTGCCCATGGATGACCATCCGAGGGCTTACAAAAACTTGATGTGGATGCTCTGATTGCTGGCCAGAGAATGAGAACTGAACTCCGAATGCCACTGCTGCAGTTAATAAGGAGCCACAGTCAGTAAGCAGTTGCCCAAGTCTAGCACTGCTCTGGCCACACAACATACCACTTGTTCTTTCTCGGCGAAGTGTGGTCTCTATTCTGGATTTTTTGCTCCTCTTATACTACTCATGACGTCAGATGCAGGACGCCCAGCCAATCAGCGGGCGATCTGTGGCCAATCAGCATGCAGCTAGGAAGGGTGAGGCTTTCACGTGATAGGCACATTCCCCATTCATTTAATACATACACGCGATTACAACATCTCAGTAATATTTTGAAAACAATTTCAATGAACCATTTTGTGATAACTCTGCCATTTCTGGTCCGATCTTTAAAAAGGTAAATGGTTTTGGAATCCTCCTCTCATTCCGGTCCTGATAGGTACCAAGAATGATGAGAATGGTGTAATTTAAGGAAATTACGTGCACCAACTCGGTACACTCTAGTATGCATTCTCTCCCAATGCTGACACGTGTTGTCAGGGAAGCTCTGGCGCGCACTATGCGATCTTACCGACTTAGTCTTTCATAGAAACCTCCCTCATATGGCTGTATCCTACTCAGGGGGCGTGCTTGGAATGTACCTGGAACGGTTGTTCCGTACCCAGCCGAGCTGGGATGGTCTGTACCCATCCGGCCGAACCACGCTACACCATGCTGTTATACGATTGTATTATAAACGTTAATTATTATTAGTTAAATTAGTTAATTATACTCCTAGGCCACATTCATGCACAGACACGCCATCACTTACCACACACAAATTTGTTGACATAACGCCAGAATCATATTTAAGAGTGGACGAATGTTGACCACAGATGGATACAGTCAGTGAGAGTTACGAATATGGACTCGGAAGGACTTCGACAGCGGTCTCTGAGTAGTGAGATTGTCAGCTATGTAGTTAGCTGGCTGGTCAGTTAGAGAGAGAGAGAAGAACGCAAGGTTAACTTAAGGGAGGCAATTCATGCAAAAAAAATCACTAATTCCAGTTTTTGGCATGAATTACCTCCCTTTACCTGTTGAAGATGATGAAGGGCTGGTAACTTAATGACAAACATGAAAACTGGAAAGCTTTACCAGTGAATGACCTTGACCCCAATGGAGATACTATGATTTACATTGGAAATTGTTTAGATCTTTCAATGTTCTAGAATCTGGCCTGGTTTGAAGCGAATTGGAAGAAAACTATAGGAGATGACACTGTTGCAATATTGCTCCCATAGGTTTACTATGGCGATATGTGGCACCAAAACGCTGGTTTTCTCGAAAACTGCTGGTTGGATCAACATTAAATTTGATACCAATCAAGTCAATATGAGAGCTAGAAGTTCACCAAATTTCAAGTCGATCAGAGCGAAACTCATTTTGGCGGGCATTTTGGAAAAAAAATAATTTGAAACTAGTTCATTTCTGGCCAAAATTTTTTTTGGTAATTTTTAAATTTTTTCAAAATTTTTCATCCCGAGTTCCTTTCTGCAAAAAAACGAAAACCGGTATTTTTGGGCAAAATTATTTCATGGCGGCCATTTTGAAAAAAAAAATTAAAAAAAAAGATCATCAGTGGCAACATCCTACCTAAGTATGGGAGTGATCCGATCAAAACTCTAGGTGTAGTAGTACTTCAAACATTCATTTGAAATCCTCATACATTGCCTATGGGACTATTTCCCCTGCATTCTGAGGTATGGCGGGCATTTTGAGAAAAAAAAATTTCGGAAACAAATCCCCAGTGGTAACATCCTCAGCAAATATGGTAGTGATCCGTTCAAAACTCTGGCTGTAGTAGCACTTCAAAGATCAATTTTGAAAATCCCCATACTATGGAACATTTTTGCCCACTCAAAGGTGGTAGCTCGAAAACTATTGGGTGGATCCAAAATAGAAGTAATAGCCATCGATTGTGGCTCTTGGGCTCTTGAGGTTGACCAAGTTTGGAAATGAGCAGATGAAAACTGTAGGAGGAGATAGCGCCTACACTTTTGGGAGAAGAATAATAATAAGAAAGATCCTGAGTAAAAACAATAATCTGCGATAGATCGCAGATTAATTATATGTGTAAATAATAGAATAAAGAAAGTTCCGTAAACGAGTCATCATTAATAGAATACAGCATTGTGTCATCCATTTCATCTATCCCCGCTAGAAGGAAGATCCCGGTCGGTACGCGGGTTGAGACGGTGGCGAACCAATCCCCATATAGAACCTCCCAGCCAGCCACCCGTCTTGCCACCCGGTACCATATATGTCTTGTACAGTCATGTAGATAACTCACCCCAGCCCCTGATGGGCACCCTGTTTTATCTGGATATTCTTGCTTAACAGGGTCTTTTACTTTGCTTTGGCATTTAAATCTTCAAACATGTAGTCAATGATTTGCCATAGATGTAGGTCAATCGTCTGATCAAATAAATGCCACTTCAGGCAGTAGACCATTCCAGTTTATCCATCCACCATATGTCACAATCAAACATGTGACGTGTAGGATGACGTCATAATCAATGACGTCATGAATGACGTAGATAAGTACGACACGAGCGCAAAATAGGCGGACTAAGCGTTGTTGTACGAATTGTATGTCGTTACTATTTAATGAACATTCTGTTGAATATTTTGAATCTAATTTGACTGGTCGCTGTTGCTGCCACGGGCATCAACAGCAACCAGTCTAATAAGTTTCAAAATATTCAACAACTTACTTGTATAGTTTTCTGGAAATTGATAGTCAGGGAGTTCGGGGATCGATCGACCCCAACACGAGTGAGGTGTGGGTGGAGCTTAACTAGAGATGGGCGGGGCATAGCTAAAATGGGAAATGTCCATTATCGTCCACCACGTCAAATGCCTTTTGGCTGTCTAGGAATGCAATATGAATTTCCACTGCTTCTGAGATTGTCTCTGATAAGACCAGGGCTGCCATAATTAGAGAGGCCTGAAGTGAAGCATACTAAGGTGAGGATTGGTTTCCGGGCAGATTGTTTTGCAATCTGTCTAGTATAATGTGATCAAATACGTTGCCAAGTAAAGATGATACACTGATACCTCTGTAATTGCTTGGGATTGAAGGATCTTTTCTCTTTGTGTACTGGAGTGATTATGTTATGCCAGACTTAAGGGTAAGCTTCTTTCTTCTTTTCGTTCACTGATCATACCGCCAGTCCTAAAGTGACTATCGACATGATCATAAGCATTAAGTGCGTGGATCCATGGTTTATTAGAGTGTGCCATGCAGCCTGGAACCTCCGTCTTCAGCACTCGAGGTTTCTGTCAGGGTTACCTCACCCTTACCTCCTTTAGTCGCCTCTTACGACACGCAGAGGATAAGGTAAGCTTCTTTCTTCTTTTCATTCGCTGATCATACCGCCAGTCCTAAAGTGACTATCGACATGATCATAAGCATTAAGTACGTGGATCCATGGTTTATTAGAGTGCGCCATGCGGCCTGGAACCTCCGTCTTCAGAACTCGAGGTTTCTGTCAGGGTTACTTCACCCTTACCTCCTTTAGTCGCCTCTTACGACACGCAGAGGATATGGAAGGTGCATTCTAAACCCCACCTACAGGGCAATTAAGGGTAAGCAGATTCTGCTTTATATGAATTCTTCTTCTTCTTTAGGGATACTCTTCCGCTTAATTGGACAACCTCACTCAAGATTCAAGATTTAAAATCATTTATTTTCAGATTAGATCAGGCAACACTTTATGTAATTATAAAGCTCTGGCCACAACCAGGCTGCCATACATGAATGACCTCGTAGGCTGGTGAGCAAACTTGTAGGATAAGATCAGTTTCTGGAAATTCTACTCTTTGGCTTATCCAATCTTAGTAGAATAAAACTACCTCCCCAACATGACATGGGTGTTGCCTCTTTCCCAGGGGCCAATGTAAATAATGCTAGATGGATAATCAGGTGATGTAAAGGCACACACCAATCTGAGAAAATCATCAGTAACATGGGAATTAATGATAAAGATGAAAATCTTAACATCACGAAATCACGATTGTAACTTCTGTCCAGCGACATCTGCCTAAAATTCTCCAATGCCCACATTTACTTTGGCCTATTAAACTATTCAAACAAACTAACCTCCACACAGCAAACAACCATCAGAGAGATAAACTGAGTGGCCTTATCCTCTAAGTCCAGTATCAAAACGATACCAGCAATACTGGCAGCCCACTTCAGAGTGGGCTCTGATAATATTCACTGGACAGAGGAAACAGCAAACAAAATATACACCCACTGGCTGCATTCAGTAGGTTCAAACTAAATTCCGGTCACGGTCATAACCACCCAGACACTCTCCTAGGTTCTAATATTGTTGACCTCACTGGCTATCCATTAAGTGCATCCGTCTCTGCAAGGAGGAAGAAGGCAAAACAATTACAATTTTTTAAACAATATAATCCACTATTTCCAGATCCATGCTAATGCGACCATAAATGTACAACACACTTATTCGTTGACCGGGAAGGGAATGGGGCACATATCTATCAGAAGTCAAGGGAAATTAGTGGGAGGTAGGGGCTTCTAAACAATATGCGAAAACGGGTTGACTACACAGCACGCCAAAGGTGACATTTGTGAGGGAAAGGTTGATCCATAATCAGTGCATTAGGAGAGCATTCGCTGAACCAACACACCAGAGAGGGGATTTACTTGTGTTTCGTTGTCACCAAGGGGTGGGGGTGGGGTGGGTGGGGATGTTCATGCCAAATTTTGCACGGAGGAACTTAAGACTTGTGGCCCTGCCAGTGGACGAAGACAGAATATGATTTAGTTGGAGTCACTAGATGGAAGTGCTCTGGAACAATCACATTAAGCATCTGATTTTGCTGTATGCGTGTGTTTGCACACGTGTGTGTGCGTGCATGCATATGTGTGGTTCTCAAGCAGAGCACACGAAGCGGTCAGTTTCCATCAAAGCCTCAGAGGCCATCAGGAAGAGGAGGCTTGCCAGCATGGGAAAATGGGGCTTTGAGAATTTCACAGAGGGACTAAAATGATATGGAAATAGGGCAGGGTGTGGAGTCAAGTTGTCCAACCTGCCCTCCGGTATACTTTGGCATAGTGAAACGTTGGATGGAATGAGATTCGCTGGAGGGTCTTCATCCTCTGGGATAGTGGATTGACCAACGGCTACTTGGGATAATCACACCGATACCAATGAAGGAATGATGAGAAATTGTGTAAATTTTCTTTTCCAGAGCACGTTCTACCAGTAGCTGGAGGTAGATCGGTTCTTTCCGTATCCACATATCTCTATTTTATCATGTCTGTGCTTTCTGTTCGCTGTCTTCGCTGACTTATCTGATGTCAGTTGAATTGTATTTCTGCTGGTCCTAGGAACATCGTCACGGTTAATCTCATCATTTGACAAATTTGTTTCTGCATCAAGGATCAGACTCTCATCAATCTCGATGCAGGGTTTCAGTCAATCAAAATGCAAGACAGATGTCTTGTTTTCAAGTCCCTTTGATTTATATGTTACATCTAATTTTTGTTCTAGGACCACATATTGTCTCTTCCCCTTATTTGAAATTTTTGAAGACGCATCTGGGACATGGGATCATTTAGATACACATTTTGCCAAGGGGGAGAGGGATCGCCATCCATGCAGTGACCTAAGAACAAATCTTGTTTTCTATATTCTTTGTTAATATTTTTGCATACATATTTATGTGCCTTTTCTTTTAAAGTGTGATAATCGATGCATAATTGAAAGTTTCAATAATTCTTTCACACTTCATGGATGTCTTCCGGAACATTCATAAACAATTTGTTTATTTCTAATTTTCCTGTTTCTTTATATACTTTATTAACTTCTGTAAGGCATCTGCAACAAATGCCAAAAGATAAGATAGGTTAACAGGTAGCAGGTCCTGATGTTCATTTAAATACATGAAATGGAATGTGCTTAATTTCATTTGTATCTACGAGGACACGTTGGCTTGCATAGTTAGTGGCCAGCTTATAATCTTGGCCTGGCTCTAGCAAGATAGAAGAAGTGCGGGTTCCAGAATGCTGCACTATGGCCGACAATAACGCTTCTTCCCCTGGCTCTGTCATAGCCATGCTAGCTAGCAATAAGGTACAAATGTGGTACAATTCACTACATTGGCCCAAAGGCATCTGGTAAACCGCCTGTCTATCAAGCAAAGCAGATGAAGTACAGATTTCGGAATATTGCATAGTACTGCACAATAACTCTTCTCGCTCCGGATCTAACATAGCCATGCTAGCGAGCTGTAAGGAACAAGTCTGGTACAATTCATCATGTTGGCACAACAGAATCCGTTAACAATCTATTTCAAGCTTTTGAAAATTATTGCCTCAGTAGTCTGATGAAAATCTGCTCCTAGGAGAGTAGCATTTTGTATGTCCTGTACGATTATGCATTGCATGAAATGAAGATCGTCTATAAATATAGTGAAGTTGGCTTCACCTGACGTTTTTAATATCTCCCTGCTTAGGAAAAATAATTGTATTTTTGTAGGCTGGAGAGATGGTCGTTCATGTGGAGCCATTGATTGATATAATTGTTTACTTATTACAGTTACGGAAGCTCCAGTATCAACTGTTGTATACACAGATTGTCCGCCAATCAAACAATGTCATTTTAACATTTTTCTTGATATTACAGGTAGAGATTCAACTTTCTTTGGTGGAGGCTGCTTTCTTGAAGCACCACATCCTTTAATGTAACGTGCCGTTTTCTTTATTTACGAATGTTCGCTCCTCATGTTTGGAGCATTGAAGAAATGGGTCCAGATGACTCCACTATTGTTTGATGAAGAGAAAGTAATGGAGGAATTAATGAGGGCTGTGAATGGCAATTTGGGGGATTATAAGGAATGCATTCTCCATAATATTTGTAACAGTTGTTATGGCCATGTCCACACTCCATACATATGGGACATGGACGTAAAGGATGATGTTGGACCATGGTCCAACTTTGCTCAGTTTGTTTTGTATTGCTATTATCGATGGAAGAACCGGTGGTAGCGGAAGTCGTTTGTGTCACTGATTGTCATGTTAACATTGGGGGTAATCATGTTGGTTTGTGTTCCAGTGGTTCATAGCATATAGAAGAGGAATTACCTCCAGAGGCAGAATTTGGCAGATCAAGATTTGGCAGGTTTGAAGGGCAGCCGCTGATCCAATGACCTGGTTATTTATAGCAGTAACAGTATTCACTTACATATTTGTGACTAAGCTTTTCATCAAATTACATACATTATTGTAATTGATCTGCTAAATTGCCCACGCTAGATTCGAGATTTCCTTCTTGAGATGGATTACTGTACGGATTATCATTGTGACACTTATTTTGGATATAATCATTGCTTTTATGGTAGGGGCCTCAAACCCCACATGGACCTCTGCGGTCATTTTCACGTCCTCTTCCACGATATTGGTTTCCGTGATTTTGATTCTGTTTACCTGAATGCACTAAGTACGCATCTGGTAGCCTAACGAACACAATATAATAATGCTTTTGTATGCTAATTGACTACTGTTTATTATGTTATGGAAATCTGCCTTTACATGGCAAACCACATTTTCCGTCCTTCCATAAGGTCTATGATCTTGTTATCAAACCAATAGATAATACAACAAAGACAATATATGAGGTCGAATGTTTTAGAAAATAATATATGATATAAGTTGGATTACTATAATAATTAATGTATCAAACTATTACTCTATTAATCTCGTTTCCCAAGGTGAAACCTACCTATGAAGTCAAAGGTTTTAGAAAATAATATATGATATAAGTTGCATTATTATAATTATGTAATGTAGTCAAACTATCACTCTATTAATCTAGTTTCCCACAGATGAACCATACTATGGACACAATGATTCAGGCATTATTCTGACCCCACAAGCATGCATCAGGTGTCACTACATTAATCGTCACACTGAGATATATACACGATAGGCCTGTCACTCAAATATTTCTGGAGGAATTGACAGTCATCTCAATCGCATCCTATAAACACTATTGGGAGTGGTAGATGTCAATTGCATACAAGTTTGGGTAGGTTGTGTTGTAGAAGGGATGATCCGAGTCAATGTGGTTGGTTGGTTGGAATGGGGTGCAATGGATTGAAGAGTTTTTGGTTGAGGTACTGAATATGCTGTGGATCGTATTGAGTGTTGGAGGGTTGTTAGTGGAGGAGGAGGAGGAGAAGGAGGAGGAGGAGGAGTGGCTGCTCCAGAATTAGGGGCAGGTTCAGACATGTTGAATATGTCTTCAGACCCTTTATTGCTGTGCATATCATTGAAAATGCATGTTGGTCGAGCAGCATCTGGTCTAACATGTCAGTGATTCCGTCTAGTCATACTATTATGAAACGTCACTGCATATAACCCTGTTTGGGGGTATTTCCATCACTCTGCCGTATGACCAAGACCTCTTACCTTGGATTGGTGGTGGCTTGAGATACATACGTTCCCCTACAGATAATGCTGAAAATTCTGGACCAGCTGTCATAACATAATGATGTTTTGACTTGTTGTTCAATCTCAATGTGAACTTGGTCAGACTGAATGGTTTCAGGGTGCAGTAATTTTGATGGAACTGGTAGTGAGGTATGTGTATTTCGCCCCATTAAGCATTGTACTGGAGTTGATGTATGAACTTTATTATGCTTCTTTCCTACTTTCACCACAGCTTCCGCCGTTCCCTTCGATTGGCTGTAGTATGGCGAGCTTGTAATGTGCTTGAAATTCCAATCTTTTGAACACCTGCTGTATTCATGGCTGATAAATTGTGGGTCATTGTCTGTCAGTCATACCCTTGGGGAACCATGATGGACAAAATTTGATTGTCGCTTTCACAACCATGTCTGACACGGTATCTCTTAGTAGGTCCAGCTAAAACATCACTTTACCGATCCACAGTGGTGAGATACGATTTTCCATCATGTTGGAGAATATCCTGTAATACATACTGCCATGGTGGCTCTGAAATGGGTTGCCTCAACATTGGCTCTTAAAGAGTGTTATGCATTATATTGGGTGCGGATGTGGCAATTTTCACAAGGCTCTTTGATGTTTGACCTAATAGCAGACCAGAACAGTGTACTGCACCCGTTCTTTGTAGATTTCTCAATGCCTTGGTGTGGTGTGTGTATCTTCCGCAACATCTTTTTATGCATATCTTTGGGCATCACAACATTGTCTGCTTTATATATTATGCTATCAGCCACAACCAGATCTGACAGAAAGTTCCAAAAAACTGTATCTGTCGGTACTTCTTTCTTCTGTACAGGCTAACCATACCTGATGTATGGGATGTGTGATAGCACAGTGTCCTTGGCAGTGCACTATTTAATCAGTTCAAATGTATGGTCTAGAATCTGTCCTGACCAGAGTTCGATCCTAGAAATCTCTGTACTGAATATCTCAAAATCTTTACTGGGGTTATATGTACGAGTTAGTGGTGCATGTGATAATGTATCTGCAAAGAGCATTGTGCTACCCTTCCTGTAATGTATGGTGAAGGAGGATTTCTGGAACCGCATCATCATTCTCTGAAACCGTTTTGGTGCATACGACATTGGATGTTTAAAGATCGTTTCTAATGGTTTGTGGGCTGTTTCTACTAGGATGTTCTGGTGTCCATAAAGTCACTGATTCTATCAGCCCATTGCATATGTGATATCCATCCACTCTTTCACTCTGCACGAAGTTATCCTTTTCTGCCTTCTTCAATGTAGTTGAGGCATATGCCACTGGATGATTATTCTGTATCAAACATGCCCCTAAACCATACTCATATGCATCTACTTGTAATGTTTCTGTAATGTGTGTGGTATTTTGGGCCGTAGTAGCATAAAACAGGAGCTGCAATAATATTTTTCTTTGTTTTGTAAAATGCTTCTTGCTGAGTGGGTGACCAGATGAAGTCTACTTGTGTGATACTGAATTGTCTTAGGTACATATAGCTCACTTAGCGTGAATACGAATTGTGATAGAAAGTTGTACATGCCAATGAAGTGCACTACAGCCTGCTTATCCTGTGGAGTAGGTATTTTTGTGATGGCATCTATCTTTGAGATGTCAGACATTAATTCCTGTTCTGTATGCCCCATGCATGAAATCTGCTTAAGTTTCATCTTTGGTTTCCTGGGTTTGAGTTTTCATTTACTTTATTTGCAAAATTCCAACAAAGCAATTGAGTTGGTATCATGATCTTTCTCTGCTTGTTCATAGTTGTTTCCATTGTCTTCTTCTTCTTCTTTTCGTTCGCTGATCATATCGCCAGTCCTGTAAGTGACTATCGACATGATCATATGCCTTAAGTGCGTGGATCCATGGTTTATTAGAGTGCGCCGTGCGGCCTGGAACCTCCGTCTTCAGCACTCGAGGTTTCTGTCAGGGTTACCTCACCCTTACCTCCTTTAGTTGCCTCTTACGACACGCAGAGGATACGGAAGGCGTATTCTAAGCCCCACCTACAGGGCAGTAAACCATTGTCATATATGAGGATATCGTCTGCTACATTAACGATACCATCAATGCCTTCTAATACCTGCCATCGCTGGAATTCCTCTGGGCCGAACCTATACCAAATGGAAATCTTAACCAACGTACTCAGCCATTAGGGGTGTGCATGGTGGTAAGAACGCTAGATTCATTGTCTAAAGTAACCTGACTAAACTCAACAAGTACATATACTAATGTGAAGCATTTGGCATTTACCAGCTTGTGTAGATTCTCCTCTAGTTTAGGCATTGGTTATACTGGTTGCTCTGTTGTAGCGTTTAGTGTCTTTATTGGATCCATGCATATCCTACTAGAGTGATTTGGTTTGTTTGGTCTCTCAGCTGCAGCCATTGGTGAACACCATGATGTGGGCTCATTAACTGGTGTTGCATATCCATCGCTGATCATTTCACAGTCTATTTGAAGTTTCTTATACTTCATTTCCTGGATACTGTCTGATGCCTGCCTGCACCTTTGGATTCAGCTTGATGTGTACTGGCTCACCAGTCTTGACGAGACCATAAAAAATCTTTGTACTTTGCTTGACAAATGACTCAGTCAGGGCTGGGTGTGCTTCGTTTAGCCTACTGATAGCTTTGCAGATGAATGTTATTGGGTGATGGCCTTATAGAGTGGATTTCATCAATGTAAAGTTTGATGATATTGAGAACTTCACTATCTGTTCAACATAAGATTTGTTAGAAAACTCATCTCTTTCAATAACCTGACATTGCTGTGTGATGCATTGATTGTTTATCAAGCTTAGAAGGTTTATCACTCCAACAAGACTAGATATTGCATTGTTGTACATTCTGATTGTCGATCTGCTTGTTCGAAGCCCATTTTGTAGGTAATTGGGATCTATTATTTGTTCAAGACATTGTGGTGACATGGTATTGCCGGTTGCAGCTGAATCTATCTGGGAAAGGGTTTTCATAAATGGAGTGAAATATTTCTTGCCTTTTAAAAAAATAATCTGTGACATTGTTTTGACAGTTTCCGCGATTTTGCATGGCCGAGCATATCGAACGGATACGAGACATTAATTCTGTCTGTTCCACTTTATTTTCTGGTGGATTTTCGGTGGCTGACATGCTGTTTATATCCTGACTATTGAAGTGACGTGTATAATGTTCTTTGTTCCAGAGTAGTATTCATCAAGCTTTCGGAGGTGCAGTTTTTGATCATCATTGTCATCCCCTGTGGGACAAATGATTGAATCCGTTTGCACTAATCTAGTCTTTTGAAAGTGCATATTTTACTGCAGCTAAAATTCGTGTGCCGGATCACATGCCATATCAGCCTTGTAACCATTTAATGTAGCTTATGAACTAAATGTCTCTTCGAAGAATGAACGTTTCCAGTTTTAGTCATGCCCCGTCCATCTCTATCTAAGCTCCATTCACACCTCTCTCATGTTGGGATCGATTGATCTCTGAACTTTCTGACTATCAATTTCCAGAAAACTATACAGGTAAGCTGTTAAATAGTTTGAAACTAATTTGACTTGGTGCTGTTGCTGCCTATAAATATTATAGAAGCTTAGAATGTTTATCACAGATTAACGCTATATCAGCCATTCACTCACAGCCATCTAACTTATTAGCATGTGTACATCGTTGATGCATTGACATTATGGTGTACAATGCTTTCCTCATTGATGCTTTCATCGGTTTTCATAGCGTGCACATTCTTCTTCATTGCTGCCTTGCATCGAATTCGGATGGTTGTCCACGTTTAATTCAAGAAATGAACGTTAGTGTGCATTTCCAATAAAGTTAAATAAATTCACGATGGCGTATCATAAAATCAGTAAGTTTATAATGACTTACTTTCGGTAGCAAGTAGCAACACAGGGAAAACACACGTGTCATGCG